>VWZD01011166.1:163061-186460 GCA_013396695.1 Sakesphorus luctuosus | reverse complement strand
TTTTATTTTATTTTATTTTTATTTTATTTTATTTTATTTTATTTTATTTTATTTTATTTTATTTTATTTTATTTTATTCCTTCCTATGCCAACGAGCTATCCCAATGGGAAGATGTCAATGACAAAGGGGTCTCCCAAGCCCATAACAGCAATGACAAGAAGCTTTCCCAAGGGGAAGACAGCAGTTCAAGAGCTGTCCCAAAGGCGAGACTGAACCACAGACAGATCAGACACTGCAACAGCTTCAGTTGCTGAGGAAATGGCACCCACACACCCTTCTTTATCTCTAAAGATGTGGGCCTTGTGTTTCCTCTCTCTCTTTAGATACGTTTTGCAGTCAGGTTGAGCCATCAGCTTCCATATGGTGCTTTATCTTCTACAAGACAGGTCCAGGGAAAGTCACATTCCTGCTCTTTAGCATGTTGGGTTGCTGCACAGATTGGATGGAGATGGAGAAGTGCCCAGGCGAAAAAGTGGTTTCCAGCATCCTGGGCCAACTTGAGCCATCACTTGGGAGGCATGCTGTAGAAACTTCTGTTCCTGTTAACCTCATTTCCTCCAGACAGCCTCAGTGGATGCTGACTGCCTGCACAGGATCTCTGTGCCCTTCCAAGGCAGATGCCCTCAACCAGCAGCATCTGTGCTGCCTCTGTCCTTGGCAGGTGCTGGCAGCCAACCAGCACAGATGCTGGTTCCGCTTCCCCCACTTTCCCAGGTCTGCAAAGACAGCCAGGAGAGCGGTCCCCACAGGGAATGCTTCCTGCCCTGCCTGCTGCTGCTGGAGCTGCTCTGCCTGGGGCAGAAACACCCCAGTGCACAGCAGCACACACAGCCCACCTCTGGGGCATGGATGGCAAAGTCCTCATCCATCACTGCTGTTCTCTCAAATCCTCAGCAGCTTTGCAAAAATTATTACTTCTGCTTATTCTTTTGCCTGAACAGATGTTCCCAGTCAGTGCTGTGTGCTTGCACAGTGATTCTCACTCTCTGGGGCTCTTACAAGGGCAGGCAGGAGAGGGAGAAGGGAAGGCACTGCAGTGCTTGTGGTTTGCCCCAGCCTTGCAAAAGACATGAGTGAGCAACCGATGACGACAGACAGACAACAATAGAAGTGGAGTACAGGATAAAGAAGAATTTCATCCTCTCTTCCCATTAAATCAAATACACACAAGTCAACCCGATGCAGAGCCCACACCACTCCCCCTGCCAAGGACCTGTACCTGGACAGTGGGCAGAAGGTATCCACTCATCCCTCCTCTGAACAGTCAATATGGCCTTCCAGCTGCATGCACAGCCATCACCTTCCCAGTCTTGAACTGCAATGGGAGCAGACAGAACATGAGGTCTGACTGCTTTCAGATGGCACCTGCAAGCAATCAGTGCCATGATCCTGTATGATCACCACTTGGCCTGACAATTAATACGTGGAGTCAGCACAAACATTGGTGAGCTGGACTGGCACTTGGCAATCCAAGTGTAAAACAAGAGTGGCTAGACAGAGCAGGCTGGGATAACTCATGGCACGACAGATGTTCATCCAGCACAAGGTCACTTGCCTGCTGTTACTTCACTAGTGGCAACCACATGGTCGGACCACTTAAACTACACTTCAAACTGCCATAAATTTACTCCACCCAGTGATCCTGCATCACTCTTTGCCAAACCACAAGATGGGAAGAGCAATGGGAAAGCCACAGGAAGAGAAGCAGAACTAAGGAAGAAGGAAAATAGGTTTAATCACTTAAAAAAAGGCATTATCAATAGTTTGTTCAAAATTGCTTTTTATCCTTGCATCTTTCATGGGTTTGGTGGTATAAGCAATTCAACACAGCCAATCTAGTCATCCTGTCTGCTGAAGTAATCCAGAAACCAGAGCTCCACAACACTACAGGCAGCCCCAAGTAGGAGTCAGGCAGCCAAGAAGCCACAGCCCGTTGCAGGCACAGAGGAGGCAGCCTTGTCACAGACATATTCACTTGGTTTACCAGGAGTTCTGTGACACATGAATGCAAATACTTTAATAAAGCCAATTTTTATAAAATGATAACCACAGGTGAGTGTGCTACATGGAGTCCCTGTACAGCACCTTCCTCTGACTCTGTGCAGGGGACCTTGCACATACAATTGGGAAGGGATAACGCAGACCTCACACCAGCATTAATGGCAGGGACAGAAACCAGGAGCTAATTTGCCAGTCTGAAGGTTAAGGTTAATGAAGAGGTATCATTAACACCTTTCACCGTATCCTGGAACTCTGTATAAAGCCTTAGACAATGTAATCCATATTTCTGTGATCAAAGCAGCATTAATTATTTCAGTTCACAGCACGTGTCTATCTCCAGTTCAGCAGTAGACTTGACTTGTTCCTTAAAAACTTAACAATAAAAGTATTCCTGGCCTCACCCTAAGGCAGCAGTTTACTGGTAGTGCTGGATAGAGTGTACAGTCAGCACCACCCACACCAGTCTGCCTGGCAGAGGAGCTGGGCTGGACCGGATTCAGAGGCAGCCCTTGGCTGAGGAGATGGTAAGATGGAATTCATTAATTCTGACAACAATCAGGTGGAAAAACAGGAGATCCTGTAGAGATCTGGGGGGAAAATGTCAGATCTCAGGTCACCATAATCACCATTGTTCTCATGTCACTCAGAAACACACATGCTTTTTTCATTTTCTGTATGTGTTACTGATTTATTGGCTGTTCCACAGGCTTTTTACAGCTTTTTCATTAAACAGCAATTAAAGCAGGCAGCCAAAGTCAAACTAGACCTGTGCGCTGAAGAGGAAGAAAGTCCTGAGCAAACAGTTTTTCCTTCCTCATTTTAGGTTTGAGGAAGAAAGTGACACTAGATCTAGCTGACGTTTTACTTTGTGTCTGCAGGTAGCTGCATGAAATCATAGTGCAAATTCTGGAAAATATCTTTTACAATCCCTCCAGGTGATTTCCTGCCCTTGTTACTTACAGATATTTCAAGAACAGAGTAAAGCTCTATGCTGCCTTTTGCTAATATTGAGGCGTAATGCCAGCAGAGTATTTCAGGGCCATCCTGCTTTGTATCCCTCACATAAATGCAAGCACACAACATCTGACTTTCAGCTAAACAGACCAGCAATCTATTTGCATACTTCATACTTCATCACATGGCCTTCTGCACCAGGCAAATCTGGAATCCTTCACCCTTAATTTGACATCTTTTTCTTGTACTTTAAAGCCCAAACTCAAGTTGAGATTCTCAGATAAGGGGCTGCAAGTCCTTAGGAAGCTCAGAGCATTTATTTTCTCCAGGGAACAGCTCATCACACAAGCTGCTGACAGAAATGAAAGGCATTTAGGATTTTCCTAATTAATACAAAAATAGCATATAATACTTCCATCAAAAACCATTACAATTGTGTCTTATTCTCCAGCCCTAGAGGAATCAAACTCATTCATATGAAAAGAAGGTAGCTGTGAAAGGATCACCATAGAAAAACACATGATCCTCAGGCTGATCATACTTGCAAAAAATCTGTGAAACTCTTGTGCTGAGTGAACAAATTAGTCTTGGGGTGGTACTGGGAATCAAAAGCTCTTGTAGGCAAGAGCCTTCAGCTGCAGCAGAGCTCTAACAAGGGACCCCTGGCCTGATGTGGAACAATCTCTGGAAGAGAGGATCAAGAGATTGCCGTGCTGTCTGTTTGCTTCACGTGTGGCATTGCACCAGATGATGCAGCAGAGATTTCACCTGCCTTCAAGCCAATTTGCACAAGTAGTAGAGACAGTCTCACCCTGGAAGAAATGTCCAGCTAAATATTCTTGCCAAGGATTAGTTTGCAGGACAGTGCAAAAAGCCTGTAAATTTCTCTGGGATCTCACCCCTGCATCCACAAAGAGTCCCCTGCAACTACAGTGCACTGACAGCCAAGGCACACCAGTGCCATGTCCAGCTCACACTGCTGGGCTGCACATTCTTGCTCTTCCACTGAGGAGAAATTTTACATGGGGCCATCCCCTACTGCTAGTTGCCTTTGCCTTTGGCGGTATGGAGCCGCGACCATCCCTGCATCAGGCACAAGAAGCAATTCTTCCTCTTTTCTTGGTACTGCTGCATGCTGCATCTAGTGCCTGGTAGCTTACCAGGAGCAAAAAAAGGGACCAGTTTAAATGCCCATTAAAAAAACCTCCACACAAAACAAAAAGAAAGGCTATGGAAAACAGAAGACACAAGTTGATATAAAGAAAGGGGAAAAAAATCACTGTGGATAGACTGGGGATTATCTGATCTTTGTATCTATTAGATACAACGCTTAAATTGCAGCAAGAAAACCTGTCAGGAGTGAGTTAGATACTGTTCATCTGGATGTGGGACAAGGGAATGGACCTGTGGCCCTGTCCAGCTTTATTTCCTGTGACTATCTGTGCTCCTCAACACTCATAGGTCAAGACAACCTCCTACTGCTTAGTGTACAAAGCCAGCCAAAACAGGATTTGGTTCCCACTTTGCTCAAGCTAGAGAGTTTCCTCACAAAACAATAATGTCTCTGCTCAGCCTGGGGTCCTAAACATCTGAACAAATAAGAGTGAGAAATAACCACAACCAAACAACAAAAAGAGAGTAACTCTACAGAAGGAAAGCCAGTATTAAAATCCATTAGGCTGAGAAACACAGGCTCTATTAAATTTATTGCTTGGTTCCAGGACTTGGGAAGAGTCTCTTCATTTCCTGTACCTCTTGAGTATTTACTATGTCCCCTATGAGCTAAGTCTCCCAGAGTCATTTTAATGTCATGTTCTAAGCACTTCAGTGCTGTAAATCATCGATTTTTATCTCCTTCTCCCAATCAATGCAAAGATATTTATGCTGAACACATAAAAGCACTTGACACTATAGAGAAACCAATTACACCCTGCAAGACGTTTGCTTTTGGTCGTTGACATCACGGAATTATCCATTACACTTTGCACATGCCTGCCATTTACAGGAAAGCAGTGTGACCTTGCCTGCCTGAAGTTTGCATCTCTGCATCCTGGTGGGAGTTTGTAGCAGAGATGCCCTTTCCCTGGCTGGAGGTGGGACCTGAAATGTAATTGTAAAAGCTGGGAGAAATCATGAAAGGATCAGCAGCTCTCATGTCAGTCCTGTTCCTGTGCTCCTACCAGACACTTCCTGCTGGCAGAGACAAGATGCTGGATAGACAGATCTTACTTTTAACCACCGCAGTCAGGCTTCCCTCTGCAGCCCCAGGGACAGACTGGAAAACTTCATTCTCTCTCTTTGTTTGCTAGTGCTTCAAGGATGGGTCCTACATCCACCTTCTGCCACTGTGCCAGGCTGGTCCTTCTGTCTCTTCCCACTCCCACACACCAGGCTAGCAGTGACTACATTAAACTCCAGAGCAGGCACATGCTGAAGTACCTGCAAGCTCCTGTTATAGCAATTGTCTAGACCATACCACAGTCCCTTGTGGCTCCCATACTCCATGCTACTGGCAGACAGGTTCAGGGGATGAGCCAGGAACCAGCCCTTTTATCTTGGCAAAACCGCAACAGACTTGTCAAGTCTCCGAGTGATTTACGTTCCTGACGCCCACCCCCGTCCCTGTCTTGCACTTTCTACTTGTAGCAGCAGCAATTCACACCATCTCAGCAGAGCACTGCTGAGTCTGTGCTCCCTGGAAAAGGACCTCCCAGGAGGTACAGTCTTCCCAGCCTCAGCATCAATTCTCCCTCTTTCTCTCCCCTGTCACCAGCTCAGAGGTGAAAAGTTTTCCTGCCACACTATGACTGACACATAGATGTGCTCTGCTGCCACATGACTTGATGCTTGTTTTCTCACAAATAAGACAGAAAACAGTTTCACTCAGCACTAAAACAGGCAGCATTATTTGAGGAACAAGTGTGTTGAATAAAACCACAGAGGAGAGTGCTGCATCTACCCTAGCAAAGCTGTCAATTTTGCATTTCCATTTCAGGCGTTTGTCCAGATTTTGTCTGAAGCTGACACATGCCTGTAGCCCCAGTAGGTGAGGAACAACCTTCACAACCAGTTCAAGGGGACTATATTTCATTTTAAAACCTTGGTAAGATCTTCCAGTATAGAAGCTCATTCCAGTGATGTCGGGGAGCCATGATGGTTATGTCAGATCCAGCCTGTAAGCCATGAGCACACCTTTAGTAAGAGTATATAAAGAGAGAGAATATTAAACTCCAAGTGGTCATCATTCTCTCTGCTGGTTGCAAGAGCAAGAGCTACAAAAGCAGTGACACCAGCAGAAGCTTTAGGGCCCAGAGTAATCATGTTTGATTCTTAAGTTCCCAACTGACCTAGCTGAGTGAAGCAGAACTATCTCTCATTAGTATAACAATTAACTTTTTTGTGTACCCAGGCACTTCTTATACCGAATCTATTTTAAGATTCTTAACTTTCCCTTAGGGAGTGTTGGGGTTTTTATCTCTTGCTGTCAAAACAGGCAGAATTCAGTCAAGGTCACTGCAGGTCACCCCTATTAATGATAATGGCCAATCTTCGCGAACGAAGATTTGGGAAGGGCTCATCCCCCGTGGGTGTGCCCTCCGAGCCTGCGCAGTGGATTTTTTACCCTATTAAAAGGAGGCCAAATCACTCAAGGGGAAAAGGGAAATAAAAAGCACCATTCTGTTTAAAAACTGATAACTTGACTCTCAAATTTTAGGAGAAAAATTTCCCCCCCTCTATTATTCATCCACTTCTGAACCCTTGGAGTATCAGGCAGTCAAAGGAATGATTTGAGAATACCAAGCATTATGTACAGAAAAGAGGTCCCTTATTTTAAAGGGGTTGTAGAGAGTGCACACAAAAGAAATGCTGAAGACCAGAACTTGCAGCGTACCAGTTCAATGACATTAAGCCCTTTGGCTATCTCTCATTCAAAAATAAAAGCAGCCTTAAGTAATAATAGTATGAAATTAAGCTGACTTCATACTCTTTAATCTACATCAAGTAAGACAGCACACATGGCTCAGTTTTAAACCATATAGAAAATAACAAGGTTCATTCAGAAGCAAACTGTGTAGACAGGGATTTGGCATCATTCTGTTAATCTACTTTACAGTCATACCTTATTTAATTAGAGAACACATAGGGAAATTAATTGGTACCAATGTAAATTAACAGTAATCTCTACTACAGTAATATCTATGCAACATTCATCAGACAGCAGTCACTCTGGTCCACAAAGTTTGGTACTAATAGGTCTCCAAATTGACAATGTTACATTTTGGTATCTGAAAACCAGGGTGGTCTGACAGGCAGTTGGGTCAATTCACCTGGACAAACAGCACCACCTCCAGCTCTGAAAAACGTTCCACACTTCCTGGGGGGGGTGAATCAATCCAAATGCTGCACACCTGCACTTCACAGCAGGAGCTGAGGGCCTGAGACACGTCATCACGTGGCTGGAGCCAAGGTTTGTGCTCTGGCTGGACTCTGTTGACACTGCTTGGCCCTGTGGAGAGTGGAGGAGCAGGGGAGTTCCCTTAATAGTCTGTGATCCCTTCACTATAACAGCCCCCTTTTGCAACAGGATGCCTCCAGCCTTAAGCCACTAGCAGCTTTCAAAAACTCAGGATTAGGTGAGTGGGTATTGCTGCAACAAGAGAAATAAGTCATGGCAGAAGTGTGGCATTTATAGGCTCAAATATTTTTTTAAATACAGAACTGAAGAAAATAAAGAAAGCAGAAGTGAGAGGGGAAACACTGATTTGGGGTTTTTTAATTATTATGGAAGTATGTATAAGCAATTTTCCATCTCTCAGGTGGAAATGAGAGCAGGTTGCACCTTATTTTTCCACCTCAGTTATGTAAAGTTCTGTCTCTGTTATCTCCATCTCTCCTTTCCTCTCATCATCTCTAATTTGCACATGAACAAGATGTACTCAGAAAACAAATAAATACGTATTTTGAAAGTATCAGTTGTTAAATGCTGAGCCCACGTAGAGATTCTCACATGCACCCAGAGAAACTATTTGGGATAATCTTCTCTTTCCTGCTGTGAAAGGCAGTCAATTTTAATTTGGAAGAAGCATTGCTACTGTGAAAGTTAATAGAAATCTATCACACACTGACTTATAGAGGGATGTTGGTACCACAGTCCTTGCTCAAGCACCTCTCTGTTGGATTTCAGCACTGATTCCTCAATGCCCATCACTGAAGGGGTTGTTTAACCTGGAGAAGAGGAGGCTCAGAGGTGACCTCAGCACTGTCTAGAACTACCTGAAGGGAAGTTCTAGCCAGGTGAGGGTTGGTCTCTTCTCCCAGGCATTCAGCAATAGGACAAGGGGGCACGGGCTCAAGCTCTGCCAGGGGAAATTGGAGATCAGGAAAAAATTCATTACAGAGAGAGTAATCAGGCATTGGAATGCCCAGAGAGGTGGTGGATTCACCATCCCTGGAGGTTTTTCAACTGAGCTTGGCCGTGGCACTGAGTGCCATGATCTGGTAAAGGGACTGGAGTTGGACCAAGGGTTGGACTTGATGTCGGAGGTCTTTTCCAACCCATTCGATTCTATGATTCTATGTAGATGAAGGCAATGTGAATGACCTCCTGACTGTGCACACCCCCAGTACATGCACCTTCCTCTGGAAGGACAGTGAAGACAAAGCCACAACTCTTGATGATGGCTGTAAACAGCAGA
The DNA here is from genome assembly GCA_013396695.1 of Sakesphorus luctuosus. Classification (NCBI taxonomy): domain Eukaryota; kingdom Metazoa; phylum Chordata; class Aves; order Passeriformes; family Thamnophilidae; genus Sakesphorus; species Sakesphorus luctuosus. The sequence goes on along the minus strand of VWZD01011166.1, from coordinate 177,808 downwards.
TGTTACTTTATGTGCTTGTGATTTGCTTCAGAGCTGTCAGGGGAAGAGGGTCATGCAAGCCAAACACTCCCTTCAGAACACCCTTGGAGATAAATGAGTGCATGTGTGCACACATGTGCAGGAGTGTGCACCTTTCCAAAGAGACGTGGAGGCATCTGAGTGCAATTCCTCAATTCTGCTCACATCAAGCAAGTGCTCAGAGGACAACAGGCTCCACAGATCTGGCTCGTGGCTCCCTTTGCAGAGATGTGTAAGGTCACACATCTGGAGTGTGAAGTGGAGATGTGAACTCTCTCATAAAGCAAAAATCCATGCCAAATGTTCATTAGATAATCAGCCAGCTGTTTATTGGGTAGCAAGGAGCTACTGACCCCTTCTGACAGCATAAGCAGCCTCCAGGTTGTGGCTCGACATCCTGAAGAGCAGGTTGACTCACTGAATCACCACCCTGTCATTCTGAATGCAGCTTTGTAACATTATTGGTAGACATGTGTGTATGGCACATCTGAGCTCCCACCTAAAATTAATTCTAAACCTTCCAGCACAGGGAAATTTCACTTCAAGCTGTGCTCTGCTGACACAATGATTTATTGATTTATCTCTCTGTATGGGAAAGAGGAGCACCTCCAGTCAGAGGGTATGTTACATTATAAGACAGTCCTGGAGCAGAGGGAAAACAATGTGAAAACAAGCAGTTCTTTTGTGGACTCTGCTACATGCACAGGAAGGACGAGTTTTGGTTTGTTTGTTTCATTAGATCACACACAAATATCATACACGTTTTTTTTTCAAGATGAGTACCTTTTCAACATGAGTACAGTCAGCCTAATGCTCAAAGCTCGTCCAAAAAGAGGGCCAGGTCTTCTTGGCGCAGAAATTTTCATCAACCAAAACTTGTTGTGAAATAACAAAAAACTTTTACTTAATTCTATATTATTTGAAACTATTTTAAGCAATTACCCCGCAGAGTAAGATTCCTGTGAAAGAACCCTGAAGGCACTCCCCATCACAGGGGTGCTGCACTGCCCTCTAGAGCCTCCCTCACTTTGTCTTCCCAGCATCTAGACACCAGTTCTTACAAAATCGTCTCTAAAGACACCACAGAGGGGAGTGCTGTCTACCAGATATGAGGCACGGCTTAAGACAAGAATTCAGATTCAGACTCTTCAAGTGGTTCTCGTGTTACTTTGTATCTCACCTGACCACGACTCTATTTAGAAACTAACATCTATGAAATAAGATATTGCATTTTAGGAAAGTCTCTCAAAATCTATACCTCTATTCTCTACAGAAATAAAGATGCTCGGAAACAGAAAAATAAATATTATATTTTTTCTTACTTGCTCCTTTTCCAAAAGCCACAACTATTCCTGTAACTCAGATCACAGGTTGAAGAATCTACCTGGCTCCTTTCAAGATGGAAAATTGCTGCACTCGAACCTGCTGTGTTCAAACTCCATGCAGTGCTAGAGGAAGATGGATATTGCTCCAATGAGTGCTTTGCTTTGATTTTGAATTGGTTTTAATTCCTTTCTTTTGCTTTCATAATGAAAGATCCTCCAACACAGCTTATTACCATATGTACAGATCCACCTTCATGTGGCTAACCACCATCATTTTTTTCCATTCATGATCCAAAAGGAGAGGACAGAAAAGAGCTTAACTCTAATATATCATAAGTACAGAAAGTGTCTTCCACCAGTACTATGTCCTAACAACCACAGCACACATTTGCATTGCCCTTGTAGGAGTAGGTGGGCTGATACATTTCATCCCTCTGCACTGGGATTCATAGAGGACCTTCTACACATGATTCCAGACCTCCTGCTTCACCCCTATTAGTTATGCACCTGAGTAGTCCATGCACTGTCCCAACAGGTGATGTCTGCCTTGCTGCTTTGAAATACATGATTTTGCTCAAAAAAGGGGCATGAAATAAGGATAGAATCTGTTTTGCTTTATTTGTCACTGCCCACATCAAACTGCACAAATGCTGTGGGAGATGATTCATTTCAGATACGTAACAGATCCATGCCTGAAGGTGTGTACACAAAAAGTACCCTTGGAAGAACATAGAGACGTGGCTGAGCCAGCCTTCTGCTCTCCATCAGCAGCTGGCCTGCTGACCCACTCAGCATCACAGCAGCCACAGTGAGATCAGGTCTGGAGAAGGAGGTCAGCTTCATGAGCCATATGGGAAAAAGGGAGCAAGAATAAGGAATTCTGGAGGAAAAGAAAAAACAGAAAAGAATAACTACCCAGTTGCTAAAAGACATGCTGACAATTAAAAAATCAGGACTTTCAGGACCCTCTCAAAGAGCTTTGAGTTTATATTCAGTCTTACACAGGTGTGGGAAATCAAACATCTCTAGAAGATGGTCCTGGATGCTGCCCAGACCAACTGCTGGATGACAGTGGGAATGTCAAGGACTGCATTTTGTGCAGCCTGTTTCTAGTCACAGCTCTTAGGAGTTTTTTTGGCTACATGTCAGGATCTGGAAGAGAAATGAGGTCTCCAGGAGTCATCATGATTCCTTAGTCTCCAGCAAACATCATAAAAGAGTCAAGAAGTTGGGGGTTTAGGGTTATTCTCTGAAGTTTGCCTGGTTTTCCCAAGCTCCATGGCCTAACTAAAGCACATTGTGTGACAACTGGGCCTGCTCAGGGGAACTTTTACCACCTTTTCTATTCAAGTCAGAAAAGATGACTTGTCTGCTAAAAAGCACACTATCCTGGGTGTCACTAACACAACCCTGAAGTTTTAGCTTAAAAGGGCTCAGTAACCAAATCCCTGCTCTGTCTCATGACATAGGAGTTTCCCAAAGGCAAACTTACTCTACAATTTACTCCCTCTACCTCACTCCTCCAGACTGGGCCCCTGTGACTGCCTTTTACTGTCTCTTGGTTTGGATTTGAACTCAGCTCATTCTTTTGAGGCCTCTCAGGTGGAAACAGGAAGGAGTTTGCTGTTTAATAATGATGGCAAAGACCTCACTGTCAGGAGCAAGATGTGAATGGACAAACATGTCCTGGTGTTCTAAATGCTTCTCAGTCCTTTCAAAAGTGTTACTTTCCTTTGGCTTATCCATCTTCACCCACACCCTTTTTCCTGCAACTCTGTCTGTCCTCAGAGATACCGAGACATGCCAAATTTTGCATCTCCAGTAGCAGCTCCTTGAAGCTACAGGCAAGCAGCTGGCATGTGGGTGTCACAGCAAGGGTGAAGCTCAGTTCAAAGTGGAGACACTAAAACCCAGTCTCCTGCAGGTAGGTGGGCACTGGGCATCCCAGCTCCCATTAGAGCCAGTGGGTCATCACTCAGTACATCCAGGAAGCTCAGAGAGCCACTCACCTGAACACTCACTGAGTCTACTTCAGAGCTGGATCACTTTCATGGACTGTCCCAACTAGATGCCCATTAACTGTAATGAGAGCTCAGATGCCTTCCACACACCTCCACATTGCTTTAATCTCACCTTGAATCTCACCTCTGTTCTCAGACCCACACAATGACTTACAGGTGTGTGCTCTTGGGAAACCACACACCCTGCAGTGTGGCACTTGGGGACATGGTTTAGTGGTCGACTTGGCAGTATTAGGTTCACAGTTGGACTCGATGATCTTAAAGCTCTTTTCCAACCTAAACATTTCTATTCCTACCTAATTTATTCCATGATTAGCATAATTAATTATAGCATAATAAAATGCAGGGTTTATGTCTGCATATGATTTGAGTATAGATTCCCAGTTGATGTTGTTCCAAAAACACAGGGGATTTTTGGTTTTTTGTTTTCTGCTTTTGGTTTGTTTGTTGTTGGGTTTTTTTTTTTACAATGGTTGTGTTCCTGACACTAATTCAGTAGTGTCCCCTCAATGTTTCCTTACTCCTCAGACAATATTTTTGGAAACTACTGAGCAAACTGCAAACACTGAGATACTGTTACCTTTATCCAAGACAAAGTTGGAAAGCTTTTAAGTTGGCCAAATGTACATCACATTGAATCACACTCAATTAACCTAATCAAGTATTCCGCTAATCAAAACATACGTTTATGAGCTGGCAGTTTCTGACTCAACCATAATTCATTCAATCTTAAGGAAAAAATCATGAGAAAAACCATCTGTTCTCTGTAAATAGAGAAGCTATTTTTACATTTATGATGAGCTCAAGTAATTATAAAACAAGTGGAGTGGGTTTCAAAAGAAAAATAAAGAGAGAGGGTAAGACAACTGCTGCCTTGTGATTATCATGGTACAAACACGTTGCCAGCAATGTGAAGTTTCAGCCTTACACTCCTCACCCTATTATGCATCATGTAACCAGGTGTCATGCCATTAGCTGAAGTTACACAGTAAATGCTACAGGACAGGTGACAGGTGACAGAGCAAAAAGAGTGAGATTTGGTGAATGAATATTTACATACTAGAACTGAACACCAATGGAATTCCAAAGTTAAAGTACTCAGAAAAGGATTGATTCTCAAAGGAAATCAGTGTCAAAGTCCCACGCACCTGTTATTTTTAGGTGCCAAATATATGACTGCAGTCCTCAAAATCATCAGTCGGTTGACACCTAATCCTAGGGGATCTGACATTTTTTTCCATTAATATTCCTCAGGCACCCACCTGCTCACAGAAACCATGACAGCATTAACCGAAACAGCAGAACTCTTTCATACCCAATCCTCCTCATAACCCGTAGGACAGAAACTTCTGCCTACGTTTCCTGATGAGCTCATCTATTACCAAGAGATGAAGAACTGTGTAAGATCAAGTGGGCAGCACCTTCTCTCCAACAGTTGCATGGCTATGGCTGCAAGATGGGACAGTCCTGAGTAAAAGTCCTTACTTTGCTTAGAAAGATCTGAATCCTGGATTCCACTCCGCCCTGGCCTGTGGAGTCATCCTAGAGCACAGTAACTCTGAGTACACTCTGCTGAACTTCTCCAGTTAAATATTCAGTGGACTGAAAAGAAACACCAAAGGAACAGAAGTCCATTGTGAACTCCATTGTACAGTAGTGAGAAAGTTTTCTAACACAGGGCAGTCTTGACTTCTTGCCCATGCTCCAGTGGTTGCTGATGCAAACCACTGAGAACATGGAAGCAGTTCAGGATTCTGAAGGCTCCTCTTTCCAGTACCAGAAAAGAGCATATCTCCACTCCATGCTGCTCCACGTTTTACATTGACTGACTGAGAGCAATCCACACAGGCTGCTGACTGCAGGGCTCCCCATGGAGACACCTGGCTGATCTGTGTGACTCTTCTGTTTACTATCCCACAAGAGCTCATCATGGATCTTGCTGCAGTATCTAGGAAGGAAATATTCCTTCAGTGTCTCCAGCTCTTGAGTGAGTATGCCAAGCACAACTCCCAGTTTTCCATTGCTCCAACTCTAGAACCATCTAATCATGGATTTAATGCTCCAAAATAACTCAAGGACTCCTGGACTGCTTATGATTAATCTACTGGTTTCAGCAAGGAACACTCACAAATGGTGTTCAGTGACTCCCAGCAGGCAAGTGCTGCTGAGCAACATTGTATAGGAAAGCATTTCTGAAGGATATAATTCTTGACAGGACAAGAGGTAATGGCTCTAAACTGAAAGAGTGTAGCTTTAGACTAGATATTAAGAAATTCTTTATTATAAGGGTGGTGAGGCACTGGAATAAGTTGCCCAGAGAAGCTGTGGCTGCCCCATCCCTGGAAGTGTTCAAGCCAGGCTGGATGGGGCCCAGAGCAACCTGGTATAGAGAAAGGGGTCTCTGCCCATGGCAGGAGGAGCAGAAAAAGATGATCTTCAAAGTCTCTTCAGACCCAAACCATTCTGTGATTTCAGCACATCTAAACCAATTTTAAGAGCAGCAGGGAACAGCACATTTCCTGCCTCCTTTGCCCCTCCTGACCTCCACAGCACAGAATCTATTACAGCATGTTCCAGTGATAAATAGGAAATCCATGAGCAGCACCAGACTGGGACACATTGATTTGTACCCGTGTAGCCAGTACAACCATCAGTTTGAGGACTCCTCCTTCAGGGTAGCACTTCACATGTGCCTTTGCTAAACTATGACTCTTTGGTCATTCTCTCATTTTGGACAGATGAGATAATGTGGCCAGCTACAGGGTTCCTGGGTAATGAATGAGTGGGAGGTTGCTGGTATTTGGGCTAAAATGAGGGGACAATCAGATGCAGCCAAGACTCTGTAATTGAGAGGTGGGATCACTATTTTCCCAGCCATGAAGTGCCCTTTGCTAAGGCTCTCCATGACATTAGCTGCACATCACATGGTTCAGTTGCATGACAACATTGGCACGTGGCTCTTGGAGCCAGGCAGGTTGCCCACCTTAATACAGAGCATCATGAATAGAGGAGAGTGCAGGCTGACAGATCTCTCACTGTGGACTGCCTTAAAAATCATGGCAGAACTTCACAAGATAAATTATAGCAAAAGAAATACACCTTAATTTGTTGACAAGCTGCCTTTTGGCTTCAGGATGGAATGCACTCTGCTTCCATTGAAAAGCCTATGATACACCATATGCAACTATATAAAATCCCAGCTAAGGGAGGAACAGTTGTTAATGTTACACTGAAATGCAGGTAACAAATCAAGTAATTCAAAATGCAGAACAAAAACCAAAGCACTGCTGCAAAATACTGTGAGCATTTGTACATCTCATCTATTACAGCTTTGGTGAAAGCTTAACAAATGTTTACTTTGAAGTAGAGCAACAGAAACTCCTGGACTAATTCCTCAGCATGGCTCCCCACAAAGCTCTATCATCCCCATGAGGACCAAAGAGTGTAACTGCATTGTCAATGCTACAAAAATTCCAAAGTCATTTTTGCAATTGGAAAATAAAATAACTTGTAACTATACACATGCTTCATGGAGCATGCATAGTTTTGTAAGACTTTAAATGCAATATCACAAGTTCACAAACTAAAATCTACACCTTCATCAAACAATATTAGGTATTTTACCTAAATGCTTAGATCTGAGGTAAATTATGAGGGGAGAATCTCAGCTGCTATAACAAAAAAACCTTCTGGTCCCTGTGGCAATGAAAAAAGCTGCCTTCTTTCCTTTCATCTGCTCCTCTGAAAAGAAACTCAGAAAATTTCAAGTGCTGCAAAACAAGAAAGAGGACAAAACCCTCCCACATATGAAACAATTTGTGGGTGATTTTTATGGTGATTGTGTTGTTCTTTAGGGTTGACTCTAAGTTTTTAAGCACAAAGCATAACCACGGCGTGTTATGCAAAACATATTTCAGACAACAAAGCTTCTTAAAGTGTTTTCAACACAAGTTTTTGATGGAAAATGTTAGTTCCAAATAGTCCCTAGGAAACGAGAGAAGAAATACCCACTCTAGGACACAAAATGTTTCATGCTCCCCTGCTGTTGCCTCATAAATACATTACAAATTCTTTGCTGCAGATAATGACTCCAAGATTCCAAAAATTACTTTTAAACAGTGGCCCAAATGCTTATATTGTGATCAAATTCACATTACCAGCAGAAATCAGCATTGTGCAGATACCCTCTAACTGCAGAATCCCTCTCCCCTCACTTGAAGAACTAACACTTGGAAAAGGGAAAGTACCACACCAAAGAACAATAAATTCTTCCAGAAAGTTCACTTCTTTCAATTGCAGAGAGATGTCTCAGTGGACCAAGTAGATCTGTGTTGAGATTACTGCGCTTTGGTTCAATCACTAAACATTTTTGTTTCAGCTGTTCAAGCCCTTGGTTCTCAAGATGATGTGATGGGAAACATTAGTGGGAATTATTTTAAAATTTATAAACATTATCTGGTTATGCTCTTTGGACACTTCTGAGATATAAACCACATTCTGATTTTTCACAATTTTGTAAGAAATGCTTAAGAGTTTCAAAACTCCAGTTTTGACCAGAATAACTAGTTTTGAAATCTGCAAACCTGTATGTTTTTTAGAATAATAGTGGTCTTAAAACTTGCCTGCCAGCTGTATAAATAAGCATTATGTGCAAGTTCCCAGATGCTTTCAAACCCTATCGAAGTCAATGAAAGCTAATTAAGACTGACCACACACACACACACGCACACACACACACTCTCCTTGGAGGCACCCAGTATCTTGTACATTTGAATCACAAAAGCTCAATAATAATAGTGATCATAGCAATATAGTAATAATAATATCTAGCTTATATATAACACATTTCATAACAGAGCTACAGAAACAGCACAGGCAAACAGGGAGGGCAAAAAAATACTACTCTTAAAGTCAGCTCCAGAACAAGGACTGGTCCAGTGGAAAGTGTCCCTGCCCTCTGCAAGGGAACTGAAATTATCTTTAAGGCCCCTTCCAACACAAACCATTCTGTGATTCCATGACCGATATCCGACCAAGTCCCAGCCCTAAAAGCCTCCTGCAAGGGGCCAAGAGAAACAAGAAAGGTACTTGTGAAACAGAGGGGTCAGAATGGTGTGAGGTGCCCTAAGAAAGAAAGTAAACCAGCCCCATTCCATTCCACCTTTGCTCTTCTCCAGTTCTGCTTGGAGACCCTACACTCCTCTCACTACAAGCTTTCACCAGGGAACATTGTCCAATGAATTGCAAGCTAGAAATTAGGACTGTGTTAATGAGGAGATGCCACCCAACTGCTCCACACAGCCATTCAATGCAGCTGTGATCCCACAGCAGAGGAAAGAACAAAGGTAATTTTGTGGGTTTATATTAGTGTGCTCTGTGATACCCTTCCAATACCCTTCCTTTGGCCAACACTGTCTATGTCCTCCTCAACCTGTCTGTTGGTTCTGATGCAATCATATACTTCGTTCTTGAAATCATAGCCCCTCTTGGCTTATGCAACCTCCCCCTCCAACACATCTGTTTGTTGGCATGATCTTCCCAGCCTTCTCTATGCCCTCCCCATCTCCTTGAGCTTCCCTGGAGACTTATTCTTTCTTTTCCCCCTTCTACCTTACTTCCAGTCTTGGTGTGTACTTCTCATTCATGCACAGTTCTCCCTCCACTCCAGGCTTATTTTTCTGTCCACAGTAGATCTTGCCACTCCTTTCAGTTATTCTTGTTGTACATCTGGTGAATCAGCTGAAACTTAAGCATGGCTTGCACCACAGCTCCTAATTTTGTTTGTCCAAAATGAGAACATAACCTTGACCTTGTCTCAGAACTTGCTCTGAGGTTCCAAAGAGAGGGATCATCCTAATTTTTGTCAATATCTGCATGGTTATGCAATCTGCAATCTACCATTACTCTTTCAACTCTTTTCCTAGTCCTTTGCATCTTGATTCCTGTGAGATGCTCTTCACTGAGACTTCACAAATGGCATCTGGTCTTTCTTATACCCACTGAGAAGGCTTCCACAAAGGTCACTTTTCATTGCTTTAACCAAGTTCTGCAGCCACTGATGGACAACGTTGCTATTGGCAATTTGAACTGACTGTTCCCACTTACTTAACCCTCCAACACAAAACCAGTCTATCTTACTCATAAAAAGGAAAATATCCAAGAAGTCCACTCCAGACAACAGAGTCCACAGTATCCATGACTGATTAAAACATGTCTAATTGGGTTTGTTTACAGTCACTATCATGGGCTGGGCATACACACATCAGATAAATGGTTGCTAACTATATTCTCCCTTTACTGGGAACTCATCTCCCAAAACTACATGAACAACAGTCTGTGCAAAGTGTAAGTGCCTAAATAGCAACCAACTGTACCAGTTTGTAGAGTTAGTGGCTTCCCAGCTTCAAGGCAGATTAGACTCAAGCCCTTGCTGAATAATTGATCAAACTTTCTCAGTGCACAACCAGAGCAGTCAACAATAGATCATACAAATGAGACATGAACAAAAGGTCTCCTTAACAACTACTCAATGTCTCAGGTCATGACGTCAACCTACCTAAGGCACATAAGAGGCTGCTTTTCAAAATAAAGCCTCCTGATGTTTTCAGATAATCTCCTCTGATAATTATGACTACTCCTATTTACATAATACTCATCTCCACAGCTGAACAGCACCATGGAAGGACTTAACCAGGCCAGATGGAACACACTTGTTTCCCATGTGCACGGGAACTAAAAGAACACTCCAAGAAGGCAATAAACATTACAGGCTCCTGCAGATGGGTCCCTCAGGAAGTGCTGGCATCATTAGTTAGAGCTGAGGCAAGCCACAGAGCTGCATTTCACAAACCCTGACACAGCTCACAGCACTCTCGCTGCCGCAGCGTTTCCAGCACGGGGCCAGCGCATCCACAGCTGCACCACCACACTCACAACACTTCCTCCATAATTGCCAGTCTGCACTGAACAGGACCCATTTCATGGTGACCTAAGCATATTAAATGAGTGCCAGAGCCATCAGCAGCAAGGCTCCGGGGACAGATTTGATTTAAGGTGTCCTGCAAGCTCAAAAATATTTGGTTTGGTAATTCATTTTTGTCTTCAAACCTCTAAAAATAATTTTAAAAGCCTGGCTCTGGGGTCCACAAGTCCAGTGGCCCTTTTGGTTTTATTTTGTCAAAGAAGGGATGCTGTCTGCACCTCTGCAACTGCAGCCCAGTTCTTGAATGAAGCACTCTGATCCTCTCCTCCAAGGCATATGAAATTGCCTATCTTTGTGAAAAACAAACTCTCCTCAGAGGCAGCATCCCAGGAGAATATCCCTCCTTGAATCAAAACAGGAAGGAAACAGATTTAAAATGTTTTCCAATTTACTTTGAAGTCTGACTGCGTATCTGAATGTTTTCTCATGGGAGCAGGTGCATAAGCACAAAGGCTCTTCATAAAAGTACCTGTGTTTCACATATTTAGAAAAGAACATGCAATTGCAACAAACATTTTCCACAAAGCAGGTTTTTTTCAAGGTTTGCTTTCAACACAGCCAGATGTGATGCAGATCTATTATTAGCAAGAATTTGAGCAATGTTACATCAAAATGAAACTAGAGAGGAAAACTGAACCCCAGATGCAACTTCCAAATGGAAGCTAATATATTTCCAGTACTTAAAAACTATTTTGAACAGTCACATATATGTCTCCTCTTTTAAATATATTCTCTTGGGAGGTTTTTGATTTTAAAATTTATAGAATGGTCTTAATACTATGAGTATACCACAGAATCATAAATCATTTAGGTTGGAAAAGACATCTGAGATCATCAAGCCCGATCAGCATTGCCAAGCCCACCACTAAACCATGTCCCCAGGTGTCACACCTACCCATCTTTTAAATCCCTTCAGGGATGGTGGCTCCACCACTGCCCTGGGCAGCCTGTTTCAGGGCTTGACAGCCCTTTCTTTGAAACACTTTTCCTAATATCCAATTTAAACCTCTCCTGGCACAACTTGAGGCCATTTCCTTTTGTCCTATCACTTGTTACATGGGAGGAGACCAACTCCCATCTGATTACAACCTCCTGTCAGGCAGCTGTGAAAAGGACTAAGGTTTCCTCTGAGCCTCCTCTCGTCCAGGCTGAGCCCCCACAGGTCCCTCAGCTGCTTTTCATCAGATTTGTGCTCCAGACACTTTTCTAACTCCGTTGCCCCTCTCTGGACTCATTAAAGCCTCTCAATGTCTTTCTTGTTGTGAGTGGCCCAGAACCAAACCAGGATTCGTGGTGAAGCCCCACCAGTGCCCAGCACAGGGGGACAGTCACTGGCCTGGTCCTGCTGATCACACTGTTTCTGATACAGGATGCCACTGGCCTTTTTGGCCACCTGGGCACACTCTGGCTCATGTTCAGCCAGCTGTTGGCCCTCAGGTCCTTTTCCACCAGGCAGTTTCCAGCCACTCTTCCCCCAGCCTGTAGCATTGTAGGGGGTTGCTGGGACCTGAGTGCAGGATGCAGCACTTGGCCCTGTTCAGTCTCATGCAGTTGGCCTCAACCCATCAATCCAGCCTGTCCAGATCCCTCTGCAGAGCCTTGCTGCTCTCCAGCAGATCAACACTCCCACCCACCTTGATGTTACTGAAGGTGCACTTGATCCCCTCATCCATGTCATCAATACAGATACTAAACAGGACTGGCCCCAGTACTGAGCCCTGGGAAACACCACTTGGGACCAACTGCCAACTGGATGTAGCACCATTCACCCCCAGTCTCTGGGGCCAGCCATCCAGGGAACTTTTTAGCCAGCCAAGAGAGCACCTGTCCAAGCCATGAGCTGACAGTTTCTCCAGGAAAGCTGTGAGAAATGGTGTCAAAGGCTTTACAAAAGTCCAGGTAGACAATATCCACAGCCTTTTCCTTATCCACTAAGTGGTTCACCTTGCCACAGAAGGAGATTAGGTTAGTTAAGCAGCACCTGCCTGTCAAACCCACACTGGCTGACCTGTACATGCCATGTGATGGCACTCAAGGTGATTTGCTCCATGACCCTCCCTGACACCAAGGTCAGATTGACAAGGCTGTTGTTCCTCAGATCCACTTTGCAGCCCTTCTAGAGGGATATCACATTTTCTCACTTCCACTAACCTGAGATCTCCTGGGTTAGCCAGGAGTGCTGGTAAATGATGTAAAATGGCTCAGTGAGCATTTCCACCAGCTCCCTCATTACCCTTGGGTGGTTCTCATCCAGTCCCATAGACGTGTGTGTGTAAGTGGTGTAGCAGGTCACTGAGTATTTCCCTTGGATTATGGGGGCTTCATTCTGCTCCCTATCCCTGTCATCCAGCTCAGGGGGCTGTGTACCCTGAGAACAACTGATGTTACTATTAAAAACCAAAGTAAAGAAGACATTAAGTTCCTGAGCCTTTTCTTCATCCTTTATTACTACTTTCCCCCCACATCCAAAAGATGGAGATTCTCCTTATCGCTCTTTTTATTGCTGGTGTACATAGAGAAACATGATTATCTTTTACAGCAGTAGCCAGATTAAATTCTATTTGTGTTTTGGCCCTTCTAATTTTCCCCTTGTGTAAGCTCACAACATCCTTGTAGTCCTCCTGAGCTGTCTGCCCCTTCTTGAAATGTGGTACACTCTCTTTTTATCCCTGACTTCCAGCCAAAGCTCTCTGTGCAGCCAGGCCAGTCTTCTTTCCCTCTGGGTTGTCTTTCAGCACATGGGCACAGCCTGCTTCTGGGCCTTTAATTAAAACCCTTAGAGGCGTATTCAAATAATCCACAGTTCTCTTTAGCACTGACCCGAACTATGTCCAAGCTATACTCATTTCAAATTGAGCTGAAGCCACAGTTACTGGAAACCAAACTTCCCTCACTTCTGATCCTTGAGCCAGCAGGAGCAATGAATTATTTAACAATAAAAATCAGAGCAGACAACTATAACACATATCTCTGATCACCTCAAGTCATCACTGCCATGTCTCCTGGCAGCCCAGAATCACAGAGGAAGAGAGACTGTTTGAGTTTTTTGCCCTTCTCTGAGGAACAGCTCTGACTCAAGAGCAGAAGACAACACTACCTGAGCTATCAGGATGCCCCTGCTCCTGCCAAAGCTCCCCAGTCAAGAAAAAACTCCAGTTCTGCAGATGGTGCCACTGCTCCCTGCAAGTACAGGAAAGGCTGGCATCTCTTGAGGTGTATGTTGGATATAAAGCTAAACAGAACAATCCAGAGTTTGCCACTTCAATAAAAATCATAGTTTACATCTGAGTGGAATTTAATACAAGTACACCAAGTCCAAGGAATGCCAACTTATTCATTTTAACATTAGGCTTTCCTCTGGTCTGTTTTTATTTCAGGTTATTATTTCTCAATCAAAATATTTAGTAATATTCAAATAGATAAGGAATCAATTGTTAGGTCTCGATCCCTCTTTTGAGCATTAAAGGACAGATTATGCCAAATAAAAGTGTACTATTACTCTGAACAAACCAGGTTAGTTCCTAATTCTCCTAAGGCCACCTTGAGGCACCCAAGGATTCCACATTGTGGAGAATCCATGACTCCACCCATCAGCCTGGGCCTTGCCTGAGATGACCCTTCCTTAGGGACACAGCCTTGGAAAAAAAAAAAAAAAACAACAAGGAAAAGCAAAGACATACAAACACCACCAAATGACAAAAGGAAGAGAGATACTGGACTCCCCATTAAGCCAAATCATTTTAATAAAAAGCGCAAGCCTAGAATTTTGTTCCTGAAAGCTTATACAGTGCTATATGCCATCCTGGCACCTCTTGAAGACTCAAGTGATTATTTTCCCTAAACCTGGCAAAAGATACAGAAAAATGAACCTGACAATTTTCAAGAAACGTTGAAGCTGTCATTTCTATAGTAAACCAGGAGGTGACTGCCAGGACTGTGTCTGACAGCACAATTCAGGTTTTAACTCTCTGGAGCTGTGATCTGAAATATTAAGGGAAATACCTGGCCTCCATGCAGCAGCACCACTGCCACAGCCAAGAGCTGAGCCAGCGTGGGTCCACAGGTCCACACCACCATCAATCACAACCACCTCATCAATCAAAAACAGGGATGCCATCATCCCTAAAATCATTTGTACTATAGTGTGGTCAGATAACCCAACAACTCAGAGGCCCCAGACAAGTCTCCCATGATTATAAGAACACCTGTTCTCCATTAATATCACAGAAGCAGGCTTTCCTATTCCTTTATTCCCCCTAAAATTCGTGCCTGTGTGCACTCATCCTTTCCGTGTGGATCCCGCGAGCAACACACCGGAGTCCACCACCACCCGCCGGGAGACCCACTGGGATGGGCCGAGGGGGCACCGCCCGCTGCCGGCCCGAGGGAGGGCAGAGGCCC
>VWZD01011166.1:110576-163012 GCA_013396695.1 Sakesphorus luctuosus | reverse complement strand
CCCCCGCCGGTCCCGGTTTCGCCTCCCGCAGCACCTCTCTCCCTTCAGCATCCCTTTCTCTTCAGCATCCCGCTCCCCGCAGCATCCGTCTCCCTTCAGCATCCCTCTCCCCTTAGTATCCCGCTCCCCGCAGCATCCCTCTCCCCGCAGCATCGCGCTCTCCGCAGCCCGGTCCAGCGCGGGGCGCGACCGGTGTCCCAGCCCCGCTCCCCGGGGATGCCGCCCCCGCCCCGCACTCACCGTCCGTGGCCATGGCCGCGGCCCGGCNCGTGGCGGCCCCGCACGGCGCATCCCCGCACGGCGCGGGCAGCGCGGGGAGCGGACGCGGCCGCGGGGGTCCCGCGGGGCTGCAGGAGGGAGCGAGCGGCCCTGCCTCTCCCGGGCCGGCACCGGGGGGCCGGCCCTCTGCGACATTTCACCCCCAAAATCCGACTTGGGAGGGCTGACGGCTTGGCCCCTCTTTCCAAAATTTTGTGCCGTCTCTTTTCACGAGTCGCCAGGGCTGTATTGCCCTGCAGGCAGCAACCCCACCCTCGCTGGGATGGACACTGGTAACTTGCAGCCCTGTGTCACAAGCTCACCTGCTCAGCAGGTTGCATGGAGCCGGTCTCGCAGATTTAATTGCCACCTCACTTTTCAACACACATACAAAACTCTTTTTTAAAGAAATAAATTACTCTACATCCCCAATAACCCTTAATAGCTGATAGCCAGCCCTTACATTCTCAGTTATTGTTCATATCCAAGCTTACATTTCTATGGCTAAAGAACAAGCAATGGTCTTTCTCAAGCTGTTGCAAGACAATTTTGCTTTGTGTCTCTCTACCGCAGTCAGACTATGGTGCAGCTTAAAGAAGACTGGCCCAAGGGCTACAAAGATGGTGAAAGTCTGGAGGTGAAGCCATAGGAGGAGGAGCTGAGGTCACTTGGTCTGTTCAGACTGGAGGAGACTGAGGTGACTTTATCACAGTCTACAGATTCCTCACGAGGGGAAGTGGAGGGACAGGCACTGATCTCTTCTGTCTGCGACAGGGCCCAAAGGAATGGCCTGAAGTTGTGTCAGGGGTGGCCTGTGTTGGGTATCAGGAAAAAGTGCTTCACCCAGAGTCTGGTTGAGCACTGGCACAGGCTCCCCAGGGAAGTGGTCACAGCACCAAACCTGCCAGAGTTCCAGGAGCCTTTGGGCAATGCTCTCAGGCATAGTGTGATTCTTGGGGTTGTCCTGTGCAGGGCCAGGAGCTGGACTTCAATGATACTTGTAGGTCCTTTCCAACTCAGGATATTCTATGATCCTAAGCCCTAAGTGCTAAGAGCAAGACAGAGCTTAACACAATTGTTAGCTTCTTGCAGCTCATGAAGTTCCTGTAGTCCCATTTCCAAGTGCTGGGCTGCAGACAGATGGAGAAGGGAAGTATTCCATTACCTGGCTTAATGAGGTGCCCAGATCTGAGGACACCAGGGGTGTCCTCACTTGGGATGAGGAAGCCAGGTCCATGTAACAAACTTTGTAAAATGTGAATGTAGAATAAACTTTAAAATCAAACATTCCAGAAAAGAAGGGATACAGTATCAGTGTCATTTGAAGAATTTGCTACGCATGTGTCAAAAATACAAACACCTGCACAGGGTCTGTTATGTAAGACATGGAAGTATAATACTAGAATAAACCTCAGGGTATCCTTTAGGATCACATCTGTCTCAGACAACCATGATGTACTTATCCAACACTGTTTTGAACTCCTGCAGTAAAAGTGATTTTGCTGTTTGTTACAAGGCCAAATTGCTTACTTAACTGTGAAATTCTCTTACTAAGGAAATTTATATTGCTGCAAATTGTATGTTTCTACCTCAGTGAGCATGGAGAACAATTAATTAATCACCATTTGCATAAACACATATTACAAAGCTATAAAGACTCTTACCAGGAAGACTGTTACACTCACTCTCAAACACTTTATTTTTCAGACTGAACTCTTGCCCTTTCTTTTGTTGCCCTTTTTTTTAGGATTCTCCAATTATTCTAGAGGTGATACCTACATCAACACCATGCTACACACACCACAGATGTCCACTGTCATCCATGGCATTTGGAATTCTTCACATCACCCCCATATTGCCAATCCACCTTTGTTTTGAGGGCTGCAAAACCCTCCAGATTGAGCACAGCTGATTACAGGAGCATTCTCAAGCTGGTATTTGAATTGAATTTTTCCAAGTGCAATCTTTGGCACTTATATTGACTTAATTAGACCTTGTTGATTTCTTTAGTTACAAGAATAAAAATTCTATTGTAAAATGCCTCCCACTTGAAAAGTTTCTAGGTGTTCAAGAAAAGACTGGACTTGGCACTTCTTCCTACTTGAGAAGGTGGTGATCAGTCAAAGGTTGGACATGATGGCCTCAGAGTCTTTTCCAACCTAATTGATTATGTGATTCTGTAAACTGATGTCACCTTTAAGTGGTTTAGGTTTATTCTGCTTTTCATCATCCACATTATACTTGTAAACACTGCACTGCCCTGTCTCAAACCTCCACTTGGAGCACCTTTCAGCTTTGAAAGCTAAAAGAAATGTTGATTACTATTGGATGAACAGAGCTCTTCAGTCTGTTATGTATCCACCACAGAGGAGTTTGCGCCAAACCCCATTTATTTAATTTATGAAAACAGTAACAACATCCAGATACACTGTCATGTTGTCTCATTTCTATCCATCAGCACAACTGAAGTTCGGCTGGTGTTACAGAGATGAGGTTTCCTTGCAGCCTTCAACTACTGCAGTAGCTGAGGCTACAACAGGTGAGAGAATGTAGATACTAGAAAGTCTACTACAATAATGTAGAAGTCCAGAATTACTGTTGTTATGTGTTATTAATGACAGCTGCTTGTTTCAATGAAGCACTTTAGGAAGTCCCTCTCCTGTTTTCAAAGCCTGTAATTGCCCATCAGACTGCAGCAAGGGAATTTCGTTATTTTTTTACTTATTTTTTTTATGATTACACCAGCATTATGAAACTCTAAATGCAGCTGCTTTTAAATTCTCAAGATTACTGTTTTGAAACATTACTAGGCATACAGTCAGCAGTTCTACATTTATTCTTAATCATTTTACACCTATGTAATTTTATAAACAAATTACAGAACATTTGTTTTCATTATTACAATATTAAAATAACTGCTAATTGAACACAGCCATCTTTGTGCCTAGTCAAGCCTTTGTATTCTTCCAATACAGACTTGTAAATCATTTCCAGAGGTGTGTGCAAGGAAGTCTTATGTCATGGAGTATTAAAAATTCTGACAAATTCCACCCCCTACTCAGCTCTTGGGATGGTTCAGAGATATAAGGAGAGGCAAACAAAATGACCCTGTTATGAAACAGTGCCACTGCAGGGAACAGTATTAAACATATCCTTTAAACATTTATGCCATACACATGAAAAAATAATTTAGCTGAAAAGAGCCTGTCAAGAAAGCAAAAAGGACATTTTTGTAGCTGTGTTTAATTTTTAGCTTCCTTGAGAAAGATACCTGCAAACTGCAGGGAAATGGAAAAGTAATTTTCAAGTTTCCCTTCAGCACAAGAACCCAATGCCATATAGCTGGAAGACCTAACTTACCTCAGTGCCTGGAAACAGTAGAAGAGGATTGGTGCTGTACAATTCATCCTTAAGCAATTTCCTAAGTGAAGAAACTCTTAAGAAATGATGAAGTTGTTTTCCCAATACCTGCTAGAAAGAACTCTCTCTCTTAGTCTGTATCTTTCTCAGCCAGGAAGAGTTTCAAGAACTCCACTGCACCTCATCTCCAAACTGCTCCCCTATTACACCTGCACTGCTGTCCACCCCCTGCTCAATCAGTCTGCACACCTGCACCCAAAGCACCAGCTGGAACTGACCTACCTGACAAATGCAGTATTACCAACAGGATCCTAACTGACCAAAAAAAAGTCTGATTAAGTTTTCCTTGAGACCTCCTTTACCTGCTCACCAAAAATTAGCAGAAAAGCATAGATAGTGAGCTTGTGATGGTAACTGAAAAGCCTAAGTTAGAAAACCCAAGTAAAACCAAACTCTTCAAACTTCACAGAAATTATACCTCCAAAACTTTTACAAGTATAGAGCAGTCCTTTCAAGCAGACTATCTGTGGCATGTTCTATCCACAGACTAAGCCAGCCAAATACCTTTGAACCAGAAGCGCAGTGAGAGAGTGGACACTAAAGCAGAAAAAATGAGTAGAAACTAAGTGCATGTATGATAAATTTAAGTGTATTATTACTACTATAGGGATTTTTTTTCTCTGTGTAGAAGTATTCTTTTCATGTAATAATGAGGTCTGGACTAACAATGACTTTTGGATTAGATTCTAAAGATTTTGGTTATTCAACTGAATATTTGATGTTTGGCTTATGATGCAATAAGGATTGACTTTATTACAAAGTGTTTCTTCCTTTCTCACTGAATGAAACACTGGCATCTAATTATCAGTTTTTTCAGTGTCCAACCTGTTTTGTCACTTAGGCCCATTCCTCCTTGCCAATCAGAGCATTTAATATGGACCTCTTTTATAGTAAAACCATTTACATTTCCATTTAAGTGGTTTTTTTTTCTTCTAGGTAAGAGCACTTCAATTCATTTGGCCTTTGAGAGTCATACTACCAAAACTAATTCATTCAGTTTAGGTTCCTTTTATATTCAAAATCTTTCTAATTTATGTTTCTTCCTGTAAAAAAAGGACACTTCAGTTCCTCTGGCCTTCCTTGACAGCACAGCTATGATCAACTGGAGAAATTCCAAGGAGGGTAACTATCCATGTTCTTCTTGAATTGTTGTGGTCAGATAGGGGTATTTAAGGCAGTAGCCTTTCAGGGCTGAGTGACACAAATTCAGCTGCTTTTTATTGTTTATAGAAAATACTCCAGCTGCTGATTCTGTTTGTTTGTTTTTTTCTGCCGTAACTGTTGCCCAGGAATCATTTCCCCATCCTGTGCCTGTTCTCAGTATGGAGCTTCTTGTTTATTTCCACACCCACTTCTTCCACTCCTCTCCAACTTGTAAAGATCATTTTGAACTCCAGTCCTGCCCTTGTACAGCTTAGGGTCATCTGCAGAATTAATAAACACACCTTGCATCTCTTCATTCAAATACAGAACAATTTCAGATCTTCTGGAGACAGAGTACAACAAAAGGCTTATCACCAAGTTCATTTCCACAAGTGTGGGATCAAACTGTGATAAACAGTGAAGTTACACGCTATAAAATGGAGCAAGTAAACCGTGAAAAATAATTTATTGTACTAATTTTCAACAGTCAGTAACCTTAATTTTATGCTTAGAGATAAAAGATTACAAACATGTCTCATATGGGCCAATATTTTGTAAGCTGTTCTTTTAACAGTCTCAGCTAAAACCATCACTGCAGATCAATACAAGTTCCAAGTGATAACTGACATGTACAAAGTAAATACAAGCCATTACCTTCTCTTTCCATCTAAGACAGGACACAGCAACTTTGTCTCCCACAAGAAGCCAAGTGCTGTACCATAAGACACTTAAAGCATCCCAGCCACTACCAGTATTCCAGCATCACCTGTAGTTCTGATCCCAGACTCTCTTGTATGTTCAAAGGCATCCAGAACAAGCACTCGGTGTTACCTCTGACATTTACATTTTGTCATTAAAATTAACACTAGTGCTTCTCCAACTGTATCCTCTAGCATCTTCTTTTCCTCTTGGGGAGAGATACTTCTGAAAGGAAATAGAGAGAGGGGTTTTTTTCAAAAAGCTTTTCAATCTGTCTTCCCTTATGGGAGTTGTTCAAGTAGAATTAATTTTATCCAGCAAAGGAAATTAATTAGATAAGCTCTTAAGATCCTCTCCCAATTCCTCTACCCATGTTTTTTTAAATATGAAAAAAAATCTTTCTAGATTCTACAGCACACTACCATTCAAAATATCAATTAAAATTGCATTGATGAACACTGTACTTCAAAACTTATTCCATCTTGAGAGCTTTCTGCTCCTCATGAACCCTCTTGAAGACTCTGCTATGAAGTTGACAAATGGAGTAGTCACAAAATTAAGCACAAAATACCTGAAGAGACTGCTTATGGGTAGTTTTAATGCTTCAGAATTTACTGGAAAATTCTGAGAAATGCAGAATGTTTCTGATTTAGAAAGAATTTTTTGTCCACAACAAGTGGACAAGTGAAGGAAAAGGAAATAAAGTACATTAAATGCACCACTGTGCCTTCAATCTGACCATTTAAAATTGAATGAATTCCTACTGTCTACAACTAAGAGTGATCACAGAATGTAATCTCACTTCAAAGTACTACAAGTTGCTCTTCTGCTTTTAAAAAGAGCAAATATAAACACGTTACGTTGCTACAAATGTATTTTAATAGTTATTATACTCCCTTGTATGAAATATCCTTCCATTACATACAATTTTGGATAGTAAATTAACTCCAAAATATACACTCCTCACGCTCATCTGTGTCATTAAAGCTTTCCAGAAGTTATACTTAAACCTTTGCTCCCCCTTTCTAAACAACCTAACTAAATCCCCCTCTTTCAAGTTACAAACCAGTACCTCTGGTCTATCAAGTCTGCCTTCCACTGTATAAGCAAGACCCATCAGCCTTAGAGTTGCCAGGACTGCCAGTGGAAATCCTGCCTTTATCTGGCCGGCTCCTCCCAGGAACAATTCCCGTGTTTGAGACATGGCAGTAAAGCCGTTCCCTGGGCTCTTCCCAGAGCACAGCTAAGTAAGGTACCTCAGGATAAAGAGGATGCAATTTCATTTATACTGTCCCTGTTCCACAGTGCTTATTTCTCCTCAAGCAACTGAGAACATGAAGCTTCTGAGCTGCAGAGCAGTCCAAGATCATCTAACATCTCAGTCTGATGCTTCTGCAGAGCAACTCCACTATAAGCTTTGTGCAGTCTGCTTTAACAGTGCTTCCAAATTAAAATTACATTATTTCCAGTAACCTGAGTCATCCACTCCTCTGCTACAGTTCCAAGTCCTCTGCCAAATGATGTCAGACAACTTCCAGTACAGCAGAGGATGCTATTACTGTACATGTGTACTGGAACTCAATCCCTGAAACATTGCCCAGCTGAAATGGAGGCCAGAGGGGAACCTTCTATGTTTCCTCAACAAAGGTGAGGGCAGCAAGGGCTAACCTTACCTCATAAGTTCTCAGAGCTACTAGAACAGGCATCTTCTGTAAGAAGGTGAATGAGCAAAAAAATCACTTCCCCCTACACAATAGAACTCTTCAAGCCAAACTTGTATTACAGAAGAATGAGACTTAACTGGACCAATTTTAACTCTGAACACACTACAACAAAATTGTATAGAAAAGCATGACTCTGTTGCCATGGTGTGCTCATCATGCAATGATTTGCAGGCTAAAAATTAATCTTAGCTTTTTCAAGGCAGCAAGACATGATCCAAAATATCAGCTTTAGTTTCAGGAAAATACAGCAGAGAGTTATTAAAAACAAGCCACTGGTTTGTCAGAATTTCAGTCATTGTACCTTCTTCATCTGAGTTCTCCTCTGTAATTACTGGCATCCCGATACGCTGAGCAACAGTTTCCTTTGCCACCTGCATTTCACCTGCAGATAGATTTTGAAGAAAAACTGTCAGCTTTTTCTTTTGCTTCTACGTCCCTGGTCCAGCAGTTGAAAGATTGTTCACTTGCTGCTCTCTTGACATCCTAGTCAGATGCTGTAGATAAACCTACACCTTCAATACCATTCACTAAAAAAACTTCAATAACAAGTAATTAACACTACCTATTTAAAGCAAATTAATCACCAACTCAGTCCGGAGGTAGTTCAAAATGCCCTTATGCCTCCTCAACACTTCATCTACCCTTTTAAAATCAAGAAAAGGCAACGTTGGCTAATGCTCATCTTTGAAGAGAGATTAATTTTCTCAACAACTTTTTTCCTAGCAGAAGCTAACCAAGTCAGAAAACAGTCTGGAACTTTGAAATTAGATCCCTGTCTTCAAAATAAAGGTAATTCAAAACCACTTTGCTGTTTTATTTCATTTAAACTTCAACAAATAATGAGTAAACAAAAAGCTTAGATGGCAGTGCAACTTTTATAATTTTAAAAGCTGGATAGTAGAAAGATGATTTCCAATGTGTTCCACTGTCCAACAGCAAAATTTACCCCAGCTGCCTCAGCTAGAAAAGCAATGGATAAAATTTTGCAGTCCCTCCAGGTTCATGGGTGCAATGGAGAAATACCTCTGACTTCTGGAGAAACTCTTCTCCTTGCTGGTGGTGATCTCCCACTGGTCTTTCTACTTCGGCTTGGAGACTTCTCTGATTCAGAAGATTCTAACTTTACTTGACGATGTCTTCTGGATTTGGAAGCCTAGAACCCAAACATATGAATGACAAAAAAAAGCTGAACTCACACAGCCAGATATTCCTCCATGTCACTTACAAACCAGCAAGGACCAAAGCATCAACTTGATGTCAGGGTGGAGGAGGGATAGAAGAGGAGACAAAGAGGAGGGGATGATTCCCACTAATTCCCACTAGTTGCTGTTCTTCAGTTTTAACAGGGCAACACCCTGTCATACAAACTGACTGTCATACAATCCAGAGCTCTGTTTAATTTAATAATACATGTTTCAAGATGAGATTTCAATAAAGAAAGTTGTGATGTTTCTCACAGGCCTGCTAAAATATTACAAATCAACAATTTAAAGTAGCAGTTATTAAAACAAAGTTTCCAAGAACTTGCAACTGAATTTAAAGTCCCAGGTTCCATTTGCACATGGATCTTCTGAGATTCCAGTATCTAAGATCCAAGGAATTTGAGCAACTAAACTCGCAAGTATTTTTATTTCATCTCCTTAAAATTCCATCTACTTAAGCAGTGTGTAGACAATAAAAGATATCTTGTAAATGAAAATCCCCCAGGCACAAGCCTTATCTGCACTATTACATAAACCTAACAAGAATAATAAGAGCTTTGAGTTTTCCCCATGTGTTAGGAAAACTAGAACATTCAAAGGCTGAATTACAGAGTGCAATTTTAACTCACTCCTTTCTGCCCCAGCATTTACATTCAAGTGGTAGCTAAAACTGTTCTTTAAAAATAAATACATGCCTATCATCAGATTTTACACCTACTTCAGCAACTGCAGAGTAAGACCTGTATTTGATTCTGGCCAGGGCATTTGCTCTTTCAGAACCCTGCAAAGAAACAAGAGTCCAGTCAGAAAAACTTTTCTTATTCTGTTATAGCAGTACTGAAACAGTATCATATCAGGCAATCACTTGAGCAATATCTGACTGGAGCTACAACTCTAGAATTAGTTCTACACAATTAGAATGCTGCCAAACTGTCACTTACAGAAAAAAAAAAAAGTTCAAATTTCATTAAAAAGGTAGAGCATAGTTTTGGTTGCCTTCACTGTTACAAAGCCCTGGAGGACAAAATCAAATTTGAAACTTCACATCTTAATCAAATTCAAAGTTGAAATAAGCCAACATGCAAAGGATGAGACAGTTTTGTAGCATAAAAGAATATTGCATTTAGTTGAAATTCCAGGAGGAAGCATTAAGGTGTTTGGCCAAGAAAATACAGCTCTTTTCCTTCCTCACCTGAGAGGGACTTCTTACTACGAGCATCTAAGAGCTATCAAAGCAGTAAATGCTCACAGCTGAACAGAAAACAGTGTGATTTAAAATCAAAACCAAATAAGCAAACAAGAAAAATCAACCACTAGCTGTCCATAGAACTTACTATGACACTATCAAGCCTTGACCTGCACTGCCTTAGCCTGTGATCTGAAGCAAAAAAATGAACAGCCTGTGCAATGCAGCAAACTAGTTGAGTTTTTTACCTCTGATTCCAGCAAAGTCTCTTCTTTCTTCTTCTTTTCTGTTTCATCAGTTTCTTTAGCATTTAGGAATAACTTCTGGGGAAAGAAAAAAGGGATTTTTCTTTAAACATGACATATACAAGACAGCTAAAATACAAGAACTGTAAAAACCAAAACAAGTATTTACACACAGGCCCATTTTCTTCATCAATCTTATACTGTGGCCATTCTTTAATCCAAGAATAAGTGTTACAGAGGTATTTCATGAGGTCAGTCTAATACTGCCCCTAAGTCACACCTTCAGGGATTACCTCTCAGCAATGGTTATGGTATCATAGAGGCAGCACCACATACAAGTCCTTTCCTCTATATCATATCTCTGCCTCAGGTTTTACACATTCTATTTATTCAGTGTTACAGTTCCTTCTAATCAGTCTGAGATTTACAAGCTCAGAGGTAATCCCATCAAGGAAGCCAGTTCTTACAAGTTCACACAATCTGCTACTTTGTCACAGTATAATGGTTATTATTACTCACCATCCTGTTCTGCTGCCATTCCTGATGCTCCAAGGTTATGTCTTTAAGAGTAACTACAAAGTCATCTTTTATCAAGCTCAAGGCCTTGTCTGCCTGGGATTTGTCTGCTGAAATGACACACTTCATTTTCTGATAGTGGTCATGAATATTCATCAGTTCCTAAAATAAATTTTAAAAAAGTGTCTCTTCGAGAAAAAAATAATTCCAGCACTAAAACATTATTAGTCCTCAAGGTACAAAACCAGAGTTACACAAACCATTCTAAGGAGATCGTTGAAACAGGAAGAGTGTTAGAAACAGATTCTGTTTAGATCCTTTCAGTTTTAGGGAGCCAAGCAATCCTGCTATGCAGCACTGACCCATCAGCCTGCCAAATAAGCAAAACAAAAAAGAGTATCTTGCATTTCTTAAACAAGAAGGAAACTCAGGATCAGTGCTCACAGAGGCTTCACTCTGATAGGTAGTCTATTTTCATCTCTTTGACAGAAGGATTTTATTTCCTCCTTTTGAGGAAGCAGCTCTTCTCACCCTCTCATTTCACAGATGACTGATTTTTGTACCACTCCAGTCAACCTTACTGATGACACACATTTGCTAGGAGTAACTGGAGAAACCTGCTAACAAAGACCTATTACTGAGTCATAATGAGAGATACAAGAACCTATACCTATCTTGAATTACTCCAGTTTTTATAAAATTTATTATATATTAAGCAAAACCAAGTTTTGAAAGGAGAAATAAAGGTTAGAGAAGGCTATAAACCTGCAGATAGGTAAATTCCAATTACCACAAGTATCAATCCTCCATCTGCAACCTGCAGACACAGCAAAGCAAACATGCTTTCCCCAATTTCCATTCTTCTCTAAGTGACAATTAACAATTTATACCCTTCCCCTTCTGCATCTTACTGAGGCAAACCCACAATTCTGCCAAACCAAACACCATGGTGCTGAGTGTTCAGTAAAATTACAGGCTATTACCCTAGTCTGCATTCCTTAAGAGACTTAAAAAGGACAAGACTGTGCTGATTAGAGAAGTTACAGCTCCTGGGCAACAGAAGAAACAAAACAAAGCAAACCCAGTGATCAACTGTAGTTTAAAATTACTGTACCTCCAGTACATCATTAGTGATGAGGCTGTTTACTCTGTTACTTGGGTCCTTAAACTCTTCTTTAAATTCATGTTCCTCAATCTTCTTCTTAGTTCTGTAGTTCAGCTAAAGCAAGAGACAATTTCTGTAACCTAAAAGCAAACTTAAAAAGGAGCCTCCTCTTGAGAATTCCTACTGCATATCTAACAAACAGGAGATGCTCAAAGGCATAAAACCATCTCATCAACAACAGCATCCAGCTTTGCTGTCACAGTGCTCAGTCAGCACTTCTCACAAATTATTCCTTAGTCAGGACTTTGAACCCAGATTCATTTCCACAACTGATAAAACATCTCAAATCTAATAAGAACATTAAATACTGAAAAAAGTATTTTGAGCTGAGAAGCATTCAAACATCCTCTAGGCTTTACATCACATACCTAGGTAAAGCCACACATTATATTTCAACACAGCCTCAAGGCTAAACTAACCATGAGTGCTGTTGAACTGCTAGGCATTGAAAGATGAGGGTATTTCACTTTAAAATGTAAATCATTAATGCCATAACTCACCAGCTTTGGCATTGCTGTGAAATGGAACGCTCTGGCAAGTCGCAGGGTCCTGAAAACATATGCTGCATCATAATGCTGGGAGTCTATCAGATCCTGCTGAAATTTCTGGATTTCAGGCCAGTCCTTGAGTGCAATTCTGATCTGCAACAAAACAGTTACATACTGTTATGCCAACTTGCCTATTTCAACAAATAAAAATTAATCCAGCTGACTACTGTGATCATGTTCTACTATAGACAATACTGGGATGTCCAGGGTGTAGCATGTCCCATGACCACAGAACTACAGAAAGGATCCTACAACTGTTGTTACTACTATCAACATTTTACACAGATGAGCTTATTAGACTGAGGTGTTAAATCTTTTCCCTGCAGCTTTCTTTGACAGTGACATGAAACACAAGTCCTTTTTGACTTTTGAAAACACTAATTCTTCACATTCTGAAGTGTGTGAAATAGTCTGCACTGAGGAGACTCCCACTCTCTAGTGACTGGGGATCAATACTTACACCAGGATGTGCTGCCACTGAAATGCTCATAAAAGTATCACTCCTTTATTTCTTCCTTTCTCCCCTTCCACATCTACTCTGCCACCTCAGTTTCTTCTCAGTACACTCATGTATTCTCATACAGCTGCTCTACAGTAGAGGATTTAAAATTGCCTAAATCCATTTCCATAAAAGGTATTGATTTCTCTGAAATCAAGATATGAGACATCATGGCATCATTGTAGACTACTCCAAATTCAGTTTGTATTTAAAGAATTTGGACTCTGCCATGCACATGCACACAACATGTATCACACAGTTCCCAAGTAAACCACTTCTTCTTGCACTGAGTTTCCAACTCCTTTCCTAAAAACAGCCAGGAGGCATGGATTTAGCCATGCAGTCTCTCAACCTATTTATGAATAATTCAGCCAGTCCTCATCCTGTTGGAATTATAAAGACTAACTGAGGCTATAATGTAGCTCACCCTACAGCTTATGAGCACATTCTCTGTCCCTGCCTTTTCCAATGGGACCATCTGGTTTCAAACATTTTTATTTTATGAAATGAGAGGAAATGCCCTAACCATTTATGATGACAGAGTAGACAGCAGTAAACCACATGTCTAGTATCTGCTGAGAATAAAACCTCAAGAACAATTACCTTTTGTTTTGGCTGGCAAAGCTGGCTATTATAGAGCCCATACAAAAGGTACAGAGCACCAACTCGGATCTGGAAGGCATATGGGGGCAAGAAGTACTGCTGGGCCAGTTCTAAAGTCTTCTTTGTGAGCTTATTCCTCTCCAAGGCCCTTATTCTACCACTGAAGGAAAAAAAAAAAGCAAAAAAAAAAAGCAGCATGTTTAAGCAAGTAAATATAAAACCACAGGATTTAGAGAATCCATAATGCAGAAACAATATTTAGGTATTTTAAGAACATAGAATCATCAAAGGTCCTGAGTGGAGAAGGACCCACAAGGATCATCGAGTCCAACTCCTGGCCCTGCACGGGAAAATGCCAATATCATAACATGAACATATTGTCTTAGGGCCCAGGTTCTGGGAAGCCTTCAAGGGCAGCCAGACCTTAAACTCTCACACATTAAATTCTCTGTATTAAGTCAGGCATAAAGCAAAAAATGCAGTATCCTGCCGTTGTATTTTTAATCTCTTGAGGACTGCATCAAGCTCCCCGAGGAGTCAGCTCTTTCAAATTCACGAAACAGACTTAATTAACAATTGTTTTTCAACATTACACAGGGACCGACGCTTCCCTGACATTTATTTATTACCCCAGGCAGGCAAACCTCTCCAGAGTCAGGCCCGAAGGGGAACGCGGCTCATCCACACCCGCCTTTACCGAGGGGAGGCTCAGCAGCGGNGGTGTCGGCCTGCTGGAAGGCGCCGAGCAGCTCCTCGCAGTCCGCCTGCAGCCCCGGCACGGCGCTCATCCCTCGGCTCATCTCTCCGCGCTGGTCCCGCCGTTCATCCCGCGGCTCAGCCCTCCGCGCTCATCTCGCCGCTCCGCCACATTCCCGCACATGCGCTCCCGCTCCAACACGTCCCCGCGGCGCCTGCGCGGCCGCCGCGCGCCTGCGCTCTGCCTGTGACGAGAGGAGCCGGGAGGAGCCGGGAGGAGCCGGGAGGAGCCGGGAGGAGCCGGGAGGAGCCGGGAGGAGCCGCTGGGGGTGCCCCGGGAGGGAGGGATGGAGCCGCCCAGAGCTCCCCCTGCGCTTCGGTCCCCCATGCCCCGTGTGGGGCGAGCCCCGGCGGTGCTGTCGGTGCTAAGCCATCGCTCCCCCCACTCCGCCCCGGGGTTCTGCCCCGCTCGCCCCGCGCCATGGAGGGCGAGCCCGGTGTGCAAGCACAGAGCCCCTCCGAGCAGCGCATCCCCGGCCGCTCCCGGGGATGGAGGGGACGGTTCGAGAGGGAAGCAGCGCCGGCGGGTCCGCTCGGGCAGGCGCCGCCGTTCCACAGCCCCGGGAAGGCCGGGGATGCTCTTGGGGCTCGAGGTTTCAGCGCTGCGCTCCCCAGTCCAAGGAGCACCCCCGGGAGCATCCCAGGGCTCGGGAGCAGCGGGAAGGGCGCTCGGGGCTGCGCGGCCGTGGAGACGTGACGAGCCGCCACGCTCTGGCTGGCGGTGCCCGCGGAGGGCCATTGCCGGTCCCTGCGCTGTCCCCCCGGCTCCCGGAGGGCGATACTCGGCGGCCTCCCCCTCCCAAAACCCCTCTGGGGAGCGGGACCCGACGGCTGCAGGGAAGCCCCGTTTCCACCTGAGCGAGCGCGACGGGTAGGGACCAGCCAGCTGCCGCCCCCCCGAATGGAGGGATGCCCTGCCCTGCCCTGCCCTGCCCTGCCTTGCCTTGCCTTGCCGTGCCGTGCCGGGCGCTCCCGCATGCACAGTCACACGTAGGCGGCCGGGGCAGCGGGGCGGGCGGGGAGGGGGCCGCGGCTGCCGAGCCGCACGTAGGGTGGGTGGGTGCGGCCTCGCCGGCGGCGCGGAGCGGATCGGATCGGGCGGCGGGGACTGCGCTGCCCCGCGCACCGAGGGGCGAGCGGACACCGAGAGGAGCCCCGGCGTCGGAGAGTCCGTGAGTACGGACCGGCGGGCACCGCTCGGGGTGGCGGCGGGGTGGCTCCTGCGGGAGCCGGGTTTGGTGCCCAGGAAGCTCCCGCAGCGCTCCGGAGGCTCCCCAGAGGGTTTTGAGCGACGGGGCTCTGGTTTCAAGGCGTTGGTTTCAAGGCGGTCGCCGGGGCGACCGCTGCGGGTTGCGGGAGCGGGGATGGGCAGTGGTACCTGCGCCGGGAGCTGTCCCCAGGCTTGGAAGGAGAGCGCCCAAGCACCTCTGCAACCTGGGACAAAGGGGGATGTGGTCTCGGAGATCACACCTGCACAGGGACAACCTTTACGAGTGGGAAACAGCATGTAGAGAAAGTATGGAACACGCATGGGATGGAGCATTGCGCGTGTGGTGCCTTTGGGATGTTTTAAAACCTGCAGGAGTTTTTCCCAGCCCCCAGGTTAAAAATTCGTGTTTCGCTTTCTCAAATAATCGCGCACGGCAAAAGGACTGTTTAAACTCTGCCGGCTGTGGTGCCGTCGTTTCTCCGGTTCAACATTAGCATCAATTAATTGGTCCAAAGCTCAGTCCTTACAGCAAGGCATGTCAAGCCGTAAGCTCCTACAGTGACAGGAGCTTCCACAGTGCTTCAGGCGTGCAAAGCATCTTTCCATATTTTGTTGTATTTCCCAAAAGTTGCTGGAATCCAACCTTTAGCAGCTTTTATTAGGAGATGAATGGCCATTGGGTGAACAGCTGTTGTCTGTGAGCACCACTGGTTGCCAATGTCATTGATTACGGGAACAGGAGCATTCACAGAGCTGTTGCATGTGAATTGGACAGGGTTTAGCAGATGCATGAGACCTGCACCTGCTGAGGTTTGGGTTGCATTTTTTCCCTTTTTCTGAAAAGACATTTTCATCTTATCATGTGGATTCACATTTAGGGATGTTGGGCAGTGACCTCACTCATCCAGTACATGACCCTGACTTCAACAGATTGTACTGATTTTAAAACAGAATGCCAACACTGTTGGGAAAACAGATATAATGTGCTCCCCAAGTCAGTTGATTTAAGGATTCAGGGCACAAGTAAGTTAGATTTGACACATCATGGAGTGAGTTCATCATTACATACAGTTCAAGACAAGCCCTATTTAGTTACAGGAGTTATCCCTTAATTTGATGGGAGCAGAGGAGCTGGGCTCTGGAGTGATGCTGAATTTGTAAAGCCTGAGTGTGTTTTCTGATTTTTGTACTTGAAGCATGAAGGAAGCAGGGTGATTTCTCAGGGATGATGTTTCAAGAAGCACTATATGGAATTTTAATTTTTTTCCTAAGGCAGATGGAGCTGCATGTTGTGACCCTTTGATTGTGTCAGATGATGCAAGATGTAGTGAGGATGAGGCTATTGTGCCCATGTTAACATGTGCTAGGTTCTCCCTTGCAGAAAGTTTGGGTACTATGTAAAGAATGAAAATGCAGAGGAATAAAACCAGGTAACAGGGTCTCTTCATAAAATGACCGTTGTGTGGTATGTAAAATAAAATACAGTATGAATTTTTAGACTAACCAATACTCTAGAATTCTTCATAAACTGTGTGTTTTTCCATGCATCTTCAGATTTTTCATGGGTACATTTTAATTCTTAATTGATACCTTTGAAACTAAAGAAAAAACTTTTAAAATATTACCTGTTGTAAGGAACAATGTGCTGGTTACTGTATCTTCTTCGTATTCTTATTTAACTCCTAAATGAAAGGATAAAATCTTGTTTGGCCTATTAAATCTTAGTTTATAAGTTGCAAGTTACAAGCCATTTATCCTGCATAGATAAAAATAATGGGGTTTTCCAGGTGCCCATGGCATGAGACAACTCCTTTTTTAATACCTTATATGATTGTATTAGAACACATTTTCAAGTTGAAAACATGAAAATAAACAATGTTTTAATCGAATTTCATGAAAATAATCATGGATATATTTTACTAAATAGCATATTCCAACTTCTGCAGGTACAAACCTATCACTAATAACAGGTAACAGGATCATACTCTCCTGTGATAGTACTCACACATGCCTTCTGCTTTCAGACTTCCCAACCAAGCAAAAATGTTGCAAAAGCTTTCTAATCTGTGCAATAGGAAGTGGAATTGATGTAACGGGAGAGCAGGAGTTACAAGTCCTTGTCAAGTTATTTGCATTGCACCGACAGCAGCTGAAATCACCTGGAGACACAATCGCGAATTCAAATGACTTTCTGTTTTGTTACAAAGGGTGTTCTGATGTGATTACTCAAAGAGGTTTCATAAAACATTCTCTGTCCCTCTGTTGCTCTCTTGCTCTCTCTCTCTCTCTCTTTGGCTTTCCATGGGAAAACACGATCCCTATGTCTGACTTGTTAAATTGTGTGTTTGACCTGTTTTGTTCATGCACATGCTCTGTTTAGTTCAGGTGGGATACTCAACTGTCTGAGGTGAACAGGATTCAACTTATATATGAATATCATATATTTATATAACATTTAATATAAAATGTATTAATGCTTTTGGGAAAGTGACCACATGTCTGCTTGGTGCCCAGTTTCTAACAGCAGTCAGTAAGATCTCGAACCTGCAAGTTTTAGTTACTCTGCACAGTGGTTATTTAGTTCACTTTAAAGTGGGCTGCCACCTCCATCTTTTAGTATAAGGAAAAGGGATGAACAGAAAGATCACAGATATCAAAAATTAGAAACAAACTCTCTCTTTTATTGAATTTTATACTGTTACACAATCAAAAAGAAATACAGTCACAAGTACGTCAAAATGTTTCAAGAGAAATATCAATTGCAATACGTTGTACTTGGTTCCAAAAAAAGAATTCCATTAAAATATACCACTTCTTCATGAGAGAATACTGCTATTATTCACAAAATCTACTGTACTGTATAAATCCAGTAGCAAACTCTTTATTTTTTGGTAACTTGCTCAAGGTAAACAGGGAAGCGCAGAAGGAAAATGACAACTTATTTCTAGAATTTGGATTAAAAAAATCACTATTCCTGCAGAATGGAGCTTTCCAGGGAGTCAAGTGCCTAATGGCTAATGGTGTTTTAATGAAAGCTGAATACCCAACTTGTGTGAATTCCTATGAAAAAGGCCTTCCTACAGAGTATTCCTGGCCTGTGAAGTGTTTATTTTCATGCTGAACAATCACAGTTTGAATAATGTGCTTAGGTGCAGTGACATTTGAGTGAGACATGTACTCTGCTCAGGAGCAGCTCAGCAGTGGGAATGGGAACAGATGGCTGACCTGGGGCACGTCCAGCCTGGCTGACAGTGGCAGGATGCTCCCAGCTCCCACTGCACTGTTCAGCAAAGGGTCACTCAGCAGT
Source organism: Sakesphorus luctuosus (assembly GCA_013396695.1). Taxonomy (NCBI): domain Eukaryota; kingdom Metazoa; phylum Chordata; class Aves; order Passeriformes; family Thamnophilidae; genus Sakesphorus; species Sakesphorus luctuosus. The sequence goes on along the minus strand of VWZD01011166.1, from coordinate 144,531 downwards.
CTAACAGGGGAGGACACTTGCCAACAGATACTGGTGAAAACAGCCCACAGTTCTGCTTCTAGCTACAATCATTTAGCTGTTTAATTAAACAGCTCTTTAAGTAATGAAGATTTACTATTAAATACGCAATAGTTTAACCTGTAATTATCAGATTTTTTGACCCTATAGTTCAATTTCATTGGAAGCATAGTTGATAATTTCATCCAAAATACACTTTGAAGTCTTTAAAGTGTCACCAGTGTTATGTGTAAATTGTTCTTTTTGGCCCTAATCTGTGATTCTTTAATTCAGTAATTACTTTCTCAGAGTTTATAGTGTGTATCCAAGGAAGGAAACATAACAGTAAGTTGTTTCCATTTCTCCCAAAGGTTTTCAAAGATCATCAAGATCCAAGCCAGTATTGCTAGGTGGGAGTAAGGATTGTTAGAAAGGTGTACTTTGGATTCCAGGCTACCTTAATTTACTCAGTATATTACACCCATGATAAGTTATTGGACAGCAAATTTAAGTGACTTCTGGGGAGCTACAGTTGCTATTGCAACTACTTTAAGGTAAAGGAATGAATGGTGTCATCATAAATACTAGTTTAAAAATTCCTTTACCTTTCAACAAAATCGTCACTGCTGATGATTAAAACATCAATTAGAATCCATATGTAAAAGTAATAATTTGTGCTGTGCCCTGAAGGAAGCCTGGTTTGACTACTGCTGTAGTCAGGAAGTTAACTGGAACTTAACTTTGTTCTGCTTGGTTTATCATTTCCACATAATCTATCATGCAGGAGGAAACAACGTATTTCCCCACAGTTTCTTAACTAATGGCAAATCATGGAATCACCCAATGGTTTGGGTGGGAAGGGAGCTTAAACCCCACCTAGTTCCAATCCCCTGCCATGGGCAGGGACACCTTCCACTAAACCAGGTTGCTCCAAGCCCCATCTGGCCTTGAACACTTCCAGGAATGGAGCAGCCACAGCTTCCTTGGGAAATCTGTGCCAGTGCCTCACCACCCTCACAGCCAAGGATCTCCTCCTAATTTATAATGTAGCACCTCAACATTTAAAAAAGACAGCAAGTCAGAATTCAAAATCAATAAGAAAACATTCAGAAAGCAATTTATTCTAGAAGCTTGTCCTCCAGAGTAGGTTTAGAATCAGACTGTGTATTCCTGGACTCTTAAGGGGAAAAAAAGGTAGTTAAACAGGGGGGGAAAAATGTATTGAAACAAACAAAAAAGCCACAGAAAGGTGTACTTCTAGCTTTTGCAAACTGGCATCTGGACTCAGCAAAGCTCTTACAGGGCCAGAGCAATTACTATTACTTTTCCATGCCTTCTTCACTGTCTCTAGGAGGTTTGGTAGGTTTTAATTAGGTTGGATTTTTTTCCCTAGAGTAAACCAGAACAGCTACTGCAGCTCGTTACAGTAAACAAAATGCTGTGCCTTTTTATTATGCATAATAAAAAATGTGAGAGTTGGGAAGATTCTTAGATGAGAGACTCTTAGATAAAACATGGCTCTGTTAAACCCACAGCTGCTGTCTTAAGATCAGAGATGATCAAGGCCAGGTTGGATGGCATTTTGAGCATCTCAGTCAAGTGGAAGCTGTCCCTGTCCATGACAGGAGTGTTGGAATGAGATTATCTTTAAGATCTCTTCCAAGTTAAACCATTCTGTGACTGCAGCTGCCTCACAACCACAAATCATGTGGGTCACTTCAGTTTTCCTCTTCTTTTTAACATGGATTTTTCTCTCTGAAAATTTCCTCCTAAAGTACACCAAGAGGAACTGACAGACCCAAACAGGTCAGCCTCCTCCAAAATACAGTCAAGAGCAGCAGAACACCATCAAGCAGGATGGCGTGACATTTCTCTTGGGAGATGCAAAGGGATAACCCACCCAGCCAGCTCAAAGCTTGCAGGGGCAGTAGGAAAAGCAGAACCCAGCTGCACCTTTCCCTGCCTGCACGACTCTCCCCTCATATCTCCACAAAGCACCACATCAATCCATACAGAGCCAAGCACGAGGAATGCCCCAACAGTGGGGGCTTTACCCGACTCCACTGTTTAAACCTTTTAACTGCTGACAGAGAAAGAAATGCCATGGAAAGAATGCCAGCCCAGAGACCTCACAGAACAGGCAGGCAGGAGCTCTGCTGCTTTTAGTCAGAGAAATTTGTAAGCTTTCCAGGCTGCATTAAAAATCTTTACTATTCAGTGGTGGGTGTATGTAGTGAAAATGTTCTCTGCACAAAGCTTCAGCTCCAGTGTCTCTACACACCTTCTCCTCTCTGTGCAACTTCTACTTAAAACTTCACAAGTGTGTAACCACCTGCTGCTGCCAGTGCCTTATCTTTTTTTTTGTTGGTAGCTAATAGTGTCCTTTTTGTTTAATACAGTTGTGGCAGTTTGGAAAGTGCATCTTTCAGTGAAACACTCATTTTAGAGAACAAGTTAAGCTTATGTACTATTATACTGATTTCAAAGCACTGCAATGAAACCAAAGTTTACAATGTAAAACCAAAATTATTCCTGTGACACTCCACAGTTGATTACTTACAGTGAGATAAGGGTTTTTTTAAATAGTTTGGAGAATGCACAGAATATCTTGACCATATTTACACAATACAGGGTTATACCAGTAGCACTGTTTTTTATGACACAAAAATAAGAAAAGTCATCGAGTCAACAGGACAAGAATGTAGAACAAGTTTATCAAGTACCAGCTTAAATCTTTAATCATGGAGTTTTGTGATAAAAATTCATCTTCGCTCCTGCGAATTTTTAACTTCTCCTGCTTTCCTGTGTTACCTTGATAAAGCTTCCAGAGACAAGCCTTTAAGCTGTTCATAAAGATGAATCTTTCTGCTCTAAAGTAACACAAATATGCTGCCTCCTCGCTTTCTAGTTTGCTCACTGGTGTGATAACAGACTGAGAGTGTAACGTCTTTGGCAAGTGGTAGTACAACACTGTCTAGGAGACCTCAGCACTGAAAAGGCTCAAAGAATTAACGCAGAGATGTTACAATCAAAATAAGGAAGCAGTGATTTCCGAGCAACTCTAAGTTAAAAAGGGAACACGGATGAACAAGAACCACTAACAAAAATATAAATTATCTCGTTTCTCTCAGATAACACACTCCCCAAGGGGGCCTGGTCCACATATAGTTTATTGATGTAAGAAAACAATACAGTTAGTGTTAGATCCAACCACAAAGAGCAAAAGAATGAGTGAATGAAGGTTTTGTACAGTACATATAGGAAAATAAGATGTTTGTGACAACTATATATTTCTAAATAAAAAGGCTTCTAAATATATTCAAGTTATTGAAATCTACATGAAAACATATGGATGTTAATAGCAACAAGGTGCATAAAACCAAAACATCAAAATATTGAGCAACTCAATGTTGTACTAGATAAAAGTTTGCTAACAATGCAAGATGTTTTACAATCTGCTTGAAATATCACCTATACCACACAGGGTAAGCTGAACATTTAGATTTAAGATCATACACAATATTAGCATTAACTTCAACAACTACAGGCAGGGATTTTCTTTTTAAGCTGGCAAAGTGACTACTTTAAGAACATCAAACTTTCTCTAAACTGAGAACGTATCCAAATAAAATGCTGCTAGCCCTTTCCAGATAAAGCCTTTCCTTTGACTAACCACACTCACTGAAGTCAAAAGCATAAGACAGCATTTAAGAACAATTTATATTACAACGTGACTAAAATAATGACATAATCCAGGTTTAAACATGTTTTCATAGGCAAACAAAAGATTCTTCTTAAAAACTAGTTTTTTATAAATGCAGAATATATTGCATGAGGAACTGCTGGTATTTTTTAAGAAAATATATTGTGCGATTGTGGCTACAATGCACCGCTGCAAAGCATTGTTGTTTCTTATAAAAACTATTAAAATAAAAAACTTGAACAGAAAAAGTAAGAGAGCACAAGTCTTCCAACTACCTATGAAAAGCAGGATGGAAGTATTGCCAGTTTTTCTTGTGTTGACATTTTACTGATGATAAATTTTGGTGACCAACTCCCCAGCCAAAAAATAAATACTTCTTTTTTTTTTTAAATTAGGTGCATATTTCAAAGCTGCTATTGCAAGTGTGTTTTAAATGTAATGGACTTAAAAGTGTATGTACCAAAGAATTATAAAAATGCACTATAGTTTGAGTTATTGTTACATAAAGAACATATTAAAAAGACTGTCAAAATAAGTAGAAAGGGGATCAAAACTGAACTAACTGAATTAGTGCAGTACTGTAGCCAGGCTTCTAAAATCAGATATAGAAAATATAAATAGACTGCTTTAGGTGATGATTCACCAGTGTCCAAAAAAGGAACAAGTTTTGTGAAAGCTCAGTTAACTTGATCCAGAGCTCTGAGCAGTTCTTCACCCTGTAGCAGGTTTCTGTTGCCTTGTATGGGAGCATTTACTTCGCAGTCGTAACTCGTGAGTTGGGGGAGTCCACTCTCATCCATCGACTGCCCTAGAAGTTTACTTGCTATGTCTAAAGAGGGAGGGGAAGGAGAAAAATGCACTTTATTCACCATGCTTAACCTCTCCTCCAGAGCTGTTCATAGGGAGCTAGGTTTGGACAGTTTTGGCCACTCAGTTCTCTTTCACACGGTCCCCTCCACCCCCTCTGCCTGTTAAAGGAAGATACCAACCAGTAGATAGTAGAATGATTGTCTTTTGCTCCACTCCATTATGACCATTTGTTTTGCATCCCTTTACACGTTTCCAAGCAAGTGATGCATTTCCTCCACGGTCACCTGTCTGCTGGAATAAAGATCCCTAGAAAGAAAGAAAATGAATCTTCTTTATTGAATACTGTATCTTTTTATCCCTCCACATCCCTCTTCCAAATTAACAGTTCCCATCACTAGTTACTAATGTAGGCATTGTTACAATTTAAAGTGGACTTTGTTCAGAACTTGGGAAGAAATACATTTACAAGTACACTAACCTTGAAATGACTTAAAAGTGAATCAGATTTCAAGACCTTACTTCCCTTACAGAAAACAAATAGTAAGTCATGGTTATCATCAGTTACCACGCTGAAGATTAGCGTGTACATGTACACACATACACACCCATTTAATTAGCACTGCTCTGGTGTGAGTAAGCATCAGGTTTTCACTGGAGTCTCTAATGGTTTTCTGCATTGGAATTAATAGTGTATAGACAAGAGATTCAGGAACCTTGGTAGGTTGATTCTATCTAAACTTAAGATGTGAATTCTGCTTGCACTCCAGAATTCCCTTGTGGGGAATGCAGTCCTAAGCCAGTCTATTGCAGTTATGGTTCCTTAGCATATTGTTTTGACAGCAGCACAGAAGATATGGGGATTAGGAAGCTGTAAGGGCTTTGTGTAATCAGGATAAGGGAGAAGAAGCTGCCACTGAAACAGGTGGAAATTAAAAACGCTGTCTTAGTATCAAGTTTCCTGCCAGAAATAGCTGACTCTGCAAAGTTTGGTCTTGTTAGTAATACTGACTGCTGCAAAAAGAGGAAAAGGTATTTCAGAACCCTGCCATTATAGTCAACACTTAAAATAGTAAAGAACATATGTTTTCAGGTTATAAAACACCCATGCAAGTCAAAAGAACAGATGTGTAATAGAAGTTACAATTTACTCAGAAGCTGCAGTTCACAGGAGGTCAGTCAGCTACGTTGTTGTTGGTTCACTTCTATTATTGCATTGCAATCCAGCCCTTCATATTAAGAAAGGTATGGCTCATAACTGTTCCAGTGTAATGATTTAGAACATTATTTTATAACCTTACGATGCTTGCCCTTGTCTAATTCTCCTGTTTCCTAGGAAGCTAAAGTAGTATTTTACTTTGGTCTTCCCCTATTTCCACTCTTTGCAAACTACATCCTGCATTCCTAAAGCCAAAAAGCTCTGCCAAGTGTTTGTACAATCCCAGAACAGCATGTATTCTAAGCCTGGATTTAACATCATTTTTCTTCTGCATGTGTCAAAGGCCTGTGTATCCTCTAAGAAAGCCAGTGTGGAGAAAAAAGCCAAACAACCCAACCACTTGCTTAAAATAACATCAGTAAGACCCAGTTTCATGAAAACTCAGCTTCTGTCTCTGAGAAACTATCAAAATATTTACAACACTTTTGTCAGATACAGAAAAAAGAAAAAGGTTTAGCAAAGGATGAAGTCTGAACCTACAAGCATTAAACTGGCACTAAGCACAGAAGCCTGAAAACTATTACAGCAGTTGATACTGAACTGCTTGTGTTCTGAGTATTCAGTGACATGCTAAGCTATTTTGAGTATTTTGTCAGCAACACTGTAAGAGCACCACTGCATGAGAAAAGGGCAATGGAAGGCAATAAAACTTCTTGCAGAACTATGAATTCCAGCAGGGCTTCTGGAAGCAACAAAACAACATGCATGAAAGTGCAAAGCCTTATCAAATTAAAACAATGGCATGAGTATGATGTTTTTTAAAAGAATAGTGTTTGCCTTATAGAAAAACTGGACATAAAAAGTCTTTCACAGCTTTTTTAGAGGACAGCAATGATAAAGACAACATACAGCAATTATCTCATGCCCAAATCAGAATACTAGTATGGGAATAATGCATAGTTCAGAGGAAAAATAATCCTGCACCGTAAGACATGATGGGTGACCACAGCTAGGAGATGGACCACTAGAGAAACAGAGAATCTCAAAGGCTACATTGCAGTAGAGGAACTAAAACTTAACTATGCAAAAGTTAAGTGGGAATACGCAATGAAGGATAGAAGAGAGAGAACAATGGCAAAGCTCAGGGTTTCAAAATGCTAAGAACTGACAGTGAGAGACAAAAATAATGGGGACAAAAATACCCTCACAGAAAATAAGTTGGACAACACCCAATTAAGTGACAGAAATATAAGACTATCTAAAAAGTTCCTTTTGAATAGTTAGGACAGATGAGGATGACCTATTCCCAACCACACACACTAATACTAGAGAGAGGGTGCATGGAAGAGAGTGGTAGTAATAGACACTTGTTAAGTTATTACAGGAATTTCCTCATGGTTCAGATGGTCTTGTTATTTGATTAAATAAAAGAATCTCAAACTCAGTGGAAAAATGAAAATAAAAGAAGAAGCATAAGAACACTATCTCCAAGTACCAACAAATATGAAAGCTAAGTTTCAATTCAAAAGTGAAATAAAAACAGCAGTTACACATTTAAATGTGATGTCTTACATTTGTGCATATTCTACTGAAGAACATGTATGCTCACAGAAGAGTATCTTCTGCCTAATCAAGAAATGTGCTTGGGTGTAGAGGGCACTTTTGAAACAGCTGACAGTAAAAGAACTAAAATTGGAGTATTGCATAGATATATATATATATAAATTTCACTATCAAACACTTATCTTTGATCCCAAGATTCCACTGCTTATCAACAGCTCAACTCAGGAGCCTGCACTGATGCCTCATGTCAGAAATTGCAAGGTTAAAAGTGAATATTTTAAAATGGTAAAACAAAACTCACAATTCCAACTGCCTGAAAAAGTGAACCATCATGTTCCATTTTTCGTTTTCTCTGAGCATTATGCAAAGCTAGCATCTTTGGATTTAGTTCTTCATCCAGTGCAGTAGATCTAAGAAAAATTGATTCAGGCTGTTAAGACGTTTCTACTCTCCTCAAACCATTCTTCTTTCGTGGACACTTACATATACACAACATCACAGAATGAAATTTATGAACTCTACTACTTTTTGGTCATTAATTGACTCATTTCAACAATCATTCTCTATAAACATAGCAAATGTTAGCTTTTAATCTTGCTGTGAAGCTCAGAATGAGTTTTAATAAAAAATTTTAAATCTGCAGGAAAAAAATGCATAAAAGTTCAGCAATTTACTTTAAAAAGAAAGATGGCAGGGAAGGGTGAGGGAAGGTCTATCCTAAATATTTCTGGGTACAGATAAATCTTTTATGTATCATAAATCTGATGTTTGATTTTATGCTGTTTTCTGTTGTGGTAAATATCTGCTACATACACCACAGTCCATCATCATAAAATACAGCTTCTTTTAAAAGCAATAAATGTAGCAGAGACTGTGGTTTCCTCTTGCTTTTAACAAAATGGACATGGAAAGCAGCAGAAGTACTGTGTGGGTGTAACTACCTGTAAATTGCCTACTGCCTTCTTTTACAAAGGCTGCTTGTCAGGTGCAGGGCAGAACAGAATTTGAACACAGTCTGCATAGAGTAGTTGCATATTGCATAAGGTGCTTATGTAAAAACTACCATGAAATTGACTTTAGGGAAGTTCACTATTAAAAAAACCAGACTCGTTTGAAGTGTCCAAATACAAATGTATCAATTCATACTTTGAAGCAGAATGCTGAAGACAACATGGCCAAATCTGTAAGTGTGCTATATCTAATTCCTTGAACTGATAGTGGGGCTTAAGCCATGCTTTTAAAATACCTTTTGTTCAGAGTGACTGTTAGCAAGCTGGGGGCTCCTGGAGAAGGTTTTTCTGTCTGATCCACTGTTCCTTTTCCTGCTCTGACTGGAGAGGCAGTTCGACTCCTGTTCCCACCATAAGGCGACGCTGGGGCACTATTCGTTTCACTGCCCACGTGCACAGGGGACGAAGGAACGATTATTGTCTTCACATCATCCACACGTTCTGCCGCCGGTTTTATCTCCTCAGCAGGACTTGACGGTGTCTGAGTCTGCTGAAATATGGTAATGGTGGCTGCACTCTGAGAGCTGGAGGAGGTGCTTTCCAGCGGAGAGAGCTGATCAAAGGATCGCAGCTGGAAGTCATCATCCATCGGGATGTAAGGAGCCAACATCTCCAAATCTAAATCAGTTTCCTGGAAAGGACGAGAGGTAAAACTTGGAAATAAGGAAGACATCCCAGCTATTACCTCATGGCTTCATTAAGGCTCTTCCTTTTTACCAAATCCTTAAGTTTTTTTTGCACCTCAATAAAAATACTACATAAAGAATAAAGGCGGTTCCTTTCGACATTTGCAGGAGAAAGAGAAGTACATTCAGAATAAGTATTATGATGATAAAGCATTTTAAAAGTTACTGTACATTACCTGAGTAGAGAATGGATTTTTTGCTTCAGTATCTATGGCAAAGAGTTTCTCCACTAGTTCCAGTTTGAATTCATTCGCCATATCATTATCCACATCAAAGCAGTAGTCGTTGGGACTACTGGGCTGTGAAAACATTTTGAGCATAGTTTCAGGTTTCTCTCATTACACCATTCTGCATTATCTACAGATCCTCTGAAAAACATTCTAATTTAATTCCAAAACTTAGTCACACAAAATTAAAATAGGAAAGGAAAAGACTCACACTTGTCTGTATACATTCGAATTTACCCACTTGGGAAGCACTTGCCTAGTTGGAATCTGGAGGTAGCCCCTACAGTAATTTATTAGAACTACTTTGCTGTTCAGGGAAGTTGTGTCTGAATCATTCTTTTCTAAAAAAACCAATCCCAAACTCTCCTTATTTCTATCAGATGGTATTGCATGTGTTTGCAAGACTCACTTTAATGAAAAGATATGAAAATTTATCTGTTTCCTCAGATCATGATGTTAGGTTAAGTCACAAGGTAGAAATAATTTCCAATTCCTATCCTGGCTGCATCCTTAACCAGATTTGCCCCACAAGCCCCAACAGCACATACACTTTAATGACAGCATATCCAAATTACGAAACTAACCTCAGGTGAACTTTGGCTGGTACTTGCATCAGAAGGGCTGGTTGGTTGCTCTTGCACCTGAGGCATGGTAAAAGAAAGTTCGAGTGGCTCTGTGTTTGGCTCCAGCTTTAATACAACTTCTCTATTGAGTGCAGGATCAGCATTGCTACGAAGTGGCTTTGTACTTTCAGAGGCAGGTAGTGGGGACATTGCCATATTTATATTCTGCAATTTCTCACTGGATGAGGGGAGCATTACATCATTATACAAAGGAACTTCATCACATTGTTGTTCATCAGACTCTATAAAAATTAAAAGAAACCATCAACCTAAGTAACAGTACTGTGTGTGTCTATGGACCTCATTAAATTTAAACAGCAGCTGAAATACCACTGGGCAAGTGGTACTGGGAGGTTATTTTTTGAAATCTACTGTAAAATACTAACTTTGCTAATTAGCATGCTCTCCAATTTAAACACACACCCACCATTACTGCTGAAATCTAGAGAGATAATTGTGTCTCCAGCAGCTGGGGCCAGCACAGTTAAAGCATCTGGTTCCTGTTTAAGTTTTTCAAATAGGCTGTTGGTATCATCCAGGTCATCTTTACTGAATATTTTGGTCATTTTCATATCAGGAGACTCCACTGGTTTCAGCATACACTCAGTTTGTCCAAGGGAAAAAATTAAGTCCTTCTGAACAATTCCACTGTCAGACAGAGAGGAAGATGACTGTTAAAGAACAGCTAAAAGAAATAGATTTTGGCTTAGCAGTTTTTTTAGTTGAAACCCACCTCCCTCCCCAAAACAAAACAACAAAAACAAGAAATTAACAAAAAACCCCGCCACACAAGCAAAAATAAACATGTTTTTCTGAAAGCATTAAGGAAGAGCTAAAAAAAACAAAGGGGAAAAAATTAGATATTTCCTAAACTACTTTTCTTTGTTTTAAATGAATGTATACTGTCTTGATAGAATGATACTGGTACATTCACTAAAGTTTTGAAAAACTAATTTAAGGCTATTGTACAAATGCATTAAAACAATCAACAAGTCTGCTTTGAGTTGAAGCTTTCAATTAAAAAAGGAATTCTAAGGAAGAAAAAGATAAATGGGATTAAAAGAGGCATTACTGCTGCTCTGACTCCATAACTAAAAGCTGTTAGTGGAATTAACTGCTCAAAGATTAGACAGATTTTTGAGCACACAAATGCTTACAGTGAGACAGTATAGAAGAGGGTGGTCCTACACTCATCACTACATCCAAAATGTGTTTTGTTTTCAAGTATGATTTCTAATCCTAGGACTGGCAGTTTTCTAAGCAAAAATTCATTTAATGTGTAGGGAAATGGCATAACATATTTGACAGTGGATGACATTCTCAGAAGGTTGAAATAAAAAGATGTAATGCCATTAGAACCTGACTTTGTCTTCAAAGCAAAGACAAAGAACATGGAAGTCCACTCAACTTACCTCAACACATAGTTTACACACACTATGCACTGTGGCTGTGAATTCTTAGTGTTGTATATAACAGTTGCTTGAGTTTCAACCCAGACGTAGCCACCTTGTTTTGCCAGCATTCTGTACTGTCCTGTTGTCACCTGCCCTTTTGTGAACACTAAAAACAGAAAGGATACCAGCTTTAATTACATGCAGAAAAAACCCAAAATTATTTAAGGTAAATATTCATTGCAGATTCATATATGCACTCAAAAAAAAAAATCCCTTGCTCTTCTGCTGCTTTCCCCCAGTGCTGTTTCCCATCTCCTGTAGTTGGGGGGATTTAAATTCAGTTTTCACTTACTGTCGTGGTGTGTTTTGGTCAGATGATCAGAATCCAGTGCATGATAGTACTCATAGATTGAGCGGCCCAGGAGCTCCTCTGGCTCATACCCCATCAGCTCTGTAATTCTTTAAAACAAGGGAGAAAATTACTCTTAAAAGCAGACATGGACCAACACAAATACTAGATCATTTGGATGCCTGCACACCTAGAAAAAACCTAAAAATCACTTCCATACCTATCAGCAGCAACTTTGGTTTACTGAGACTTTTCATTTTGAAATAAATTGCTACTTTTATGCTTCTTTAGAAATTTCAGCAAGCATAGGATTTTACTTCTGAGTATTTATAAATCATATAGTGGGATAGGATTAAGCAAATCCCTGCTTCCTAGAAATTTATAATTTTTTTGCTTCAAGGTAGACCAACTACTTACACACCAGCTTAGACAAATACGAGAATTTAATAAAATAACAATGACACACTTCAACAGTTTTAAACCTGCAACTAAGAGGAATTAGAAATCAAATTTACGCTTCCCACTCAACACTGCCTGCTTTTAACAAAAATGAGATTTATTCAGTCTCTAGAGGGCAGTGCTAACCAGGGCAGCGCTTGTATCTTGCCCCATTCTAGATGCAGAATGTGACCAAATAAGTACCTTTTATGTGACACCATCAGTCCCAGAAAGGTAATTCCTGCAGAGGACAGAAATAACCTGCACTAACCTTTTTTTGTATCTAATTGCAGCAACTAACTAGAAGTTCACTTTTGTTCTAAAGGTGAAGGAAATGGGCAGTAACAAGTACCACCAAATTAAAAACAAACAAAAAATTAAACAAACAAGCCCAAACCAACAAAAAACCTCAGGGCTGATTTATTTCCTTCACTTGAGTTTATCAAATTGGTCAAGCTAGGTTTCCAGAGGATAGAAAAATTAGTATTAGGTGTTTGACTATAACCCTGATTTGTACCAAAACACAAAATCTCCTTTTTCAACAGCAGATGTATTGTATTAAAATTACAACTGAACTTCTGGGTTGGTTTTTTTTTGACTGAAGAAAGCAGACACTGATGTCCTGAGGAGGCAGAGAACAGAAGCAGTAGCAATGAAATACATCTGACAAGTATTACACACCCACTCTCTTCAGTCACCAATTTGACAAACCTAAAATCCTTCCTGTTTTTTCAGTGTCTGGAACAATCTTTTCATTTCAATTTAATCACTGTCACTGTAGTAAACATCAGTTTGAAAGGCAGTTAACTGAAGGCCAAGGATTTATTTAGGAATGGTTTGGGTTGAAAGGGACCTTGAAGATCATCTCTCTCCAACCCCATGCCGTGGGCAGGGACAGCTTCCACTAGACTAGGCTGCTCCCAGCCCCATCTGACCTGGCACTGAACAATTCCAGGGACAGGGCAGCCACAGCTTCTCTGGACAGCCTGTTCCAGTGCTTCACCACCCTCTGAGTAAAGAATTTCTTCCTAGTATCTAATCTAAACATACCTTCTGTCAGTTTAAAACCACTGCCCCTCATCCTGTCGTTATCTGAAAGTGAAAAGTCCTTCTCCCTTTGGTTGCTACAACATGTCCTCCTTAGATCTGAAAATCTGGCTTTTAAGACACCCTGATCAGTTAGTAAAAGCCAAAGTATCCCCACAATGATTCCCCTGTGGAGAGGAATCAGGTTATCAAGAAAGACTACGCAAGTGTATAAGGCAAACATTAGCCAGATTAATTATTTTTTAGAGTATAAATTATATATATTACCTTTCATCACAATAGGAAAATTTCATATCAAGACTGTGACGACTGAGGAACGTTTTGCTGTCCAAGGGGACCTCAATATTTGATGGATGAGGAATGGGTTCACAGATCAACACCAGACATGTCATGGGAGGCTTTTTGTAGCCGCAGTGGGTTTGGTTACCACACGTGTCATACACACGGATGTGTCCAGTGCAGTGCAGCACCTACAGGGAAGGTGTGTTTTAAAGAGAGACGAGGTTCTTGTCTGCCAGACAACACAATCAGATTGCCATTAGCACACCCAGAGCAAAGTCCTTCCCTCCCCACCCCTCGATGTGATAGCAGCCAGAGGAAGAAGCACTGCTGTGGGATGGATGGATGGATGGATGGATGGATGGATGGATGGATGGATGGATGGATGGATGGATGGATGGCTACAGGAGAGCAGCTGTTCTCACACCACACATCCTGTGGTGGGTACACAGGCTGCCACCTCCTTCTTCTCAGCACTGCATGAAGCAACACCAGACACTGCTGCATTTCTGTGAACTGCTGCTCTTTGAAAGTTGCAGTAATGATACTGATAAGCAACTGCCTCAGCAAAAAGTATCTTGCTATTTACATTTGAATGTTAATAGCAGGAACCTCCATTTTAGACCTTCTGCAGAAGTGATGGTATTACCAATCCAATATTTCCTTCAAGAGACAAGAAGTTTTGCATTTTGCAGAGTTTTCTTTTAACCCTTTGAAGCAGAAATTGTTCACAGACAGCAGCAAGGAAGTTGTTTGATCCAGAATAATCAAATTCAAGTTATAAAAGAGCCATAATACACTCGATACAGTAAAAGGTTACTTTTTGTGCAGAGGAGAAAATGCATTCACTGCAGAAAGTTATCAGGCTGGCCTCTTTTTGTTCCAACTGTTACAAAAGGGAGAGCCAGCAGCTTCAAAAGAATGGCATTGAAGTCCTTCAGAGAGACCTCAACTGTCACATTTTCAGTGTCAAATCAAAAGAAATCGGGGATCAGCATAAGTGGTGGAAAGTATTTTTTTCCCAGAGAAGGCTTTATGCAAACACATTTAGTAATTACAATCATTTGTAAGTAAATTATCTCTAACTTAAAATGGAAAATACATTAGAAGAGTTTTGAAAAACTAATTTTAAAATATTGTTTCAGTTACCTCCATGATGTATTCAGCATAGTGAAGCACAATCATTAAATTATAAAGTACTTAGTGAAACTCAAGCTCGTTATGTGAAGTAAAAATGTTGAAATACAGTGTTATGACATCTGAAGAGGAAGCTGCCAAACTATGTAAATATTCTTTTGCATTAGTTACCTTCCATGTAGCAGACTTTATATTCACTGTTCTTCCCCTGCTAGTCAGTGTACACTTCATTCTGAGAAAAAAGCTCCGCTCTGTGTTTTGCTCTTTGCCCTTTTTCACAGGACCTGGCAAAAGCAAACAGCAAACCAGTTCTTAAGCTCTTGGATCATCTTGTAAAGGTGTAAAAAATCCCCAGGTATGTTAGAGAAGTCTAGGAGAAGACTCAAAAATAAACTAATAAGATTGATAAACCTAACAGCACTTTTGCTAATAACACTTTTCAGAACAAGTTTTACTATCATGTAGAAAAAACAATGAAAGTTGCGTAGAATCGTAGAATGATTTAGGTTAGAAGGGATCTTACAGATCATCCTGTTCCAACCCCCTGCCATGGGTAGGGACACCTTCCACTAGCCCAGGTTGCAACAAGCGCCATCCAACCTGGCCTGGAACACTTCCAGGGATGGGGCATCCACAGCTTCTCTGGGCAACCTGTGCCAGGGCCTCCCCACCCTCACTGTCAAGGACTTCATTCCCATTTCCAACCTAACCCTGCCCTCTGTCATTTACAAGCCATTCCCCCCTCATCCTATCACTCCAGGACATTGTTCAAATTCTCTCCCCAGCTCTCCTGTAGCCCCTTTAGGTACTGCAGGGGGCTCACAGATCACTCTGGAGCCTTCTCTTCTCCAGACTGAGTAACCCCTACTCTCTCAGCCCGTCCTCAGAGCAGAGCCTTTTGCAGCCCAGTTTCAATGTTTTAAGATCAGTATTGTATTTGTAGCCAACTCCACAGTCACAGATACCAGGAAAAAGGAGTGGGGAAAACAACCAATTGAAACTTCAGTATTTTTTCACATTGTGACAGAGGACAAGAAAAGCACATGCAGAATGAGAAGCCCTGATGAGCTGGTTTCCAATGAAATGCATCAGTAACTCACTATGGGGAGATGCAAACCAAATACCTTTCAGACCTGTAGCTCTCCAGGACTACAGTAGCTTTAAATGTTTCAATTCAGAATTAACAAATTCTGCTGTCTGCATGCATCCAAATACTTCCACTGTGACTTACACTCTTGGAGTAAACAGGGACCAAGTTTTTAAACACATTATTAGCATTCTTGGGGAGAAAAAAAAACACATCAAGAAACCCTACTACAAATCAGTGTTAGCAGCACTAAATTTTGAGCCTTGCTTGCTAACAGCAGGCTGTATGCAAGACTTCGCCTTTACAGGGGAGATCCTTTCAGAGTCGATTCCTGGTTACGCTCTTGTGGGCAAAGAAAATGTAACTGATGGTATCAGGAGAGCTGCAAGCAGCTCACAATGTGTGGAAGTAGGAAATCAAGCACCCAAGAGAAGGAGCAGGGGAAGGGCCAATTTGCTGAGGCTTGCCAAGGAGTGAGGACCGAGTCATGGCAGAGGGGAAAGTTTAAAACATATGACTTTGATTTTGGTACAAGTTTATACAATAATTTTCTCTCACCATCCACAGATAATAGCAGCTATGAAATCCTTCATGCTGGCTTGCACTGCAACTACTAGTTTAAAGAATTAATTAGAAAAACATTAAACCCCCTATGCTACATTGCCTATTGCTTCCAGCTGAGGCAAAGACTAATGGGTCAAGCCCATTTTATGCCACATTAAAATATCCTCAATTAAGGGGCAGGGGAACTAAAGCAGGGTTGACAGAAGCAACCAAAACCTCTTTAATTCAGTATATGTTTTAAAAGAGTTAAACCAATCTCGAAATTGGTAATTGAAGATCACACAACATTACTGTTACCAAACCCTGATGCTTAAGGCTCTGCTTTAAGAAGCAACTGGAAAAGATGGAGCAACTTTCTCAAGTCTGATTCAGCACCAGACATTATTTTTTAAAATCACCAGCTTTGAAAGTTTAAAAAGCAGCTTCATAAAATGAGAATGTAGCTCTGTTTCTGCCAGTCACATTCATATTCTCTTGCACAATCCCAAAGGGGAATATTTAATCCTCAATTCAAAACCAAAATAATTCCACTGATGTAAGAGCTGCAGTAGAATGTAACTTGGGAATACTAATAAATATAAAAATGTACTCTTATTACTATAATTTAGACTTTTGTCTGCCATCTGCATTTGCAAAACAGCTTTTGTAATAAAGCTTTCCAGACATCTTATTCCAGTCTGGCCAATTTAGACATGATAGAGTTGGTTTGCATGAAATTCAGTGAGATGACATTTTTAAGAGTAAGTTTTTGCAACAGAACCAGTTTTTTCACACTGCTTTAGGGAAGTTGTTTCCCCACCCCCAAGATGCATTACTGTATTCCAGAAGTGTGGGCAGGGGGGAGTCTAATCCAGCCTTAGAAATATAGTTCAATACTAAGGGCAGAGAGGTTTACAAAATGCTTACAAAATCGAAGTCGGGGCCCTTAATGCTGTTATCTTATCAGGTCTCTTCCACTCAATTAACTAATAGGATGACAACATTAAGACTTCTGATTTACAGTGCTACACGAAAGCAGAGGTCAGGCTCAGTAATGCATCACTATCTGGATTCAGAGTCCATATAACCCCTGTTTGATGAAACAGGTCAGATTTTAGACTTCTAACTACTGAGTAAAGCAGAATTGTTTGGAGGCATATGGGCTGCCAAGTCCTTCTAGTCATTATGAAATCTTTAGAAGGCAAAAGAAGCAGTAATTAATGAGCAATTGTTAAATTCAGAAGAATACAGAATACATGAACATGGCGTTCTGTTCCCTCAGATGGAGAAAAGGAGAGTCAGAACTCTGTGAAAAAATACCAATTTCATGCACCAACTAAAAGGTGCCTAGAAGCATCAATCCCAAAGCCCTTTCTGGGGCAGTTTGAGTATTCCCCAATTAGTTTTTTGGTGTCCTAAAATTTAAATACAGTACCTTTTTTGTCTCTTAAGTATACCACCACAGATTTCTGGAAGAAAGCAGTTGCTTTTCAGTTGTCCTGTAAAGGCAAGCCCAGACCAAGACAAATACACCAACTGAACTTCTCCAAGTCCTTTTAAAGTAATTGCTTAAAATCATTCTCATTCAACCTACCTCTAATTTTACTCCTGTAGGTACTTGAATTCTTTCAACCCTCAAGAACTCCATTTTAGTCATTAATTTTGTTAGATTAAAGAGAATGAAGTCTCATTTCTCCTACAATTAGGATATTGCCAAAACATTTTGGTTATTTCTGTCATTAGTATCTCTCAACAAGGTTTATTTTGAGATTTAAGCAGAAAAAAAGACACTAGTTTGTTCACTCAACACCATTTTCTGGCAGATATCCAACTGTATTAATGCCAACAGGAACTATCCACAAGGAATTAAATTGATTTTTTTTCTTTCTTCTCACCATTTCTGTGTGTAAGCATTTCTCTCAGCTCTTCATGGTCACATGGATGAGTGAAATCAAACACACTGTGCCCCGTCAACTCAAACTGCAAAAAACAGAAGGTATATTGGTGTTTAACTTCACATATAGAAAAACAGAACAGCTCTTACAGATTTGAAACAGTCTTAGGAAAGTCAGCATTTCTTAGGGAACAGTCAGTATTTCACCTGAGTGAGTCCCATACACTTGTTCACGTTTTCAGACATGTAAATCATGTCCCCATCTTCGGACAGAACCATGACAAATCCATCAAGAGCTTTCAAGTAGAAACAGTTCAGTTCCTTCTCCATTTTGGCTTCTGCCTCCAGCTCACCTGCAAGCAGCCACACATTTCTGTTTAAGTAAACACCACCCATTCTTCACTTACCATCAGGAATGTGCACCAGTCTACAAGAAATCAACCTTGCAGGACCATTCAAAACCAGTGTAATTCATTTAGATAAGTGATCAGTTCAATTCTTCAAGCCCCAGAAAAGGTATCATAAATCACAGAAAATCAGACTGAGGTTAACTCTCTGTGCTTTTATGCATCAAGCAATAAACCTTTCCACCTTAAGGAAAAGGTCTAAATGGCAAAAGTATTTCCATTTATCTCAAAAAGGCATCACAAACTTCATGCAGGGTCTTGCTGGGAGGAATTTCAGAGTCTAGATATTGAAGTTACTCCTCCATACAGTAAAGGTAGATGTGCATGAGTACAAATAGCCAGTGCAAGCACCCACAGCACACTATACAGACACTGGCTTATAACCTAACTACTCCTGTAGTTGCATGGGCAGGTGTAACTGCAGAGACAACATATCCTCAGCTAACTTCACCTTCAGTGAGGTACAGATCACAAAAATATTCCTTGCAGTTTATATTAAGGGGATACATCTACAGTTAGCTCAGCCAGCCTTGCACCAACTACTGACAGCTGAGTAAAGCACAGCTGGAACAAACAAGTGTAGGGAGAAAAGAGGGTTAAATTAAGGAAATTAATTGCAGGAGAAGTGCCAAATGTGACTGAAAATGGCACTACAGCTGTGAAGAGCCAACCAGGACCACCAGAATAGAAAGGGACAAACAAAACCCATTGAACAGTGGCCATATTTTGCTTGTGCCATTGTCAACAGCCAATCTCTACTTTAAGATCTTCCACTTTTCCAGAGAAAGGACACAACTATCAGTATATTTATTTTACTGCTAGCAGGTTGCACAAATAGCTTCTTCCTCAATATCCCTCCATCCCCTTTTCTGGACTGTGCCACGCTGTTCCCTCACCAGCATCCAGCAGCTTCCTCATGCGCAGGTAGCTGATGGTCAGCCTCATGATGGACGCCTTGTCCAGGTGTGCGCTCACGGTGTGCGGCAGAGGCAGCTGGTGAGCAAGCTCATAGAACACTTCCGACTCCTTGCTCCTTCGGCACCGCGCTGCATCTCGGGACTTCTCTTTTCTGCGTTCAGAGCTGATCCTACACAAACAAATTTCTGGTCAGCATAGGAAACAGAGTTCTCTGTGAAAGTTAAATTTGAAACTAAGCTGCTCAGCAGGCAATTAACCAGTTATCGAAGTTGAATAATTTAAAACCTCAGTTTAAAAGGGTAATTGTATCAAGTTCTGCCTCTGTTAGGCTCTGCCAGGACTAAATTCAAACCCACAGAGTTTGAACCAACAAGATCAGTTCTTCAAACAGACATGTATGTACTAAGAACTGTTTCTGCTAATCTCATACTTTGACTGCTGCCTCTCCAGCCTCCAAGTCTTGTTTCCTAACCCCTCAAGTCCATTAAATGCAACTACAGAGTAGGTTATTTCCAGCTCAATGCTCCAGCACCATGTACAATCTCCAAGTTCATTCTTTTTTACCATTCTCACAAAGCCCACCCCACAAGTCAGATGAACAAGGACGCTGATTCAGCATGAGATATCTTTCTTTTCAAGCAATCCAGAAAGTCCTTTTCCCATCTCTTTCCCAACCCAAACCATTCTATGATGATTCTATGATTCACTCATGCTCCAGTATAGCCCCTTCCATAGTCTCCCCTATACTGGAAAACTCTCATTCTCCTTCCACTGCCTGTAGACTTGTCTCCCTCATCACATAAGAGGTAAAGAAGAGCTCACTGAGAGCAAGCACTGAAACAACTGAGACAGTTGGTAACACAGATAATTCTCCCTTTTCCCAGCACCCACACTGGCTCACATCTACCTCATGCATGTCACATGAGTTTTGAACTAAATGTTTTGAGATGGGAGCTCCAAATTTTGCTTGTCTGTTTTTTTATACATTTATGTTTTCTGAAGGCACCCTATCTCCATTTTGCACATACTTGAGATGCAAAAGACAGTTGCAGCTTACAAATTACATTTATTCAAAGTTCACTAGACTTGAAAGCCATGCACTACCACTGCCAAATTCAAATTGCTAAGTCTGTTGATTTTCTCAGTGAGCACACATCTTGTGAGAGGTACCACAAATTACAGAGCAAGGCAATTCATGGGCTAACATTGCCTGGGACATAATGAACCAGATTAATGGAATCACAGAATGGTTTAGGATAAAGTGATCTTAGAGATCATCCAGTTCCAATCCCCTGCCATGGGCAGGGACACCTTCCATTAGACCAGGTTGCTCCAAGCCCCATCCAACATGGCCTTGAACACTTCAAGGGATGGGGCATCCACAGCTTCTCTGGGCACCCTGTTACCAGGGCCTCACCAGCATTTCTTCCTTATATCTAATGTAAATCTCCCTTCTTCAATGTAAGTAGTTAAATACATACTCAAAAGAACACATTTCTAGTCCTTTATGTGATGTCCTACCCACAGCAGCCAGAAACATGCAAGTGACAATACAACTGACGATGGAAGCATGAATCACAAAAGACACATTTTCCTTGAAACATGAAAAAAGTTTAATAATCCATGATAAAGACACAGTAAGCTAAGAGAATCTCTTCTACAATTACCCTAATTTTTTCCAACCACATAAAATTGCATGGCATTCCCATCCATTGCCAATCCCACTGTCCTCTGCTTCCTGCCACTGCCAGCAGAAGAAAGTGCGAGCTGCTTGATTTTCACAGTCATAAATTTTACAAAAGCCAAGAACAGGACTATGTTTTCTCCTTTGGTGGCAAAATCAGGCTATGAGATCACAAAAATACTGTTTTATACAATAAGAAGCATTAATAAATCAACATAATAATAACAAAGATCTTTGGAAAACTACCTTATGGGAATTATAGTTGTAAAAATCTCTGCGCACAGCATACAATAGTTCTAGTGGTTTCTGTGAATATAAGCTCATGTTCCTCAGAAGGGTAGCCTAAAATATCTAACAGTATTTCACCATCTTGCAGATTTCTTCACATTCAATTTCCTTGTGAGATGTTCCTGCTCTAGTCATGGATATCTTGGTCTGAGAAGCTTGAGTCTCCTGACATACAGGTATATCCAGAAAGAGCCATTACGAAAAGTTTGACCTTTAACAATACTGCAAAATTATTTTAGCTATTTGACCTGACTGATTAAACAGGCCTCAAGTACCTTTTCTCATGGTGAAAAAGTAAGACTGGAGCTGAAAAAACATCTGATTTTCTTTGTCCTCTTTCTTGGACCACAGATTTCACTGTAACTCGATTTTGTCAAAGGTATTTCAGGATAACTGTCGTGGTTGAACCCCAGCCCACAACTAAGTACCACAAAGCTGTCTGCTCACTACCTGTCCTGCCCTGGTGGGAGGAGGAGGACAACTAGAAAAAGGTAAAACTCATGAACTAACATAAGAACAGTTTAAAAATTGAAATAAAATAATTGTAATGATAAGGGAGACAACAAAAAGAGAGAAAAAAAACAAAACCCAAGACAGACAAGTGATGCATGATGCAACTGCTCACCACCCACTGACCAAGGCCCAGCCCGTCTCAAGGCAGAGAACCGGCGCCTCCCAGCCAACTCCCCCAGTTTATACACTGGGCATGAGTTCTGTGGTTTGGAATATCTCTCTGGTCAGCTCAGGTCAGCTGTCCTGGCTGTGTCCCCTCCTGGCTCCTTGTGCACCTCCTCACTTGCAGAGCATGGGAAACTGGAAAAGTCCTTGACTCAGAGTAAGCACTGCTCAGCAACAACTAGAACATCGGTGTGTTATCAACAAGATTCTCATATNAACTGCTCACCACCCACTGACCAAGGCCCAGCCCGTCTCAAGGCAGAGAACCAGCGCCTCCCAGCCAACTCCCCCAGTTTATACACTGGGCATGAGTTCTGTGGTTTGGAATATCTCTCTGGTCAGCTCAGGTCAGCTGTCCTGGCTGTGTCCCCTCCTGGCTCCTTGTGCACCTCCTCACTTGCAGAGCATGGGAAACTGGAAAAGTCCTTGACTCAGAGTAAGCACTGCTCAGCAACAACTAGAACATCGGTGTGTTATCAACAAGATTCTCATATTGAATCCAACACACAGCACTGCACCAGCTACTGGGAAAGAAGTTAACTCTATCCCAGCTGAAATGACAGTAGCACAAGCAAGTCTGCTGCCTTAGACAGGTTCACCTTTATACCTGTGATATGCCTTTTTTAGCCACTCATCCAAGATCCCATCACCTACAGAAAGTTCATTCTACAACAGAAACTCAAGGGAGAATTACTGGAAGTAACTGGTTTCTACTCACCCACATGCCTGCAGTTTTGTCATGGCTTCCTTTTCAACTGCAGACACTTCTAAGTTAACCCCCCCAACCAACCTCGCTTTGGCAATGAGTGCACTTCAAGTCCACAGGTTTGTCAGGCTGGTGTGAATCACACAAGGCATGTAGAGAAGGACAACGCAAGAGATGAAAATAGATGGTAACCTCACAAGCTGGGCTTTCAGCCCTCGCGCTTTCTTTCTGACAGCCTAAGGTTCTTCAAAGTATTTTGGGCAGCTTCTAGGGTTTTGCCAGGTTTTAGCACAATTAGCAGCAGCCTTCAAACAGGAACAGTCTAAACTTCTCACAACTGTGGAATCATTAATTAGCGACCGAAACACAGCTCCAATTGAGCTCACAGTGCTTCTGTTATCAACTAACCCTGGAGGAAGATCCTCAAGTGCTGCCACCTGGAGCACTGTCTGACTGAGATGGGCAAAACCCAAGGAAAAGGGTGATGCTGGTACCAACCAACACTATCTGAGCAGCAGTGTCTCCTCTCCCTTTTACTACGTGTTTCCTTTCTAGAAAGGCTACTCCTATAGATAGATGTGTAAACTGTACAGCACAACAGTTTGCTATTTTTAGCTGCTATTTAAACCTAAGCTGTAACCAATCTGAGTAAAACCCAGCCATTTAAATAGGAAGATTAACTACCAGCTTCAAAGAGCGTTTCTTTAATGGATCAAATTAATAGGGAAAAGGTCTTTCACAAATGAGGTTTAATTACCAAGTGAAGTCACTGTTGCCTCAACACTGCATGTCACCAAATTTAAAAAAAAAATCCTTTACTGTTGCAACTACTCTTTGTTACTTACAGTTGCATAAAGTAAATTTAAAAACCCCACACTTTAGCATATGTAGCTGCTCACAGTTTTCTGTGTAGCCAATGAAATGGTGTTGGATTCCTGTAAAGAAAATGTATTTCCAATGTGAGCGCTCTCTAAACCAGAGGGCAAAAAAGGGAGCTGAAGGAAGAGGACTTTAAACAGCAAGTTGTGAACTACCACAAAATCAGTTTAAATAAATGGTATCACTTCTCTTATCAGTTCTTTTGGAACTGCCCCTGTGTGAAACTCATGATCTTCACAACAGAAATATCATTCTGTATAAATGGAACTGAGCTCTGTTTAAAACAACCCCTGAGCCTGAGAGCTGTATTACAACCTTCTGCTGTCAGGCTTGCACAGAAAAAAACACCCCAAGAGTCTGAAGAAAACCTCAGCTGAAGAGTGGATTATACATGCAGTGAAAATATCAGAAATGATGGTGTTGGACAGGAGACAGCATGAATTTGCAGTTATGATTTGTCCTGCACAATTTCAATGCCAGACATCCATTTCCATTTTGTATTTCTGCTATCAGAACACAGAAGCAGAGAGCACATTGTTCACCATAACTCACAGTGTTTCACTGACCCCTTTAAACCCAATACCAGGCACTTTGTACATATAAAAGAAGTTTACAAGCAATAGCTGAATAAAATCTGAGTTCCAGACGATATTCAAGTTAGAGACCCCGAGCAAAGGGTATTTCACAACCAGCATTCACTGCAGCTGAACCAAGAGCTCTGCTGAAGGATATAACCCTGACACCTACCCATTGCCTCCAACCAAAAAGGGTTTAAAATACAGGCTGGTGAATAGAAACAAAATTTTACAGCCAGAATTGGCCCAACTGCTTCCTGAGAAAAGCATGGCAGCAGCAATCCTGTGCACACCAGGTACAGCTGCTGATGTGGCCTCCCTACTCCACTGTGCAACTCCTGTCCTTGGGGTCATAGAAACCGTTTGGGCCAGAGCATCTCCCAAATAATACAGAGCTCCCCATACCATCCCAAAGACTGCTCTGCTCACCACAGCATGTTCCTACAAGTGAGTCCACAATTGTCTCAATACAGCCCCCAGTTTTCATCTCCTTGAGTGTAAAACTAATCAGTGGCCATATATACACTAATTAATTCCTTCTTATTTACCACTGGAAAATTGATCTAAAAGAACCCTGGAAAATACCATCAGTAACTGATAAACTTTGATTAAAAATAACTAAATTTAAAATGATCCACTTTGTTCCCTTCTAGCTTTCTTGAATCATCATCCAGTGTTAAGGAAATTTCTCATCACAGACACAATATTAGAGTAACACAAAAAAATCAGTGGGTTTTCTGTATGTTGCTTTATTACAGTTATGGATTTTCTAGCCTTTCTCCTGTTCTAACTTACTGTTTCTCTGACTGGGTACATTTTGCCCTATAAGTGTTTTGAACTTTCCTGTAAAATAACTACTGTGAACACATTAATTAATCCAGGCACTTTTCTTGATCCAGGTTTGGAGAACATTCTAAAAAATAATATAAACATCTGAGAGTAATTCACATTTATCTCTTCAGAATTGTTTTCTAGTATCAAGTTTCTTTGTATTTATTGTATTATCTGTTCTTAAAGGTTCACAGAAATATACCATGTGTAAACAGTGTAATCCAAATGAATAAGGTGTCTCAAATATGGTAACATCTCCTTATTGAGCTTTAACTAGCTTTCAGTTCTGCCACTAGTTCCCACCATTTGCCAGAACAAGATTCACTGAATGGATTAATGTTAAATACATCTCCTGTTGTATTTTATCAGATGGTAAAACTGGTATGGGAAAGACCTGGCTTAGAAATGGAGTCACAAAGACCATACCCACTATATTGGAGCTTCCCTTCCTCTTCATTACACAAAAAGGTGCAGCTATTGCAGTACAATAATACACTACCAGTATATGACATCAAGATGGTATTGGAACTTTAGAAAGTTACAAAGACCTAGAATGGGACTTGTATTTTGCTTTTAAGGTTGAACTCATTCCTGCAGTTGGTATAAAACTTGGTCATCTTTTCAGGCCCAGCTTATCCCAGGTGTTTCTGCCTCACAGCTGCACGAGACAGAGGCCCAGCTCCCACTTTGCAGCCCTATCCAAGCAGGGCACCCAGAGTGACCAGCTGTGTTCATGTGGACTGTATGAGGGGCACAACCCTGGGCAAGTCCACACTGATCACTCTCACCTACAGCCAAAGAGTGTGCCATGACAGAGCTCTACTGTCTCAGCTGTGCTGAATATGCAGCCAGTCATTCTTATTCACTGTTTTAGATCTTTATTTTGTCCAAAGCTGAACTAAATTATTCCTCCATGGAAAGAAGTCCAAGGCAAGCCCTGCACTTAGTACAGAGGAACTAAAACAGTGCCCTATAGACAACTTCATAAGAAAAATGAGTTCATAATGAAAGAGAATCCAATTATTTGGATATATGGGAGTCTAATGATGCAAGTATTCTTCCAAAGTGAAAAAAAAACCAAGACAACACACCCAAAAGCTCCTCCTAACATGCCAGTTAGCCCCCTTATCCCCTTAAAAATATTTTTTCATTGAAGCTGATCAACTTCAAGGAGGGACAGAGTTCTGGCATTAACACTATCAAGTCTTGAGCTGGACCCACACAAATATCACCCAGAGTCTTGCTTTGACATGATTTCCTTTTCAAATATTAATGCTTTCACCATTATGGCAAATTTTATTTACCAATTCTCATTTTATAGCCTGTGTAGAGAGTTCTTGTGAGGAAAACACCAAACAAGGACAAAACAAATAAACCCCCAAAAACCCAAAACAAACCAACTAGCCAAAATACCAAACCAAACAAACAAACCCCTTCCCCAAAACCCACAACATCAACAACAACAACAGAAACTACAAAAACCCCCAAATCTCCAACCTCCAACCCCAAATCTCATGTGTAATCACAAGCATGTGATTACACAGAATAAGTCTTGCTCTTTGTTAATCCAACACAGGAAAAGAACACAGAAATTCCTTAAATACTTAAAAGACTTTCAACTGCAGAAACTAGCATAGAATCCAAGCAGAGACAACACCTCTGCATGTAAACTATAAAAATTTGTTTGTTTGTCTGTTACCTTCTAACAGGAATTTAAAGATTTTTCATTGCATGAGGGTAGTTACAGGCATTTACCATTGTTTGACTACCATCAAAAATCCCTAACTGATAAAATTCTAACAAATCAGGAGAGCAAGCAGGCAGGTCAGCCTGAATCAGCTACAGCAGCACAAACACTCCAAATCCCACTGTGGTCTGCAAAATGACAGTGGGGAGAGGCAGCGAGAGGAGAGTCCACTGGGCTACACATCCACTTTCCTAGTAAAGTGTTACTACCAAGGCCATGAAGTCCATATAAACACCCATTTTACAGACAGGTAAATTATGGCCTAAGAGCCAGCAGCAGAGCCTGGAAGTCCTGAAGCCAGCACAGGACACACTGACAGGATTATCCATCATGTGGATTTGGCCTTGAATTGACCTGAAACTCCAAATACCTCCCCACTTAGAAAGTGTGAATAAGAAGGTAAAAGCTGCCAAGATTTTAATTTCTAATTCTCATCGCAGTGAAGTGATTCTGCTGTGTCTTACTACACAATGTAACCCACTGATAGTTTACCTTTGCATGGTATTTTAAAATAACCTCATGGCATATGGTGGTGGTTTGTAACAACTTTTTTCTTAGCTAGGTTATTTGGCTTTTTGCTTGAATGTATCTTTTTTTCCATTCCTAATTAGTTGTGCTTTGCCCTTCAAGATGAAAGATACATAGTAGTTAAATTGCGTTTATTATTACAGAAAAATAAGAGCTATTCAAAAGAGATATCTGAACATGGGCTTGACAGAACTAGACACTAAGTGCTCTCCTCCCTTTAGCCCTCCTGCTTTTGCTTCTGCCAAGCTCACAAAAAGTGATGCAAAACATATCCCCGAGATATCTGTCAGGCTCTCAGTTAACAATGTTTTAGCTACGAACTGGTCTATCTTCAGACAGATGCAGATTCTTGATAAAGTAACTAATTTTAGTTTAAATCATGGCTTTAAAACATCATCTATTTTATTCACTGCATTCGGTTTTTTAGACTGGAGGCTGGACATTTTCCCTTACTGCTTCAATCCAAGTTCTCAGCCCTTTACCTCAAGTTCCTCAAGTGCTTTCAGTTAACAGGGTATTTTGTGATCAAAGGTTTTAAGAACAAAACAAAACAAAGAAGGACCAAAAGTAAGAGAGATCAACTTTCAACTTTTATTTTTCTGTATGAATAAAAACCAGACCCACTAAGCAGTCAAGAAAAACACAACAATAGCAAGGACAGAAAGCCTGCAGCAATGTCAGTTCAGCATCCAGTAGATTCAATAGGGTGCAAGGAAAAAAGTCCTTTCTGAAGGACTGAGCACCAAATATTCATATCCCCAGCTAAGTCATTCCCTTCCTTAGTTTAGCTAGTGGAGGCTGCAGCCTTTATGTCTGATGTGGATAACTTCAAGTCTTCTGTTCCTTGGAGCTTATCTTCTTCCAATGAAGCCAAGCAGGGTGCAAACAGAATGAGGTAAGCCTCTAGTAACTCCCTTTCTAACATAACAGTCCATTTACTGTTCTCATTTGTGAGCAAAACCAAGAGCCTTGGCCTCAAATTCTTTTGCTTCTTGAAATGTGTAGTTTCCATGAAGTGACATCACTCTAGTTTTGGTTTAGAATTGACAGAAAAAGAACCCGTTCTGGTAAACAAAATGGGTCATCTTTTTCAGGTAACACTTCCAGGATTATTACAAGTCAAGTCAAAAAGGCATTAAATAAGTTATCTGGTAAAACCTTCCTCTGCTGTGAATATAATCAGTGCTGCTGATTCAGTATTCTCAATTCCACGCTCGAAGTTCAGGCTCTATTTTAATGTAGCAAGTTACAAGATTTGTTGTAACATTTCTCCTCAAAACACTTCAGGAGCGTTCATTCACCAAATTAAACAGAAGCTGCACAGCATCTCTCCTAACACACAGAGTTTGTTATGCATTGAATATCTTTAAGGAATGACTGATGGATCATCTTGAAGCACCAGTCAGCCAGTGCCAGCAGAGCCATTTTCAATGTCTTGGTATACTAAAATATCTCAAGGTTTCAAAAGGCTACATTTTTGTACAAGTCCCAGGAAGAAATGGCAGATTACACACACAGTGAAACTCTTCTTTATCAATGCACTTACTCTGAGATCTCAGCCCCAGCCCCCAGCCTGGTATGAACAGGCACAGCTTCAACTGAGGCTGTGGCTCCACATCAAAGAACCCTGAAGTGTTCGTCACCTACGTAAACTGTATTTAAAAAAATACATATGCTGGCATGTATTCACTTGATTTCATGTTCCAAATAACTTCAGAACTTAATTTTCATAGCGACTTTTATTCTAAGCTAAATAGCAGAGATCTCAGTAGAGGAAAACCTTAAAATAACAGCCTTCATATCCCATGGTAATTTGGAAACCTGTATCTTCCCTGAATTTCCATCCATTAGTTAAAATACCAAGGCTCACCTTCTCTCCTGGGCCATTTTTGTAGTCCTCAGTGTCATAAAACCCCCACATGCCTCCCATTTCAGAGCAGCACTCCATGGATTTTCCCACATGCTCTTCCGCCTGCTCTAATACACGGCAGGTTTCTCAAGAGAGGCTCAAAACCCTCGAATTTTCTCGAGTTGAAAAGAGAAAGGGCTGTTACAACATGAAAAGATGATTAAGGTCCAAGTTCTCTCCATGCATTACCTAGGTGGTTTTTGTGAGGCATGTAAACACCTGCCCATATAACTGTGTACGTTAAGATAAAAGGAGCAGTCTGAGCTGATGACTTGTAATTTGGAACATTCCTTCCTTTTGGACATCAGCTTGCTAGGAATGGGTACGGGTTACTGCATCTCTTGTAAGGCTCTTGCAAGATTTGTTTTTGTTTTGAAGCTGTTTGTTTTTTAAAGAACACATCTTGTAATCTGATTGGTATTTGCATCTCCTTGAAAGAGCAGTATCATCAGGAAAAGCTTGATGCTCTCGTATGCCACCACTGACCCATGCAGGACTTCCCTCCTGGGTTTACTTAGCAAGGCACACTCTACTATTTAGTTGGCATATCATACCACCAAGCTCTTCAGGAATAAATTGAGTTAATACTGCCAAATTCTCTTCTGCGGTACAAAAAAACTAAAAACCAACAACAACAACCAAAAAAAATCCAACCCAGAAAACAGCAAAAAAAAAACCAACTCAAAAAATCAGCAGCTTCTGTCATTCAATGTCCCCTTTAGTATCAAAGATCTCAGACAAGCCTACTTGAAATCCAGCACTCCAACATAAATTGGTGCAGTATTACTACTGAACAACATGAACACACTCAGGAATTCAATCCACTGTTACACAGGCTCAGTAAGAGTCCTCGAGGCTTCCAGGCTGAAAGCACACCAAGGGGAATGTGTGCAAGCTTAAGAACCTCAGAAGAGTTTGGGCTTACACTGCAATGCTGCTGACATTTCCCAGTGTTATTAATATTTATTGACTAACTTTTTTTCCACTTCACCATCAGCAATCAGAGTCTTGGAACCAGCCTTATAAACTCCAGGCATTACAGTTCAAGGATAGGGGGGAACAAAGGTCTGTGGTTGCTTTCACAGTGTGCAGAGGAGGAAGAACCTGTGAGTAAACGCATGGGTGACACCGCTGACTGAGGTGTTACCCACGACTGCAGGATGGTCTTCTCTGGCCTCTCCTCTGATGGCGGTGGGAAGACAGTATGTAACAACGCTTCTCACCTCCTCAAGGCTTACAAAGGACATAGGATCCTAGCCTAAAGTAAATAAACCCTTGATGGGCATTTCTGATAAGAAAGAAACAAAGCAGAAGATGGGGATGGCAATTAAATGAGAGAATAAAATGGATTATCCACTTCACACCTCCATCTTTAAAAGAATAGTTGTCGTAACTGCCCGATTAAAGCTGCTGATAACAGTTCGCAGCTACATTTGTTCCCTCCTACCTTCCAACAATGGTCGAGGATGTGCTTCCAGAGCCACCAGAAAGGAAAAGCATTCCTACAGAAGGCAGAGTTGCTAAAAAAGCTTGAAAGTACTTGAAATAAAAGCCTCTAACTATCCCATCGCCCTGCTACAGACCCCCGACAACCTGGACCATCTGATCACAGCTGCAGTAGCCCTCTTGGCTAAGTGTGGACGCGTTGTTGGTATTTCAGGCATCCCAACCAAGAGACCCAGACTGCAGCCTGGAGACACTGTGTTTTAAAGGGCAAAGCAAGCATGACTGTAAACAAAAACCAGAAAACCTCCTGCTGCTGCCATCAGCATACTGCCAAATTATCAGACCTTCACTTGATAAAAGGAAACCAAAGCACCAACAGAGCAAAATTAAGGAAAATTTCTGCAGCAGGGAAATTCTCCACAGCTATTCTTCCCTGACTTTCAGTGCCATGATGTTGAGAAGGAAGAGCAGAGCACTATGCTGTCCCCCTTCACCTTTAGTGGGCAATGGGAAGCCATTTCTGAGCACTTTTATTGCAGGAATTCACAGAACTGTTTCATGTTTGAGGAAGTGCAAAGAACAGACAACACAAGCACTACCATCAGGTAGGCCCTATGGCAAGGCAAACAATCCATAAAAATGCAGAAAGCAGTAAAAACACTGTTTTGAAAGTCAGAAACCACTCAACCTCCCCTGTACCTGCGGGGAGACTCTAAAGATTTACTGAAAGATTTCTCCTCTTCTTACAACTCGCAGAGAGACACAGTTAGAGTACATACAAAAGGTTTTTGTATTCACTTTCGACTCCAGTAATGGTGGCTCAGTTCCACCAGCGCTGAAAGAAATTAACAGACAAAAGCAATGGCACATACAATCCTGAAGACCTCACACAGGTTTAAGAAAAACCTGCAGTAGCCACTGCCCCTCGGAGCCAGCAGCACAAGATACAGGCTCTGCAAGGATTCTGGAGTTGGACTTCGGGGGCGAAGATGCAGCAAAAAACCCCCACTCTTTCAGATCATCCCCCTTAGACACTAAAAATTAAGTTTCAAGACCCAACTCTGAGAAACTGAAAAGCTGAAGTTCTACTGCAAGGCATTCAATCCTGTTTTATACCATCTTAAGGCTCAGAATGAACGTTCCAGAAATCATTTCTCATTTTTATTTAGCACTCACACCATTAAAAATACCTATTTTATACTAGGAGAACTTAAACCACACTAGAATAAATGAATCTTGCATCTACCAGCTGCAGGCCGCTACCAAACTAACCAGTAATGCTAAATGGCTCATTTACTTAAGAAAGGTACAAGAATTCCTCTGCTAATAGTGAAGTGTCACACCACAGACCTCTGAAAAAACTTTTCATTGCATCAGCCCTCTGCACAGCAGTTTGTTAAAAGAATATTGAGGAAAATCTCATACTTCTCAGCAAAAGCCCTAAATTTGGCTCAAATTGGAGTCAATAAGCACACAAAGCTCCCAACAACACTGTTTCACCCACCCCATGCAGTGAAACCAGCCCTTTGTAGCACCTGGGGGAAAATCCAGGAGCACATCAAAGTGATCCAACTACCGAGGAATGGCTAAAACCCAAGTAACTTAGTATCTAATCATGGTGCTGATACTTGATTTCTTATGGAATCTTGACCCTTGTAAATGTATGAGAAGCATGGAACTACATCAAAGGATGGATTCAACAGACCAGTATAAAAATCCACACCTTCAGATAGTAATGACTACATTTCACTTGTGTAGGACTGAGACACAAACTTGGTCAAATTCCATAATTTCTGCATCTCACAGCACGAAATTAAATAAACAACAAGCTTCACCTTAACTATCAAGAAATAAACACTATGCAAATACAAGTATAGAGAGAGGCAAGGAATAAAAGGATCTTCTTAACCCATGCCAAAACTGAGGTGTACTTTACACACAATCAGCCAAAGTTTTATCATCAAAGATGATAAAGAACAGGACCCAAAGGCCTTCTCCCTTCAGAGTATTCTGAATATGGACACCATCAAACCTAAACCCTCCAACCCAGGCCCTTGAGAAATGCTTGAGATTTTCAGTAAGTTCTCTGCTGAGCTCATATCCTTCCTTTTTTCTTACCCATCTTCGCTCAACTGCACATCCACAGCCCCCAGGATGAACAAACCATAGATACAGCTTTATGTTTTCCATTAAAACTCCTACAACAGGACTAATCTGAATATTCCTTGCTGCTTTATAAGAAACATTCCCAACTTTGAACTCGGTCTGCAGGAAACAGAAAACAACAAATTCTCTTTCTTAAGCCCTGCCTTTAGGAAGGAAGGATAAGCTTTGCATACTGATTCTTACATTCTGAAGAAAGCAGATTACATCCAGGATAAGGAAATTGAAAAAAAAAAAAAGTACTCGAGTGGGGCAGAATGGTAAGTAAAAAATAACAAATGCTCAAGGGCAAAAGAAAAAAGAAAAAAAAAAGAGAAACAAAAAAATAATACATCAAACCAAAAAAAAGGACCAGAGAACAACTTAAGTCTCAAACCCCTTTCTAGACCCGCCACTAAATTAGGACAACAGAGCTAAGCACAGAATAATAATTTTGGTTGCAACATTTTCTCCCAGGCTTCTCAAGAGCCATCAGCTTTGAGTGGAGGCACCAAAGGTTAGGGAATCAGTGTCCTCTGTGTGGATTTCACTAAAGCTGCCTCTCCCCCATCCCATCCCCGGCACCCCCGTGAGCGCTCCAAAGGCGCTGGGAGCCGGTGCTGTCCCGGCGCTCCCGATCGCTCCCAGCTCAGCACAAAGCTCACCACCATCCATTTTACAAGCCCTTAGCCAGGCTGCTTCCCGGCACAACTCAACCCTCACTGCGCTCAACCTGCTCGGATGACCCTCCGATGCAAGAGCAGACAAAACCCATCTCCAATAATAAAAACCCAAGGAGAGGTATCGATATCCATATAAACAAGCCTTCTGCAGATGGCCATCGCGGCAATTAATCCCCCCACAAAGCACCACCGCCGGGACCTGCTCACCCGAGCCCCCCGGCTCCTTAAACTTAACCGCCTAACAAAGGCTTTTAAGGCTTTTATTCCACCCCCTCGCCAGTTTGCGCTAACAATCCTCGGTGAATTATTCATCCTCCTCGACTCACGCCATCCACTCGCCATCCCCTTGCCGCCCCCCCACCCCAACGCGGGGTTCGAGGAGGGGATTTTTTTTTAAGCTTAATATCTCCCGATTGCGATCCGGCCCTTTCCCGCACAAAGCCAAGGCAGCCGCGGGCTGGCTGCGCGCCGGGACCGCGGGACAATCAATGCCTGCCCGCTCATTCCCGGGAGCGGGGCAACCCCCGGGGCGCTCCCCGGCCCCGCGGCCCTCCCCGGGCACTGCCCCGGCCCCGCCGCCGGCCCCGAGCC
>VWZD01011166.1:0-110457 GCA_013396695.1 Sakesphorus luctuosus | reverse complement strand
GGTGCGGGGCCGGCGCTGCGCCAGTGAGGAGCGGCGGCGCGGCCCGGCCCCTGCGCGGGGTCAGCTGAGCGCTCAGCTGGGCGGGGGCCGCGCCTCACGTGCGGCGCTGTGTGCGGGGCGGGGGCGGTGCCGCCGCCCCACCCCAACGCGGGGTTCGAGGAGGGGATTTTTTTTTAAGCTTAATATCTCCCGATTGCGATCCGGCCCTTTCCCGCACAAAGCCAAGGCAGCCGCGGGCTGGCTGCGCGCCGGGACCGCGGGACAATCAATGCCTGCCCGCTCATTCCCGGGAGCGGGGCAACCCCCGGGGCGCTCCCCGGCCCCGCGGCCCTCCCCGGGCANGCGGGGAGGGAAGCGGGGAAGCGCACGGAGGTAACAAAGCGCGGGGCGCCGGCAGCACCGGGACAGAGTGTGGGACACCGGGCGGCGCGGCATCGGTACCTCTTCTTGTCGGTGACGCCGCCGGGGCTGTCCATGGCGGCTGGGACGGCTTCTCCTCCCGCNCTGCTGCTGCTGCTTCTGCTTCTGTTGCCGCCCCGGCTGCTCCCGCCGCCTCCTGGTGCCTTTCGGCCCTTTCCGGCCGCTCTCGCCGCCTCCCGGCCCTTCCTGGTGCCTCCTGGCCCTTCCCGCAGCCCCCTGGAGCCTCCTGGCCCTTCCCGGCGCCTCCTGGAGCGGCCCCCGGAGCGCTCGGCGGAGGCGGCTCGTCCCAGCCGGGGCCGGCTCGGTCTCGCTCTGGATCCTTGACAAATCGCACCCCCGCAGGCACTGCACTATAAGTTATTGCTCCCCTTTTTCTTATTTTCTTTTTGCTCACATAACTTTGTTCAGTGCTCGGCTCCGCTCCCTCTCCCAAAGGTTTCGTGGTACAAAAACCCCAGGATATTTAGAGTCATAGAATCACAAAATTTGGAAGAGACCTTTAAGCTCGAGTCCACCTTTAAGCTCAGCACCACCACCGTAGCCCCTAAACCACATTACCCCATGCCAGGTCCAGATGCTCCTTGAACTCCTCCAGCGATGATGTGTCCATCACCTCCCTGGGCAACCTATTCCTATGCCTGACCACCCGAACAGTGAAAATTTTTTTCCTAGTATGTAATTTAAATCTCCCTCCATCTTGGTTTAAGGCCGTTTCCTCTAGTTGTCTCACTGCCCGGCCCCCACCTCACTACAGCCTCCTTTAAAGTAGTTGTGGAGAGCAATGAGGTGCCCCCTGAGCCTCCTTTCTTGAAGACTGAACAAACCCAGTTCCCTCAGCCGTTCCTCTTAAGACATATTTTCTAGACTATTTCCAGTTAAAGAGTTCAGAACCTCACATTAATTAAAGGGAACAGACAGCTCTATGGCTGGGTGGCCCAGAAGGGGAACACGGGGCTAATTAAGTACATTTCGAGCAAGTTTTACAACTTCCCAAACCCCAACCAACACCCAATGGCCGAACCAGGAGGCTCGACTGGGGCTGTGCCAAGACACTGTGACCCCGCTGCCTTCCAGGCTAGCCATCTGGGCAAACTCTGCCCCCAGTTTTCCTCTTCCTGCTCCCCCATGGTGAGGGCATCCTTGGGAACTGCTCACCCAGGCCCTGGAGGCTCAGCAGGAGTGCCTGGACAGGGGACAGGGTCTTCATGGGACACCTGGCACTGACACGCCCACACAGGCACTCACAAGTAGCCCCTCGGATTGGGAGTCAAGCCACAGCCATGGGGGAGCAGGGAGAGAAAAACTGGGGGCAGAGCACATGCAATTAAAAGCCTTAGCTCTGTACCCTTAGCTCAGGGTCATGCGTATTTGAGCGCTATGGGGAGGCAGGAAAGGCACAGTTCCAGGTGGAGCAACCCTCACAGAGCCCAGCAGTTCCTTGTGGGCTCCCTCCAGCAGGGACCTTTAGTGATCATCCGGAGCTGAACCTTACGAGACTACTCAGTCTGCAGCTCAGAGGTAATGATACCTTTAAAAAAAAGCAGCTTTGACAGGCATAAGTGACATTCATGTGCTTCTGTGTGCACAGGTGGTGATGTAAGAAACACCTGCAGGGCAAAGTGATGGTGTTTCAGTACTGCACCTTCCTAACACTTCTGCTGTGGGTTCGCAACTTCCAGGTAACAAGCAGTTGTTTTTGCATACAGCCATGGGTGTTCTGTGTTTTATTGTGTTTGTTTGTTTCTTTGTTTGTTTGTTTGTTTTGAAGAGAAAGCAGTGACTGTGACATTTGATAGCAATCACAAGGAGTTTCTGCATGAAATTGATTGCTTCTGCCTGCAGCAGTCAGATATACAGAGAAGGCACAGGTGCTATAGACTCCTTTTATTCCTTTAAGGTTTTTCGTCCAAGCACTGACAAAGCCCATCTTTACTTTGCATATGAGCTGTGACAACACGATAGCCCATAGCAGTGTGGCTGTGAACTACTGATATTTCTGTTGTTCTGTGCTCACTGGAGCCTCAAGAAGAGAAATAATCAAAGCGAGACTCAACTTCCAGTGTCTTGCATAAGTACCAAGAAACCCTACCCAAGGGCTCACAGACAACTTTATCTTTCAAAATGAGGTTTGGGCAGCTTAAACATAGGAAGAAATTCAGTTGTGTACAGCAGCCATGCAGTATTTTAGTCCAGTCACAGAGCCACCATAACAACCCCTAAGGAATTTCCAGGGTGAAATGGGAGGATCTCCTTGCGGGTACAGAAATTACAAACCCAGCTCGGTGCCACTGTCCCCATCAGAGCCCCTGGAAACACACTGGGGGAGTTTTGATAGCAAAGTGGTGCTACCAGAGGTACTTCCCGTGCCTTAGAGGAGGATGGTGCAACTCAAAGCAGCCGTTGCAGCTTCTCTAATCTCAGTGTGAGTTTGAAGAGGTTCCTGGTGAAGCCAGCATGCTTGAAAGTGAAAGCCTCTTCTGCACTTTGACTGCAACCTCAGTGCCTTTCAAAGACCAAGTGGCACTGGTGTGGTCTGGACCAGGGACTACCCAGCTGTAACCTATAGAACCTGCCTTATCCTACCCAGTAAGCGCTTGTTTTAAATCCTGTCACTCTTTGAATGACAATTTTGGTGCCCATAAGCATGAATGTCTTAGGATCCACTTGTACACCTTTATTCCCATTATCCAAATTCACATAATGTGCAATAGGTTGAAAGGGTTCCTCACTGAGTATTCTCACACTAGGTTGTGATCACTTGGAGTCAGAGGCTCAAGATGTGTTAGTGTTCCATGAGTAAAAAATGCTGCAGAAAAATCTCAGTCTACACATTGCTGGCACTACTCAAAATGATTCTTCAAAGATATCAGAATTCCCAGCATGAACTGGCTGGGGAGCTATGAGTAAGTGTTGTGGTCTCCTTATGAGACACATTTCTTTCATGCCAAGCATGCTTACTTTGAGCTCCTAATAAAGAATAATGCTTCAAAACCCAGCTGTGTTTCAGAAGGGTGTTAATGGAAACTTGTTCTGCAATTAAGCGTTTCATACTATAGCAGCTCTTGAGAGGTGTTAAGCAAATGCCCTCCCCACACATAACCTCCCCTTCATTAAACTTTTGCGTCACTCCTCTAAAATTCTGAATATACATTTTCTTTCCCGCTTTCCCAGTGGCTGATAACAGAAACTTGTTACAGTATATGATGCTTTAGTCACTTTCTTTGACCTTTATTGCTGCACTATACTCTAGCTTACGTTAGAGAACTTCCTGAATACAATAATGTTTGCATATGACTAATTAGGGCGAATGCACAAAGCTGATGAGTCAGCAAACGGCTCGGTGGGGGCAGCGGCAGGGGCAGGGATTAGGGCAGCAGAACAAGTCGGCGTGAAGGTGTGAGATGTGCTTCTGCCTGTGGCTGCAGATCTGTTTGCTGATGGGTCAGGATGTCACCGTGATGGGCTCTGTATGCATTAGCTCTCAGGAGCCAAGTGTGTCCCTATCAATAAAAATTGCAAAACTTCTGACTTCAGTGGGAAGAAGTCAGGGGTTCAATTGTCTCAGGCGTTTTCCCTCGGGAGGGTGTTAAAGAGAAGCAAAGACTGCTTCCATTTACCCTGCTGGAGCTGGCAGCTCACATCACATGGGATGTCACTATCAGCCTGCCCACAGCACTGGCTTTCCTGGGCTTTTTCTTCATAGTACAGCCCTTTACATTTAGAGAATTAACACTCATTGGTTCAATAATTAAGCTATCATGAAGAGTACATTCTAGTCTATCAATATTTGACCACAAAACCTGTGTTACAGCACTGCTGTGGAGCGTTGACTTGACAGAGAAGTGCCACGAGGTCTCTAACGCTGTGCAGACCTGGGGGTCTGCGGCACAGGCTGTAATGATCTAATGGTTGTTACTACAACTTAACGTGCTTAACAGTGCAAGAAGCCAAGATCTCAGTGGTTAACCTTTTCACAGTAGAAAAATGAATTGAAATTTGAATCAAATTCAAACTGAACCACTGGCAGTGAAAGCCAAATGCTGCTGTTTCTCAAATATGAAATATTGTCTGAAATAAGAGTATGTGATGGGAGACACAATTCTCTTTGGCAACTGTTGTTTCCTCTGCTCTTTTCTGACCTCAGCATTTCTTCTCTCCTTCTTGTGCCACGATTTTATTTATTTTTCTTTTCACATTTGCACAATTCACATTTTTTAAACTGTGATCACCTCTTGAAGCTTCCCTCAGTCAGTGCACATTTAGGCATTTGGAAATACTTTCTGGACCGTGATTTCTACACAGAGACATATCCCAATGTGGTAACAAATTCTGCAGTATAATAAAAGCACTATGTCAAATTCAGTGCTATTAGATTTTGGGAAGGATTTTCTACCCATGAAAGGAATTTAACAGATGAAATCGAAGGCAAGCAGTCACTCAGCAGGCTACACTGTACAGTTTCACCAATCAACTGCATCCTGCCTATCCCAGGCCAATCCTGAGCAGATACTGCCAATTGTATGGTGGGTTTCCTGATGTGGGCGAAAAGCAGGACAGAATTTTAAAATTGTCCTTACGGAGGAGATGAGTTTGTGGTCAAAGCCCTGAACAAAGGCTCTGGGAGCTGAGGTTTGATTCCAGGCTTCCTGTAGGACTCTACAGAGCTCACTCAGAGAAAGGCTTTCAGATGTTAGTCCTTCAAACCTTTGCTGAAGGGCTTAGCAGAGGTGTTCACTGTGTGGTGGGCACAATGTCCAGCTCCTCATGCAGTGCACCAGGAGATCTGGGACCTGGCACAGAAACCAGCCAAAGAGGGAGCAACTGAGACAACCACAATGTAAGCACTGGAGGGAAAAAAAAAAGAAAAAGAGTGTTGCTTGATCCCACAGCTTTGTCAAAGCCAGGTCCAGATTTGGGCTTTCAACATATTTCTGTGCTCAGAATCCTCCACTGGTAACTCCACCCTGAAAAAAGGCACAGCAGTGGGACTTGGAAAGAAAGTCCCCCAAAGTCTGGGGGGTAAAATGCTCTCTTGAAGGTCAGAGATGCTTGTTTAGCCTCTGTTGTGTCCAGCTGAGGCCAAGATGTGGCTACCACTTGAGCAAAGCTTCCCGTTTTCTCTCCTCTGGGAGCTGTTTTGCTTTAGCCCCTTAGCTGCTATTTCCAGAGAGACACTTGGGGACACGAGGGAGCTGTGTTTAAATCTTCTCACCAAACCAGGCAAAAGAGATTTGGCAGAGGCTTGCCCCCCTCAGAGTGCCTAAACAGCAGATTTGGTGTTCCTCAGCTTGGTCCTGAACACTCTTGAGCATACCAAGCACTGTTTTCGTGGCTGTCAGTCTTAACAGTATGAGATGGAGACACAAACACTTCCTTCCCTCCGTCTGTCTCTGCTCATACTGGGCACTCTGACTTTCTCATGAGGCCCTAGACGTGACCAGCACAGCACAGTCATCGTACCGGTAAGCAGAGCACCGGCTGGTTCTCCTTGTGACCAACACAATGGTTTTAACCTACACCTCTGGAGCCAGCAAGACACTCCCAATATGCCAATCAGCCTGTAACACCTCAGACCTACTGGGCTAGTTTTACTTTCTTCTTTGCACAGCTTCCCTTTTGAAGGTACTATAAACACAAGTGAAATACTTTGAGGACACGTAAGGGAAACCAGAGGAGCCGTCAGCAGGAGCAGCGTGAATGGTGCGACAGCCTTTGCATAAGTTATAACCCAGAGCAGAGGGGAAATTCGTTTCTCAGAAGGAGAGGTGGTTTCAATTTCATGCAGATTTCTGACTCCTACAGCTAGTTATGATCCGCAGGAACATTCTGAATGAGGTTTCTTTTTCCTTCTTTTGATCCTTTTCATCCCTCCTACCAAGCCTTTTGTTATTTTAAAGCCTGGGCCACAAGTTTCTCACACAGAGCAAGAAAGAGTCCAAAATAAATCAAAAGATGAAATTAAATGAATTTAAGCACTTGTAATGAAAATGTAAAGGTGACCAAATGCTTTTACCTGATCCAACACTGTGAAGTTTCAAGTTCTGATTGTTTTTTATTCCTGTTTTGACACTAAAACACACTTTCTTTCCAATGATACAGTTTCTGAAGTGTTTCTTACTTAACATTTCCCCAACTTGGATCTAGCTAAAAGACAAAGGGCTTGAGGTTTCTTTTGTTTGTTTGTTTGTTTTCCCAGCAACACATTAGAAAATGCAGTGCAAGCTTTAATGACTATGTCTGTTTTAACATGCCTTTTGGAGGACTATAGGCACTTATGGGGGAATGAGGTAATTAACATATTACTTAGGCATGCAAAGACAAGTTGGAAGCAGCTGTCTTTCTTCTTTTGATATGGCAACACAATCATTAAAACAATGGCTTGTTATACCTTTTTTCCCCCTCTCTCTGTTCATGGACCACTCAAGTTGTTTGTTTAAGTTAAAGCTTTAAGACCTCACCAAATTTTCAGGACCAGTAATTTCTCTTTCAAATGCACTGTTCCCTTTTACTTACTTGAAGCAGCAAATAAAAATCAGTATCTCAGTCCCTTTAAGGAAATGTTGGTATTCAAGTAAACTCAAGAGCTCCCATGCTCTCATTTCAGCTTCTATAAACTGACTTTTATAGTACATCCATTTTTCCTCTAGACTCAGATTTTCTACCTATTAATCTAGACCCACAGCCTTCTTGGATGTGGTGAGATATGGGTTTAGCTGATCCAGCCTACTTTGAGAGGTATCAGGTACCCCTGAAGAGTCTGGGCTCCACAGGTAGGTGAAGGAAGGATCAGTTTGCATTGCTTCCTGCCTTGCAGAAAGCCAGGTGGGTAGGTGAGGGGGGATGCCTAAACCAGTGTTTCTAAATTGCAGGGTCAAGGAACCAATCATTGCTCTAGGCAGAAACAAGCACTTTGCCAACTTGATAACAACAGAGCTGAGACACAGATTACAGTTCCTTTAATTTTCTTCCAGTTAATTAAATGATCAATTGCAGTGTTGGCTTTCAGCCATGGCAGTGCCAGCTGAAATGAGCTCCCCAATTTACAAGAGGCTAATCAACAGGCATCATTTGCAGCAGCAATATGAGTTTTTATTTTAAAGCCAGATGACAAAGGGCAGAGGCAAAATACCGCTATTTTTTACAGCAAATTGGGATCTTCTGTCCCCCCAAAAAGACCAGTAAGGGGAAGAATGGCACAAGTACTTGCTTGGGTTGTGTTTTTACTTCTCTGCTTACCATAGACTTCCTACATGACCACAGACAAAACAATTAGGTCCAGATATGCAAAGGTATTCCAGGCAACTGAGATAAAAATCAGTTGGACGTAGATTCATAAATAGACTGTGGATCTGGTCCTTTGGAAAGGAGACTGAGTTCTCCACCTAGAAAAGGTGTAATAGGTACAGCAGATCTACAACAACCCCTGTCACAAAAAGCAAAGGCCAAGTAAGAGCTGAGGAATGGCAGCAACTAAACAGCTCTCCGTATTTGACCATGAAGCAGCATCAGAGCCTTCTGCCTGGTGTCTTCTGCTTAGTGCTACCCACCTCAGCCAGCAGCAACTGAGACCAGCATCCTCTTTGATTGCTTTCCAGCTGTTTCTTGGTTCAAACTCTTCATTCCTGGAGTGCAGGAAGGGTGAAGTGTGGGGCAGTGAAAGAAGAACTACAAATACTGTGTTGTCAGAGCGCTTTAGCAGGTGGGAAAATAAGAAAAAAGTAAAATAATGGAGGGATAGAATGGGCTGGCGGCATTCTTATATTGGTAATGAAGAATTTGGCAAGGTTCTGGCAGAAGCTAGTAAGGTCATCATTTTGGAGCCAAGGAAAACCCCAAGTTTGTATGTCAAAAGATGTCAACACAGGATGGAAGGAGTTTGCCAAGGAACTGGGTAAGCAGAATTCAGAACCATAATGACAAAGTTGGTGCATCAAACCTCACTTTGCTATCTGAGATCACATGTGAAGTAATGAAACTGTTCATCAGTAAGAGGCAACTCATGAGCGTGGGAAACAGAGATCTTGCAGGAATTTGATCTAGATAAGAGTGACCACAGACCTCACCATTTTCAGAACCAAAAGAAAATTTGTTTATGCTGGCAGCTTTTGCTCATGGCAAACCTTCAGTACAAATAGGTATTCAGTCTTGGAAAGGAATAAAAAATAGTTCATGGATGTCATTTTCATTTTCAATCAATTGAGAAGTCCTTGTTTCATCATGAAAAAATGTCATCAAAAAACTGGACAGCAACGTCAGAAACTGGTTAAATTTCATCACCATTTCATTACTTTATTTTAAAAAATGCAAGAGGGTTGTAGCAATAGCATCTCTACTACTCATTTATTTTACTAGAACTGTTACGCAAATTTGAGGGAGGACAGTACTGCCCTCAATCTCCCCCAGGTAAAAGCCTGAGTACAGCAGCTCATGGATTATTGATAGGACCAACAGCTGAACAACTTCTCCCAAAGCAGCAGAAAAGAAATCTAATTGCTTGAGTAGAGTGTGGGTTTTTTGAGAAGGAAGAATCCATTCTGGTGAAACAGGAACATTTTTGAAGGGTTTTAAATTGATATGAGCTTGAAAAGAAAGAAACAAAAGTCAACCCCTTAGGTGTCAAGATCCATAGGAGACATAATTGAGGTGAACTGGGCCAGGAATTCACAAAACGAAGGGTCTCAGTAGCTGTTATAGGTGTACGTGTCACTAGAACTGAGTTATTGGCAGGAACACACATCCAGCTCACCTGGTACTCTCAGTCTGACATGTCTGGAGCACTGCACAGTGAAGGCCTCCAGCTGGTAGAGTTAGGGGGAAAGACACTTCTGTGACATCTCAGGCTCCTCTCTAGCCAGTCTGGCTAGTTGAGCAGTGCCCCTTACCTGGCATCTTAGTGTGATCTTTGTTCCCCAGTGGTACATGCAGAGGAGGGGGCAGAGCCCATGTGAGGTCTCCCCAGTGCATCAGGATGCAGGAAAGGCAGGGACAGGCAGGCTGCTCTGACTCTGTGGCTTCTCAGTGGAAAATCAGAGACATAGAAACACAGCTGCAATAATAAAACTGAATTGAAAACACTCTCATCTCTCTCAAAATAGAGACTTGCAAGTTTGTCCCAACCCAAAGGTAAGCTCACTGTCAGCCCATTGACTTCTTCAAGATCATGTAGGCAACCAGTCAGCTTCTCAGGGATACATCCCAAGTTTCCAAATTCACAGATTCGTGTGGTAACCACTAATCTTCCTAGCAGGGACTTTCTACAGACAAAAAGTCCCTCACATGTTTTTACCCCATCAAGAAAAGGCAGGCAGCTTGCATCACACAACCTTTATTATTTTTCCCTGCAAAGAAAACTCATCTTAAAAAAATAGGTTGAAAGTGACTTAAATGAGCTGAAAACTACCCAGGAACACTGCTTATTTTGCAAAACACAGTTATGTCCAGCAGCTCTCATTAATTTGAAAAGTTTCCATATGACCTCAGTGTTTCTGTAGCATCCTGCAGCCTCGACTGCAAAGAAATTGCTACTGCAACCCCGTGGAGAGAGTAATGAAGTTCTGTCTATCATGTCTGAGACAGCACAACCAGTTTATTTTTAAAAATAAATTATAAAACTGAACATCTCAGTGCAAGTACTTAAATGGTTGATATGGTTGCTCACCTGAAAAATGCTGCTCAGCAGAGGCAGCTGCTGGTGTCGGGGCTATGGCCAGTGTCAGACACAGCTGTGCTTCCTGAGGTTGGATGTGGCCAGGTTCAAAGTGCTGGGTGAAATCAGTCCAAGCTCTTGCAGGCTTATAGGAGTGGTATGAGGAAAATATCATTTCCTGGAGTTAGCCAACACATCAGACCAGAGAAAGTCCACCGT
Organism: Sakesphorus luctuosus; assembly: GCA_013396695.1. Classification (NCBI taxonomy): domain Eukaryota; kingdom Metazoa; phylum Chordata; class Aves; order Passeriformes; family Thamnophilidae; genus Sakesphorus; species Sakesphorus luctuosus. The sequence goes on along the minus strand of VWZD01011166.1, from coordinate 100,172 downwards.
CTCATTGATTAGTATCTCTTCTTCTGTTGGCCCTCTCTAATCTCTCCTGTCTGGGCAACTCCTCCCAAAGGCCTAATTGCTAAATAGCAATTAAAGCATAAATGCATTAGCAACTCCATATTACAGACTCACTCACAAGCCACATGGTGCTGCCAAGCCTGGCCATGGCAGTGTGGCTCTGCCTCATCTCTGTCTGCTTTCCCATGCCAGGAGTATTGATCTGTCACTCTGAAACAACATCAGAGTCCTGCTATGACACGATTTTGACCTTTAGGAAGTGACTGTAACCTCTGCCAGGCATGAGGTGTTAGATGGGGCTGGGTGCAGGTCACTGCCCCTGTTCCTGTTCCCAGGCAGCTCCTGCTCCAGCAACTGCTTTCTTCTCCATTTGACCAGGCCTTTCTCCTTTCAGACGGTGGGGAGCACTTGTAGTCAGTCATGCATGCAATGGCATCTTGCAGCTCTCTGGTCAGTGCTCTCAGCAGCACCTACACAGACACCCTGTGCCTGCAGAGCCCAGCGGGACAGGGAAACTCAGCACTTTTCCCTTCAATATTCAGCTCATCTCCAGGAATATCGGGACCAGCCATGGAAACCTGTGTCTCCATTTAGCTCGCTGGATGTGCAGCACTTTGGAGTGGGGTGTTTGTGAAGCTGAGGCAAAGGGGGTTTGATTGGAAACCGTTGTCTGTGGGGAGGGAACCAGGTGTGATAGCCCCTGCAGAGTGGGGACTTTCTTGCTGCCAGGTCAAGGGGATGCACAGGGAAAAGGGAGGACAGGCAGCAGGGAGGCATTGACTCCATAATCCTTCTCATACATAAACAATCTCTGCTTTCCCGAGTCACCTCTGTGGTGTTTTGCTGTGGGAGATTATAAGCAGCTGTTCCCCAGGAATTAAATGGGCCACTGCTCCAAAGCATTTGAGTTTGACTCAGTTTGCTAAGGCTGCTGAGCACACAAACTTCCAGGCAAGATGTTCCCCCTTTGCTGCTTCATTTCTTCTGCATATCAGCATGCCTGTGTTCATTTCCCCTGTGGTGAAACAAGGAGATAAAGAGTTATTTTAGAATCATGGACACTTGTGTGAGGGTGAGGGCCTCCTTGCTTGTTTACACACCATGTTGGCTGAAAAGCAAAGAGCCAAACCTGGAAAGAGGGAGGCTTTACCAGGACATCCTGCTGAGCTTTCCTTGGAGGTTCCTGAGCACCTAAAGCACATAGGGAATAGGTAAAAGAATGCAAGTGGCTGAAGAGCACAGTGATGGTGAATCCATGACTCAGGCATGAAGTGGTTTTAGCAGAGGGAGGGTAATGCACAAGCAATAAGATAGGAGCTACCAGCATGACATTTTCTGTTAACCACATATCCGACTCACTCAGCTTTCCAAGGAGAAGACACCAGGGAAAGGAAAGAGGGATCTGCTGAGGATCCATGGCTCAGTCCATGATAAAACATTACCTTAGACATAAAAGATGGTAAACCTCATCACGGCCCAGGGGGGCTTGGGTACACATGGGAGCTGCAGCAGGCAAGAAAAAATAAACAGGGGCAGAAACGGGGTCAGTGCTGGAGAGAGGCAGGTGAGCGCCTGCAGCTGTGCTGAGGAGCTGACCCACCAACCCTGCACAGAACACGAGCTGAGCTGGGGCTTTCCTAGGTGGGCTTTGCTTCGCTTTCCTCTCTAGCAAAGAGAATTTCCATTGGAACAGGGTTCTGGACCCGCTCACTGTGCAGTGCTGGTTTTGGAGCAGCACTGCCATCGCTGCCATGGGCAAGCCAGCATTGCAGGTTGCTCTAATAAATGCTCTCTGCCAGCAGCCTTTTAATGGGAGCTTTGCCTCTGGAGGATGTGACGTGTGGTAACAGTCTGTCTGCAGAAACACTTGCCCGTCTGTCTGCAGAAATAGGCCAAACACGGAGTTTTCTCCTCATTCACACTAAAAAAAAATAAGGTGTGTTTTTTTAACGTAAAAACTCGCATGCTCTCGCGGAGTGCAGACATGGCACTGTCAGACACAGGGGAGAGTTTTTCTCTCCATCACACACAGCAGGATCAGCTGCCACGCTACCTTATAGTAGCTGTTCTGAGTGCCTCTCTTTATCTTGGTGAAATATATTTTATGCTTCCCAACGCTTGGATTTACTGAAGTCCAGCACTTACAGAAAGCCACCAGATATTAAAAAAAAGGCACTAGGACTGGAACTGTAAAAATGTGCAATATTAATAGCAGCACTGATTTTTGAAAGAGTTAACATACGCAGAAAATACAGCTGACCACGTTTCACAAATATTTAAAGGATGAATGGTATTTTGTGGCAAAATACTTCTCTCTGACAAGAGTGGAGGGAGCATCTGGGACAGAGGGACTAAATGACATAAACTCATCTTCCTGTGTATTTTGGAACATGATTTATTTGTGTCCATTGACAGGACAGCTTTTTTGGTAATTTCTTCCTTTCCCAGCAAAGAAGCCTTAATCTCCTTACTGGAAATTGTACTATTTATGCAGAAAATCCTGCCTCTGAGATTGCTTGAGATCATGAGTTATGTAACCCAAACAGATGGAGCTGGAACTTTTTTTTTTTAATGTCAATTCATATTATAATCCCAACAGGCTGCAATCATTTATCAGCTCATTTGTAGCATAGAAAAAAAATAGATTGAGGATTTTAAATGGGCATTTAATATACACTTACACAGAAACATTTATACCAGTGACAAGACTTTGTAAATACCAATAGTAATAACACTTATTAAAGACTTTTCTTGTTCTTAGGAACACAAGGATGCTGTGTGATACACAAAATGTATGGACATGATATTATGACCATCACGCTGCCAAGCCATGTCTGTGGCTGTATTTACACCTTGGATAGATGAGGTTATCTGCAGCACTGGTATGAAGTCAGACCTGGGAGTACTGGGGAGATCAAAATGGTGAACAATTGGGAAGGAAGAGCCAGAGGAGAGCTGGAGAGAAGCAGCCCAAGGTAGGGCAATCAGTGTGAAGAACCTGATTAATGCTGCCTTGTTCAACTCTTGAGCAATACTAAGTCTTGTAATGATGAATCACCAATCCAGCTCCCAGAGATCACGTGTATGCACTGTAGAAGCCAATATATCATATACAATGCCTAGTTTTAAATTTCACATTCACTTCATAGTCCTTCTGCTAACATAGTCAGGCAGATAAAATCATAAAAGGCTCAATTACACTTGCAGAAACTTTATCCTTTTCTTTGTTACTAACGTGGCTGGTTTTATTTCATGTGAGTTTAAGCTAAAGTGGATGAAGATCCTAGGAAAAAGAGGATGAAAAAGGATGGGAGGAAAGTTAGCAAGCTGAGGTTATTCCAAAATAAAATTAATATAAATGGAGTACCTAGATGTCCTTAAAACAGATGAGAGCTGCATCAGATGAATTTGGGAGGAAGAAGGGAAAAAAAAATCAATAATTTGAACCCAAATCTAATTTTCTATCAATCTGAAGTTCAAACAGGGCTTAAAAGAAAAAAGCCACTGTGTTTAAATATGACCTTAGTCCAATCACATTACTTTTATTCCATTCTGTGGGAATCCCCATGTGACACACTTGCATATTTGGGTCCAAACTGTAATCTAAGGCTGAAACCATGGCAAGGAGGTTTGCTCGAGGAGAGCTTTCAGTACAACCACAGAAAGCTGAAACAGAGCTCCTGGTATGACACAGTACTTTCTGCAAAAGCAAAACCAAAACAGAGGCATGATGTGGCTGCCAAGGCTATGTCTGGGGGTCTGTGCACTGAGCTTGACCCCCCTGGCCCTGCCTGTGTGGTGTGTTTAATTGTTATTGCACAACCATCACTCCATATCAGCACACTGCCATATGCAAGGGGTGTAAGGTGGCTGGAATGCGCTCTGGTCCAGGGAATGTAACAGAGACCCCAAAATCTGGTCTGTCTCCAGCACCCTCTGCTACCTTTCCACACATCTGTGGTGGCATTTTGTCCGCCTCTTTTGGACTGTTGAGGTATTTGCCCTCTGGATTGTAATTCCCAAGGACACACTTCTGTGGAATGCTGTGAGCAAGAGCTGTGACCTGGGTTGATGGCAAAAGCTAGACCAAACCTTACCTTTTCATCCCATCTTTCATTTTGCTAAAGCTCAAGCACTGCCTCTGGCAAAAGCTTTCAGGGCACCAAACTAGAAAGCTGAACTAGAGAGCTGCTGTCAGCCAGGGCAGCACCATCAGCCCTTTTCAGGTCCCAGCACTGACAACAGATCTTCCACCGAAAATATTTCTGAACAGGGCAGTAAAAACCAAGTCAGCAGGAGTTGTGTTTAAATCCAGATGTGGTTATGGCTTCTAAATTCTCCTATCCACTCAAACGTCTTTATTTTTTTCCTTCTCATATTGCATTTAAGCCCGCAGAGAGAACGACGTATTTTAGCAAAGCATCAAGTGATAGAGATTGTTAAAAGATGGTCTGACAGTAGAAGGAATTACAACATTTCAAAGATAGACACCATATAGCCAGGGAAGTGCCATTTCTTATACACAGTGCTAAGCAACACTTTGATCTCCTTTCTTCTGGACTGGGGGTTTTACCTACTTAGTACTACTAATGTGAGAAAAATTGTAATAGGTTTTTAATTCATTCTAGATCTTGGCCAGTGATTAATTTAGTCTGATGCTTTTCTATTAGCCAAAAACTTCAAAGATCCCATTTTTCTTTTTTTTTTCACAAGGGAAGAAATGAGCTTCTGCTTGTAAATGTATGTAAATGTTTAACTGAGCAGGATTTTGCTCAAGCTTATAAAGCGTGAGCTTTCTTTAGGATAGCTTTTCCCTGGATGATGTAATTTACTTGACTGGGTATTTTCTACCCTTGCACAACTGTGTTAGTCGATCTAAGCAGATTAACCTAAGCACCAACCTGGCACTCACTTTGCCAAACAGTTATTCAGTGCCCTGCAGAAAAGGATTGTTATTTTGGGGAGGCGAAAAGATCACTTCTGTGTGCCCGAGATGACTTTCAGATGGATGTTAGTCTGTTTGTGTGTAACTAGGTCTGAAAGCCCCAAGGACCAATGGGTTAGACGAGCCAGATACTGTATTAGCAGTTATGTAACAGAAGCAGCACTAAGAAGAGGAAAAACGCTGGTTTTTCCCCATTGTTACAGTGACAGTCGAGAGTCAGATGACTTAGAGAGCACAGAGATGATTTTCAAGGGAGCATCCACAGCACTGGCTGTGTGCCCTAAATCTTCAGCCTCACAGAGCTCTTGATACAGAGTCTGGGTTTGTGGAGGTTGGGAGGGGCAGAAAGAGGGAGAGGAGAAATAAGGAGGTTTATTTTTAGTAGAAATGATTCTCATATAGAGGAAAGATGACAGACCGATGGCTTTCAGAAAACATTTTGTTTAAACTGAAAGCACAGGCTACAGGAAACAGATTCAAGTCATCTCCATAACACACTCCAAAATGCTACAACATCACCTGGTCAGTCTGCCCTTAAGGGCAAGATAATTACGGCTGTGCTGTCTGAATGAGGGATTTTTTGGTTCACTGATCAAAAATTTATTTTGAATCAACCTGAAATGAAAATTTGACTCCTTGTTTACTTAGGGTTTTGGGGAGGTCGACATTTTTCCTCTTTTCACTCAAAATTATTAATGTAATTCAGGCAGTGTTCAAGAAAACACCTTTTTTTCTCATTAGAACTAAGGAGATTTTAAGGGAAAAATTCATCATGGGTAATTTTGCGATTGTAAAAGTACTTCCAAAATTCAGCTCAGGTAGTTGGTCACCCCAAAACTGCAGGATCCTGTGGTGAAATTTCTTCCTGAGCTTCTAGCGAGCTCTGAATTAATATTCAATTCCCCAATATTTCTGCTTATTAAAGACATAGATTTGGTACATCCAATCACATCTCCCTCTTGTGGCTACTTCCCAAGACTAAAACGACCTGCTATTTACTCAGCATTCTGTAGGATTTTATAGGTTGCTTCTTTCACTAGCACTTCATTTTCCAGCCTCGAGTCCTGCTGATGACAGTACTTGGGTGTTCCAAAGTCTACACCATCATCTCTTGCCTTGTTCTTCCCAAAAAATATGTCACCAACTGCCCCTCTGAACCTGGGGACACCAAGATCCAGTTGGAGGTTCCCTGCAGCCCCACACAAACAAGTTCATCCTTTAGACAAGCTGAGAGATGTTAGGAAAGAAAATGCTTCTGTATCTGCCTGATGGGCAACTGAACAATTGTCTGTTTCATCAGACAATCCTGATGAAACTTGGGCTTTATAAGGAGTTTTGCCCTCCAGAGCCCTTGTGGAGATTTCCCCCGAAATTACAGCATTTTACTGCTCCCCACTTGGGTTTTACAAATAGCTGCTTTTATAACTACATTTATCCTCCTGCTAACGGTTTCACAGCAAATGATATTTCATTTTGATGAGAAGGCTTTTGAGCTGAAGCCAAATTGCTCCAGGCAAAGCAGATTTTGTTTTCCTACAGTTTAATCAGTAGGAAATTAAGAGGCCAATATTGTGCTGCCACAGACATGGAGGCGAGCAGCTGCCTTTGCTTGGGTGAGTTTTTCCTCTCCTGCTCTCCCTGGGACACAACAAGGAGGCAAAAGTCACCCCGTCTAACATAAATCCAATGTTCTTAATCCTCAGTTCATGTAAATCAGTGTTGCTCCATCAGGAGCAGTTTTACTGCCTTCATCATCCTCAGGTAAACAGCATCCATCACAGAATAGCCCATCAGCAGCCAACCTCTCTAACTTGTTAAAACTCAATTTTACCTTTTAAGAGAAAACTGACACATAGTACAGATTCCTGTTTGTGTCCTTGCCTCGAGGGAAGGCAGATCCTAAGCAGCTGCTGGCAGCTGGTCAGACAGTATGAAAAGCCACTGAAACTATATATATAGATATTTTCATGCTGTCTGAAAGGGTCAAGGCTGGCTCCTCCAAGGGAAGGTGTTTCAAGGCCAACATTAATGCGACACTCTGTTTACAAGGGTTGACTCAGCCACAGAAATATGTGCCTTTTATCACACATTTCTAGCTCTGTTAAAAAAAAACAAACACCAAGTTTAGGGGACTTCAGTCTTCTTATTCCACAGTGGAACTCAGCTCAAATTCTCCATCCTAAAGATATTTATCTCACAGGTTTTACCTAATGTCAAACTGTATAGACTAATTGCTTTCTGAGGGGTGTTTTATGTAAGGAACACAATACCTGTATTGCTTTAAAAAGTACCCAGCAGCGTTATCTAGGTGCCTGCAAGATGATGAGGGACCTGCAAATTCTGCAAAGATTTATCCCTGCAGTCTCATTTTACAGCAAAAGCACATCCAGTGCCCCATTCTCAGGAGTGAAAACTCCTCGCTGGGACCCAGAGTCTTTCCAGAGGAGGTTTATGAGATCCGTACAGAGGAATGCCGGCGGTTCCTGTGGCTGCAGGGCTTTAGCGCTCGGACTTCTGCGCGGGGTCATCTGAGGTTAAGAGCAACGAGGGCCACGTTGGCTCAGGCTCCTCCTGCCCTCTTCTAATCAGGATCAAAACTCATTTCAGTGCTAGGCCTGGCCCCCCTACTCCAGCCCGGGGCGGGGGATTTCCACCCGCTTTGCCGGGTTTTTAAGGGGAGACATCTGCAAACTGCAGCTCTCACCCCGACTCTGCGCATGGAGAGTGTTCATGTTGGAGCAGGCTCAGCCCGAGACCCGGCAGGCTGGAGCCAGGAGGGAGGGAGCAACCTGGAGATGCCCACTCTGGCCGGTTTGGATGTGAATAAACCCTCCTGAGATCATGAGACCGAGCTGCGGCACTAAACAAACCCAGCTGAGCTGCCTCCGACCCCAAACGGGTCCCCCAGCGCTGCCAGAGGTCCCCTTGGCAGCATCCAGAGCCCGCGGCGGGGGATGATCCATGCATTCCAGAGGGAAGGAGAGTCTTCCCTCGCTGCCTCGGCATTAAGCGGCTTTCCCGGGAAGGCAGCTGCCGAGAGCTCATTGTAGGAGAGGAAAGGGGAAGGTGGTGGCATGGAAAACCCTGTCACCTTTCTCAAGGCTTCGTCATCTCGAGAGTCTGCACTTTATCATATCGCTGGCGGAAACTATTTAAAGGCTCCTTAATTAGCCGTGGTCTCGGGCGGTTCCTGTGCTGAAGGCTGGATGGTCCTGGATGACACCACAGGCTTCGTTTTGTCACATGGAAAAAGTTTTCATGTAAACCACAGCAAAACCGTGTGTTTGCCTGACTACAGCGAGGGCTGGTGGGCGGCAAGTGGAGGTGGAGAGGGGCACTCATGTCACATGGGATTCATTTGTGTGATGTCCTGACAGGAAGTGACAGGCTCTAGACGAGCTGTATTTCAGCAGATCTCACCTCTGAAGTGCTTCTCCTCGCCAAGCTCCCTTTGCCCTGGGCCACAGCTGGTGGGAGGAGAACGGGAATTGCTGCTTGAAGAAAAGTTGCTCAGCATCTGAAAAAAACTGTTCTGTGTTTTTCCCACTACATCCTGTTGCACAGCTCATGGCCAGTGTAGATAGTTTTCCTATTTTTTTATTGACCTCAAGTCTCACAAAAGCCTTTTTTTTTTTTTGACGAGATCCCCTACTCCTATGCCTTGCATACCACCACCATGGCAGCTCCACCTCATCCTCCTGTCTGCACCAGGGTTTCTCCCAGCCATGGCAATGGGGTGCTGAGGGTCAGAAAAGGACCTCTTATCCCTTTCATGCCCAAAGTAGAGGCTGAGTTAGAGCTTTTAATAATTTGCTAATATTATTATCATTTGCTAATATTATTATAATAACAGCTAACTCAGCTGTTTACTCAGCCAAGAAACTCCATGTAACTTTCCACCTAAGAAACTCCAATGTTTGGGCTAAGCTAAACAAAGCCAAGTTACTGCTCCCAAAGCAGAAGGGGCTCCAAAATCAGAGGCTCAGAGACTTCTCCTTACTGCTCCCCTTTTCAGGGATGTGGCCCCATTCCTTATTCAATTCCCCCACCTGTGGCTTGTCCCCCAATAGGCCTGGCTTCCAGAGCTGCTGATCCTTCCTGTGGCAGGACTTCCACCTCTTCCCTCTTCCAGTCCCCACCACATCTCCCTCTCACCCCACCAAAATCCTTCCCCCAGCATGAATATGCATCATGCTGCTTGGGGCTTTTCCTTATACACAGAGATGGCCCTGAGTGTACCCACATCTGTTTTTCTGTAAATAGTAGTTGTGCAGACATATGTGCACGCATGTCGATATGGTCATACATTATAGGGAATTGTTTCTTCCAAAAGTATCCAGCAAAGAGTGATCTGGCATGGCCTGTTTCTGATTTTCTCATCTTTACCCCCACACATGCAGGGGAGGCGTTCACAGGGAATAACAACTGGAAGTAGATTCCTGATGAAGTAAAAATGAAGAATATTTTCCTCTCCTTAGGCAGGCATTTGACAGTGTAATTCTTAAATAGAATTTATTGCTATTAAGTGTAATACCTGTGAAGGATTACATATCTGCTTCATTGCAAGTCTGACAGGATTAGGAGTGTGATGTCTGCTTAGTGTTTTTAAAACATCAAACACTAACAAAGCCCTGAGCAAGAAACCTTTTCTATGGGCTGCAAAATGCCACAGGTCCGGGGAATTGCACTGTGCCAGAAAATTGGATGTTGTGCCTTTTGAGGAGCTTCACGTTCCAGCTGCTGAGGCACGTGGTGACAGAGACACAGCCACTGTGTCTGCATTCAAATACTCCAAATTCTGCTCCCTGGCAGCGTAAAACTACTGGTTTCAAACCAGGCAGGCGACTGGAGGAGTGGGAGCTCACAGCCCTTCTCCACAGGCTGAAAAGCTCTGGGATTTGGGATGCAAATATTCGCAATATTCACGTTGCAAGCAATTGTTCGTAGTTGCATGGTTTGTAATGATCTCCCTCTCTCTCAGAGATACATATGGAAAGAAAGTCAGTTCCTCTAGTCCTGAGACTACTGATTTGTAGTGGGCATGTTAAATCCTTGTTAGAGCAGGAGGTGAAGGCTGGGATGGGATGAGCCAGGCTGTCTCAGATTTTCCTGGAATGGTGAGGGATTGGCACAAGGCCCTTTTGGGGATCTGTCTCTTTAAAATGATTCTCAGTTTTTCAAAAGAGCCTGAAAGTCAGTACTGTTTGCTCTAATTAATGGCCTCTCCAACTCAGGCACCAGCCCTAGGCAAATCCACCCCAAAAATCCCCTGGAATAAACACTTTGATGATAGCTAGGAGGTGACTTGCCTTATGTTACAGTAAATTGGCATGTGGGAAGAGCAAACCAGCCTTGCCACTTCCCTGCTGCCTCCAGAAAGCTCCATCACAGGCATGGGATCCACCCTCCACCTTCAAGGAACCTAAGACAGTCCTGTGAGTTGAAGCCATCATTACTACACTCTGAAGGGCCCATCATGTATAGGTACAACACAGGGGGCAGGGGAGGCTATTTTTGATTCAGCTGCTGTTAAAATGACTCTGGTATCTACAGATGGATTAGCTCTGGATAATTCCAGGCATAAGGGTTTGGCCTGGAAAAAACCACTTGAGCAATGGTGAGGGGAGTTTTATATTAATATTATTATTCTGTTTGCCTTTTTACAGCTGATGAGTACTTTCCCCAGGGAAGGGAGCACATGTGGCATGGAGGCACCTTTGCAGGCAGAGCTAATCTGTAGAAGGGGAATGACAGCAAAGCAGCAACTTCTGATGGACACAGAGGATTCGCCCATCTCCAGCAAGATGCAATGACCAGAAATCCCCAGAAAGCTCATTTTTTGTTTCCAAGGGGAAAGAAAGCAGAGATTAGGAAATAAAAATTACTCTAACAGTTGCCTTCAGAACTCTGGCAGCAGATCTAAATGTAATCTCTGAGTACTTCTTCAGCTCCACAGCTCAGCTCAAATTCCTCCTAACTGTTTTCCTTTACATCAAAGACACAGAAACATGATAAAAAAAGGAAATAATCAAAGCAACAAACAAATCGTGAAGGAAACAGGGCTTCTTAAAGTAGAGAACGAGCCAGGTCTCTCTTCATTTGCCTAAGGAGAGCCCACGGATTGAGCCTTGCAGTTGCTTACTAAAAGGTGGAGTCACATGGGAAGGCTCTTGGCTAAATCCTCCACCCCCAAACCCACAGCTTGGCTCAGACAAGCCTTGTTTAAGGCCCCACTTCCAAACCTAGCTGCTTGCGCTGAAAAAGAGGGGGCACAGAAGAAAATCCAGACCGGCTGATTGCCAGGGGCTGGGAAAGGGGTCAGGCACCTTGCCAGAGGTTCCCAGTGGCTGAACCTCACCCAGAGTTACGCAGCCCTAATTAGCCTGATGGGAAACGTGAGTTTTAAAGAACAGAGTCCAAGGTGAGGGGACGTCACTGTATCACAGTGATACTGATCTGAATCATCCCCTCGAAACGAGATCGCAGCATCAGTCAAGAGTAAGTATTTCCCCTTGGCTCAGATTTGTTGTCATCCAAGGCTGGTGTGAATGCAAAAGGACTCATGGGCATCTAATACAGAATTGTAGAAACACAGAGTGGTTTGGGTTGGAAGAAACCTTAAAGATCATCCGGTTCCAATCCCCCTGCCATGGGCAGGGACATCTTCCACTAGACCAAGTTGCTCCAAGCCCCATCCAGCCTGGCCTTGAACACTTCCAGGGATGGGGCATCCATAGCTTCTCTGGGCAGCCTTTGCCAGGGCCTCACCACCCTCCCAGTCAAGAATTTTTTCCTGATACCTGATCTAAACCTGCCCTCCTTCAGTTTAAGGCTATTCCCCCATATTCTATCACTCCATGCCCTTTTCCAAAGTCCCTCTCCAGCTCTGTTGAAGCCCCTTTAGGCACTGGAAGGGGCTCTAAGGTCTCCCCAGAACTGAACTCTAGGCTGAACAACCCATGTGTCAGTATAGGGCACAGCAGCTTTTCTCCAGACAGCCTCGTGGGAAGCAGACCTCAGAATCTGTGGGCAATTCATTATCCAGCCCACAGTAGTAAATGTCACACAGCGTATACGCTCCCGACACAAGCCTGATGGATCTGGCAGCGAGCGCTGCACTCCTGGGAAGTTTCCTTTGCATTAAGTGCTTTTGACACTAATGTTGGTGCCTAAGCAAACACATTAGGATGACTAAAACACCCGGGCTGCTTGGAATCACAGAGCATACACAGAGCTGGAAATGTGTCGGCAGACCCAGAGCGAGAGGAAAGCAATGTGCTTTTGTTTTTAGGGCTGGTCTCTCCTGCCTTTACACAAGTGTGTTGGGCTTCACGAGGTGCCTATGGGTGAGCTGATACTTCCTTGCAACAACCCATTGCTATTTATGAAGCAGACCTAAATATTCTGCATTAAAAAGTCACATGTGTGGATTATGCTCATGTGAAGAGTAATTGGATTTGATTGTGCTCTTTTCAGATACGGGAAGTAAACCCACAGCCTGCACTCAGCAGAATTAGTGTTGTAAAGACAGCTGAAATGAGAAGAAATTCAGGTTCATTGCCCATGTTTTTCAGTGCTGCTGCACAGCACTAAAGGTTTTGTTGCACAGATCTGCAGCCCAGATAGTCCCATATGGAAGAACCTGAGATTCAGGGAATTATAAAGGATGCGTGGGTGTATTAGGCAGATCTCCATGCTGAAGATGAAAAAGGCTCTCATAGAAATACTTAATGGCCTTTGAAACAAGAATAAAGCATGCAGGATATTTTTAGAAGCCCACCTGCACTTGCCAACACCTGCATCTGCTGATGGCAGAGGCTCCCCCAGTGTCAACACCCAGCACCTCTCATTGCCACACTGCTCTGGACAGTGGTACAAGAAAAGAGGAAGCATGGGACACACGTGCTTCGCTGAAGCAGGGAGTGTACCCTGACTAAAGCATCCCTGAAAAATCACCTCTGAAAAACTTCAAGGACCTCAGTTCCCCTTCTGCCAACCAAGAGCCTATTTGTGCTTTGAAGATGCCACCCTGGAGCACCACACGTTGCATGGTGGGAATATTTCATAGTACAGGAGAAGGAGCAAGGTGGGACTTTTCCAATAAGACTTCACAAGCTCCCTCTTTTGCCCATCTCTTCTCTTGATTAAGGACAGTATCTCCAACTAGCTCCTCTGTTTTGGACTTCTTTCTGCAAAGCCAAATGGTGGCTGTTGCCCAAAGACACCAGCCATGGAAATGCTGAAGTGATGTGAGTTAATTTTTTTGGAGCTCACACTTCAAAGCATCATAAAAATACAGAGTGGTTCAGCATTTTGCATGTTTGCCTACCACTCTAAAGAATGGTTAGAAGCAGGTTGATAAGTGGGGCTTTGTAATTATCCTGTGTGTTTTTCCTTTCACCCCATTTGCCATTAGTTTCCTTAGAAACAGACAAACACACTGGAATGAAGCATTTTCCCATGAAAGACTGGCTACCAACACCCAATTGTGTGTGTTCTTAGAAAATTACTTGTTTTTACTTGTTTGGGTTTTGACATTAAAAATTTGTAGTGTCTGAATTTTCCAGCAAGAGAAACTTAATCTTATTGTATAAGAATTATCCCAAGCCAGTAATAACATTTCTGAAGGAACCAGTCATGGAAAACATGTGCTTCAGAACCGTTCTCAGGACAAGAAATTTCCTAGGCAAATCTGGGGGGGAAAAAAAAAAAAAAAAAAAAAGGAAAAATTGAAGCCAAGGCATTTAGGGGAGAGGAATGCTGGAACCGCTGTTTAAGAGTGGTACATGACAATTTAATATCTTACTACTGCTACTAAGACTGTTTTTCACTGGGATGGCCAACTGTTGTGCTTTTAATTACAAAGGGTCGTCTCACATGGGAATAGCAGTAAAACTATCAGTTTACAGGGGTTGAGCCATAGAAGTCCAAACACCACTATCCCATCATCCCTTGGGCTTGGTGAGAAAGTCCAGGATGGTTTACTCTTCTCATGGTCTCCTCTCCAGTCCTGAGCAGGCCTTTGGAGAAGTCATCTCTCCATCCCAGTGGAGAGGTGGGCAGAGGTGGTCCTGCCAGCAGGGACACCTCTTCAGAAAGCTGACAGGACATGTCATCAGCTTAGCCCTTAGGGGTGCTCTGATTTTATGAGTACAGCCAGGTATCTCTGCAAGAGAGTAGGCTTAGGTTGGATATTAGGAAGAAATTCTAGACCATGAGGGTGGTGAGGCCCTGGCACAGAGAAGCTGTGGATGCCCCATCCTTGGAAGTGTTGAAGGCCAGGTTGGATGGGGCTCTGAGCAACCTAGGCTAGTGGAAGGTGTCCCTGCCCATGGCAAGGGGATTGGAACAAGATGATCTCTAAGTCCCTTCCGACTCAAACCCCTCTATCATTCTATGACATCCAGCAGGCTGGCTGTGCCCTGCTGTGAGGACCATTGACCTGGCTCCTGTCCCCAGGACCTCCCCTTGCTTGCTAGGCATAGCTGCAGGGAAGGGCTCTTCTACCCAGAGCTATTCATGGGAAATACATTTTGCTGACAATGTCATATCTAACAATTCTCCTGCTAGAAGAGGAGACATGAGTTTTGTCTCTGCTAAGGCTTGTGTGTGCAGTAAAAGCCCTTCTATCAACAGAGGCACCAAGGAAACGAGCTGGCTACAACCCAATTAAACTCTACAAGATCCTATCTACCATCTCACAGCCTGATGGATTATTGCCCGCCTGAGCTGAGGGCATTCAGCTGGGGCAGGGTCAGGGACCAGGAGTCAGGGAAGAAAGGAGCCACACTGCCCTCGAGCCCTGTTTGGGGTTTGCCTTTGCATCTCCCATCGTGCTGTGCTTTGTACTCACTGAGCTCCTTTCCACAGCAGGAGGACATCCCTCTCCATCAGGGCATCCTTACTCTGCACCCTGATGATCCAGAGAAAACTTGGGAAAAGGCTACACATGGAGGAGAAAAAAATAAATAAAAAGAGTATTTCATCCCTACCAAGGACTGTAAAGAGTAGCACCAACTTGATAAAAGATTTGTTCGGGAAACAGATTAATTTGGAGCCAGTTTGACACAGATCTTTCTTTCCCCCTGTATTTATTGTTACTGCTCAGTCTGTTGCTGTGATCTAAGGGCACTGCAATAAGCATGGCAGTCTTGGATTATTCACTTACAGCAAGGATCTTTGTAACAGGAGGCCAACGGCAATTCCAATCTCATTCTGAAAAGCCACATTTCATTCAGGCATCCTTTGAGGATCAGAGTTTCTCCATCATCTGAAGCTATTGCCTTAACCTAAATTGTTGGTTCAATTGCTTTCCATGAATTTAGCACTTAAAGGGATTAGGGCAAAAAAAGCTTTCATTTTCCTTCTGACCTTTTAACATCATCAAATGAAAGTTGGGACATCGGTAAAAGGATTTTAAGTCAATAATTGTTTTGTAGTGACTGCGTGTTTGTGAGCCAAACACTACCCCTGCCCTAATCCTCACTCTGTATGGAGCAGAGTCATCTGCTATAGTCTTCTGGGTTTGGCTTCACTGCAGCCTCGCCAACAGGACAGAACTTGCAAACAAGGCAAGAGAGCAGTGATCCAAATAAAAATTTGAGAGACAAGGCTGCTCTGCTGGAGCCCCAGCAAATTCTCTAAATGGGCTGTTGCTGAAATCCTGACCTTGTTTGCTCTTGGGCTGCCGAAGCTGCTGCCTACCCTGTAGCCAACATTAATTAATTCTCTTATTGATGTGTCAAGCAACTGCCATGAAATCATAAAACAAGCAGAAAGCTGTCGGCATCCTGTAAAACTTGAGGAGGAGACAGGGAATCAACACATAGGGATTTACAGTGCGGCACACCAAGCTAGCACAGCTTTAATCTCAGGCTGTGCTGCCTCAAAAAAGAGGCAGATCAGGTACCTCATTCTGTGCTATTACCTTGGGCAAGAGTTAATGGATTTACACGGGCATAAAGCAGGCACAAGTGAAAGGACAGTAGCTGAGGTAGCCAGACCCTTATTCCTTTGACATTTCCTCTCTTACAGCAGGTAAGAAGCTGAACTGAGAAGCCTCCTTTTTGCAGGTAGGTTTAGTTACAGCAATAAGATGTAGGTCTAGATTTCCTTTTGGCCCTCAGTCCCCGCCCTGGCCCTGTGTTGGCTCCTGTCACTTCATACAGTTGCAGCAACATTGTTGGAATTAGAACAACTATTTTAGAGGTGCGGTTCATGCTCATGGAGGGGATAGAAGGTATAGCTAAGCAGCTGTACAAGCCCTTAGTGACTGCAAGAAATAGGCTGGAAAGAGAGCTGGAAGGAGGAGTAACCTGTGGCAGAAGCCTCTCATCTTCACCCCCTTGAAGAAGAAGGTCCATGGGTGGTTGGTGCAGCACTTGGCTGTGCTGGGGCATGTGGGCTTGGGGTAGGTGGCTCCAGCCACAGTGTGTCTGTGGGGCTGAAGGGAGCACCTGGGTCCATGGCAGCATGGCTGTGCCACAGGTGGCACAGGAGGCCAACTTCGCTGCCTTCTTTTTGCTCTCCCTGAGAGGCAACCGGCTCTTGCGACATCTCTGCACTTTCCAGCACAATGAGCCCCTGTCAGGAGCCTTCACTCACTCCAATACCAAAGCACAGGGGAACCACAAACAAGAACCATAGTGTTGCAACACCATTGTACTGTCACAAGTCATCTCAGCTAAAAATAAACTGCTGCTAAACAAATTTCAGACTTGCTTTCACCAAATGCCACAAGGAAGATGCCCATCGAGAGCATAAATTCAGACAGGGCACAAACAGCTTCGAAAACTGTGATGAGTTTCATTTTTTGCCTTTCTTCTGAGCATAAGTACCCCTAAGTCCTCTCCTGCTCCTCTATCCTGATCAAGTACCCTGGATGAGTTTTGGCTTCTCCACAAGCTCTTCCATGTGAAGATTTTTTCCCTGCTTTCCTCACTTCAGGGTATTTGTGAAGCCCCATGTGGGGACAGGCCCAACCCTCACCTTTGCTTTAATCTGAGTTCAATGTGTGAACTCTGGTTCTTAGCTCACCCTGTCATGTTCTGCACAGCTTTTTCAGGAGTGGGGAACCAGCCTTGCGGAAAACTGCCCGCCCTCAGACAAAAGCCTGCAACAAAGCTCAGTGAGCTGTTTTGTCTAAGCTGGGACTGCTCCGTCTCCAGCTTTTGCTGGTACTGGCAGCAGTGGAAAGCCACGATAGTTTTCTCAGCTGATCTTGCTTTAGTCTTAGCAAGTTATCTGAAGTTCAGCTCTCCCCCACTGCCCCTGTGTGAGCTTAACATGTGATACCTGCCCTGAATCGCAGCCACACGCCATCCTGTTGCTTGAAGAGCTGGGCCAGGCAGGCTCCTATTAGCTCCTCAGCTTTTAAAACAAGCTGGAGAGCGTAAAACTGTCCCATGATGCTCCATGAGGACACTTTTGCCAAGCTGCTCAGTGTACATCAGACCCAGTCCCACTGCAGCAGCAGTCATGCTGTGTCTCACTTATACAAGATTTTCCTTCCCTCTCCCCCATGCTTTCTTTTCAATATTTTCCAGCTCTGTGAGAAAGCCAAAGAGGCTGGAAACAGAAAGCTAGATCTTTTTCCCTCCCTCTCAAATGCAGATGTGGGCTGCAGCCTCACAAGATGCACCAGTCTCTCCACAAAGTGGACCCTGGGCTCAGTGGGAAGTCTGTGATCCACCTTCAGTACTTCCTCAGACATCCTACAGACCTTTCTAAGACACCAGGATGCAATCTGTAAAGTTTTGGGAATTCATCAATCTAAAATTGCTGAGGGGGACAGCGCAGTCCCTGCATCAACCCCAGCTTCAGTGCATTCCCATGAACCCCACCAATGGCAGCAGAGACTCCTGTACCTCTCACCCTGTCTGCTTTGTGTCCAAAACAGACACACTCAGACACTTCACCCACAGCATCACTGAGCCATGCCCAGGAGGAAATTCCCCACCCTTTGTCCTTGTGCCTTTTGGCCTTTGAAGGAGACTTGGACTAAGTGAGAGGACAGGATGCTGGCAAGTGGAGATAAAAGCAGGCTGCAGGTGGCAAAGGGACAATACTTTTTTCCCCTGGCATCAAACAGGCACAGAGCTGGAGGGAAGGTCAGGCTGCCTTCCCTCACCCCCTGGGCACAGGCAGTCCACTCCATGGGGAGGTGACAGCCACTCCCCAGCTGGACCCTGCGGTGAGTGTCTTGTCCTCAAATCTGCCTGCTGAATTATGGGCTGGCTTGTGCTGATGTGACACATGGAGAGCTGTAAGAGAAAATGCCCACTGGCTCTTCATCTGCCCTTGTGCAGCTTGTCTCCATCACAGTGCAGAGCAGTAGTAGGAGATGCAAGGGTGGGGGATGCCCATGGTTCAGCACAGACACCCAGTTGTTAGGAAGATTTAACACAGTGTGTCCAGTTTCAAGTGGGTCCAAGTAATGGAGAGGTTTTGATTCAGAGATACAAAACTACTTTGAAGTTGGAGAAAACATATCTTTGATGTTCTGTCATCCAGGGGTTAAATTTTTAGTTTGGCTAAGTATGACACCTCACTGGGACACTGCTGAGGGAGGGCAAAGTGTTTTCTAGTGAACAGATCTCTGATACAGGGGTTTGGAGCTGCTGGTGGCGTCATTTGCAGCTTTGCCAAAACTGTTCATCACCAGAGTTCCTCTCAGGACTGCTCAGCAGGATGTAGTGCTGGGCTGAGGATTGTGGGGTGCCAGAATGGGGCCCAACCACCTCCAAGCACTGCTCCCACCTTAATCCCAATCAGACTAGGCACAAGCATAAGATAAGATCATGTCAACCAAAAGAAGAGTTTTGACTGGGACCTGCAAACAGCAAGTACAGGATGTGCTCCAGCTCCTCGTAACAAACCATTTCACCTTCAACTCTGTGGAAAGGTTTGCACTCACAGAAATTGCTGAAAAACCCCAGGCACAGAAATCTCTGGGCAAGTCCATCAGTGACCAGCATGCTTTGGGTCTCATTTCTTCAAGTTATTAGCAGATAAAATGAAAATCTTAAAAATACCTCCATCCTAGTAGGGTGGTTGATTTTGGACTGTAGGTGTGCTCTGTCTTGATCAGACCCTGGGAAAGGCAGAGACAAGGAAGGGAACTCCCCTCTCCCTGTGTATGGCTCGAGCTGCAGCCAGTCTGAAAGGCAGAGGAGACTATAAAGCCACACACAGCTGATTATGCCTTTCACTTGCTTTCATTTGCTGATTGCAAGGCCTGGGAAGAGGGAGGCAGACTGTACAATTAAAGCAGCTGCAGGTTGTCAGAGATGCAAAGCAGGGATGTAGCTTCCCAACTTTCTGGCTGGCCTGACATCCCCATCCTCTGAGACCTCTGGGGACAGATTGAAACCACCATCTGGTGGTGCTGAGGGGAGCTTGGTCCCTACAAGACAACAGAGACCCTTTGCAAGGATCCTGGAAGAAAGCCAAGCAATAGCTGGAGGTGAAGCCCCTGCCATAGGATGAATTATGCCTTGACAGAGAGGGGTCACAGAGTATTAATGTGCATCAACAGGAATTTGGCCCTATATATGTGAAACCTCTGGACCAAATCCCTCACCACTGCCTGCAGATGTAGCAGCATTGGGACCAAGGGGTGCAGCAGGGTCCTGACCCTAAGGGAACTTCCTTCAGTGCTGGGGAGAGCAATGGGCTGGGCTCAGCAGCTCCCAGATTACCTGTAGAAACACTGTGGTGCTGGAAACACTCATAGAATCATAGAACGCTTTGAGCTGGAAGAGACCTAAAAGACCATCTAGCTTGAACCCCCTGCCAAGACAGGGACACCTTCCACTAGATCAGGTTTCTCAAAGCCCCTTCCAACCTGGCCTTGAACACTTCAAGGGATGGGGCAGCCACAGCTGCTCTGGGCAGCCTGTGCCACGGCCTCACCACCCTCATGGGGAAGAATTTCTTCTCAGTATCCAATCTAAACCTACTCTTCTTCAGCTAAAGGATTAGGGGTTTTGTATTTTTTCAATGACTGACTTTTCCCTGTTTCTGCATATATGCTTAAAATTCTCCTGAAATGGCCTTTTAAAATTTTCCATCTTGAATCTGCAGTGTAAAAGAAAAAAAAAAGCTACATGTAGCCAAGATGGACAATATTGCCTGGATATAGGATTTATGCTGCATCATTGTTGTATTTGGCTCTTCCTAATGTCAATACTTTCTGTGCTTTTAAGGCTGCATTAAAAAGATAAAAAAGGACCCAAACAAGGACAGTTCAGGCCAGACTTTGGTACCATTGAATTGGTCAAATATACAAAGCAGCTGCTTTAAAATCCAGAATCAATATTTTCACATCAGAGCGCTGCACAAAACACAAACCAGAGAAAGGTTTTGACAAGATTTTTTTTTGGAAAGTTCTGGCTGGGCTCAGGCAGCCTGGGAGGCTGGACTGGCAAGGAGTCAAGGCTGCAAGAAGCCTTTAGAGGAGCTTTATGCAGGGAAACATCCAAGTGTTTTATGGCTTTGCAGCTATATGGGCCAAAGAGGAATTTGCTGGGCTACAACTATTTTCCACTGGATCTACTGGAAGCTGTAGCTGCCATTCTGTGGGGTAAATTTGGTTATGTGGTGACTTGAATTTCCTCACATGAAGAAAAACATTTCCCCTCGAGTTTATGTGTCCTAAAATATACCAAGAAGGGGAAAGTCATGCCAGGTGGTGCCAAGCAGATAGCAACCCCGTGGCTTGCATCCCACATTATCCTCCCAGCTGACTGTGCTGCCGAATAAATGATGCTGCAGGGATGGTAAGTTGGGATGTTGCCACTTGGAGGGTGAATTACTGCTTTGTGAGCGAAAGCAGCAAGGTTCGTTCATCAGATATAACTTGTTCCTGTTAGGGTGGAAAAGCTCAAGCCAAGGAGCTTCTCCCCACAAAAGCAAAATTTGTGAAGCAATTCATGCCAGGGGGTCATTACTTTTCTGATCAAAGGGTGTTTAAGATTAATAGAGGACCTCTCCATATACAGCATGTATATGCACATGAATACCATGTCTCAACCACTGTTTAGCTCCAGGAGATGGGAAGGTGGGGCAGCAGTAAGAAAAGATGAATTCATCCAGGCTGCACAGAGGCACCTGGCTACTGAGGAGGAAAGAAAGAAATAAAAAGCCTAAAAGAAAATACTTATGGTATGGAGGCGCTGACACAGGTTGCCCAAAGAAACTGTGGATGCTCCACCCCTGGAAGTGTTCAAAGTCATATTGAATGGGGCTCTGAGCAACTGGGTTTAGTGGGAAGTATCCCTACCCATGGAAAGAGGGTTGAAATGAGATGATCTTTAAGGTCCCTTCCAACTTAAACCATGAAGTGATTCTATGAAAACTTCAAATAAAACCAATATCAAAAAACAAAGAAAAAAGCCCCCAGATGTGAAGGGGATGCTCAGTGCTGCAGTGACACGCTGCATCTATCTATCTTTGTTAGAGACTATCTTTTATTAGTTCAAATAACAAATTGAGAAAAGTCCTTGAAAATAAAAGTGGAGTAAACTCTAAGAGCAAACCCGCTTGGCCAAGGCTTTCCAGGGGCTGCTTTTTCCTGGACATGTAGGGCCTGGATTTCCAGCTGCTTCAGTCATCCTTGCCAGGGTGGGAAGACACTGCTACATCAGGGACAAAACAAATCCCTTCAGGCCACTGCTGACCACCCTGAACCACTACTGGAAATCACTGTCCCATGAAGGTTGATCCAGTGGTTCCGGCTGCATACAAGATGGTGTGAAGAAGGCAGAAGAAGGCCACAAATACACCCCTAGATACTCTCCACCAAGACTGAGGAAATGTCTCCCCAGTCTGTGACATCCCAGAAGTTCCTATTTATACACCCTGCATCCCATAATTGCCTCACTTGGGGCTTTAATCAGCTGCAGCATAAATACCCAGGCACAGTGAACTGATGCTGCAGGGTGGGAGCCCCACCCTGCTCAGGTTCCCTATGGCTGTATGGGGTAGCCAACACCATGGTGCGGGACAGGGGGGAAGAGTTGTGACCCCCTGTTAGACTCAGGCCTTGGTGGCAGCTCTTGGACGCTGCTGGGGTGCTACCATGGCTCTGGAAACATCTGCTCCACACTCCAGCCTTGGCAGCACACGGCAATGGCTGCACCCACCAAAGGCAGCTGGAAGCTCCCTCTGTGGTGTCACCTGGGTTAGGGCCACAGGCAAAATTTGGACACACTCCAGCTGTGGTGGCCTGTTAACCCGAGGTGGGCAGTCACGAGGCTGAGGATCCCATCCCTCTTGACCAGAGCAAAATGAGGCATCAAGCATGCCCAAATGTGTGGTATTTATGCTCATTTCAGGATGAGTTGGGCCTCTTGGATACTCTCACCTCACATCCCAGACACCAGAGCAGACTGTGGGGCTTTCAGGATGCTGTGGAGGGCAGAAATGTACCAGGAGAGATGTAACTGGGGTGGGCAGGTAGCAGAAATGTGCTGAGTGCTGCAGTTAAACCCCCCTGGGACAGTGAGGCAGAGCCCTTAGTCAGCACTGACACATGCCTGGGAAGCCAGTGGGGATTCTGAGCCTGCCCAGCTCAGAGGGCTGGGATGGAAACCCCAGGAGTCTGCAAACAGAGCCTGGAAATGCTGGTGAGTCAGGACATGAACCCTGGTGTGCCAGGAAGGGGAAGGGTGAAGTAGCAAAAAGCTCTGATAAGAAGAACCATGTAACCAGAACAAATATTGACTGATTCAGCAGCAGCTGACCCAGGAAGCAGTAAAGGGAACTCCTTGCAATATTCGACTTGCTGGCCGGGATGGCGCAACAGCGTCAGATGAAGAGAAGCAGCAAATGCAGCAAGTGGGCAGC
The DNA here is from genome assembly GCA_013396695.1 of Sakesphorus luctuosus. Classification (NCBI taxonomy): domain Eukaryota; kingdom Metazoa; phylum Chordata; class Aves; order Passeriformes; family Thamnophilidae; genus Sakesphorus; species Sakesphorus luctuosus. Next base: position 77,362 of record VWZD01011166.1, on the reverse strand, counting down.
TCCCCCTGGTAGGCTGTTGTAGCCCCAAAAAGCAGCGTCTGGGCATCCTTCAGGTGAAAAGATACCTCCTCCTGTGGTAGGTGTGGGTCTCCATCCTGCAGGGATGGCAGCAGTGCTCAGCACCAGCCCCTGAGCAGGAGCACAGGACTAACAGCTGGGTTTTGAATGCTGCGTGTGCCAGTGGACAAATAGTGCCACAGCCCATATCACTGCACTGGGGGCTGGTGCAACCAGCACAGCTCCTGGACAGGCCTTGTAATGGGCAAATGGCCAAGAGGCAACTAAACATCCCCACAGCCTGTGTTACTTGATCACACAGGGCAAGTCTGCCTTTAGCCCTCATTTCACAGTGCCAGGTTGCATCCCCATGGTGCTCACACCACCTTGGCTTTGGGTCAGTGCCCAGCATGGCAGTTGCCTTCTGTTTCCCTGCAAATCCCTGCAGAACAGTCAGGAGAGGGCTCGCTCTCTCTCTTCCCTTGGGATTCACTGGGATATGTCACACAATGGTCCACACAGAGCTTTGCTGGGCTTAGGCTTTGGAAAGCCAGTGGAGCTTCAGGTCACAGGCAGGCTTTCCATTCCCATCCCTGGGAATACAGGCTTGGAGCTGAGCTAAGTGCCCCTATTCAGAATTCAGACCTCTTGAAAAAGACCTAGAGCTGCAATGGAAGAAAACAAACAGGAAAATACCAACCCAACCCCAGCATCTCCCAAAACCATGACCCAAAGTTTACTTCTGAAAATCCAGGCTCTCACCCCATATCTAAACCACCAGTGTACTTCCTGCTGGCTCCACCCTCTCACTCCTGGCAGGGTCATTGTTTCACAATACCCATCTGGCAAAGAACTCTTCATCCTTCTAAGCAGAGGCAGATGCCAGCTGAGGGTCTCCAATGTGCAGGACCCCAACACATTCAACCCCTTTGCTCTTGGCTATTGCAAGTGGGTCACAGCTCAAAGAAAGGCTGGTTGGATAGCTCTGGTACCAATGGAAAAGCAGCAAAGTTCAGGAGGAAAGACAATCAACAAAAAGGGTGGTGGATCATATGGACCTCCACATCCTGACATGTTGGAGATTGAGGAGGTTCCTCAGTTTCACAGTTCTCCATGCTCCCTGCACCCTTCCCAGTGCAGATGGCTGGGAGGGCCCTGCAGAGAGGTCCTGCAGTGGGGCTGGGCTGCACACCCAATGGGACTGAGACCTGCTCTGCCAGAACAACAGGTGGAAGAGTTGGAAAAACTCCCTGTGCTGAGTGCCCATCTCCTTCCATGGTAAAAGATGAGCAACTCTGACCCTCCTACAATGCTGAGTGAGGGAAAGCACCTGCTTTCCCCACCCATGACAGAGGGGGCTCTGGCCATCACCAAAGCTGGCATTCAAATCCATAGTAACACTCTGCTCACACAACAAAGACCTACAGCAAAGACATCCCTGCCCAGATGAGCAGAGCTGTCCTTATTTACGGCCCTGTCAAGAGTGGACTGAGTGCAGGAGTAGTTCAGAAAGCTGGGCAAATAAACAACAAGAAACACACCCCCAACCCCCAAAACCAAAACACAGGCAAAAATAGTGAAAAAAATCAACTCCTCACATTTGTACTTTCTCCTTGGTACAACACTGCTCCTCCCAAAACAGGGACCCAAAATGGCACTGGGCAAAGACATGAAAGGAAGAAATTCAATGAGACAATATAGAGATCATGCAGGTACAGGGCAAGGCATGTCTGAGGGCTGGCATGGCTGAACATGGATTTGCAAAGGCTCATCCAGTGATTGACCAATCAGCAAGTGATGAGGCGCAGCTGAACATGACCTGCTAGTCAGACTAGATGGAAAGTCCCTCCAAGACCTGCAGTTATGGGCTAAAAATTGGGGAAAAAAATAAAGCAGAGGATTTTACCTGCCATGGAAAGCACAGTTCATTGGACAAAAAGGGTTCCCATCAGCATAAGTGAAATATCACTGGGGTTAGAGCAGCCACCACCAAAAGCAGTTGTTGCAGCTGGCAATGCTGGTGCAGCTTTGTGGCTGAGGTTCATCCCTGATGCTCCAGCCCCACATGTCCCAGCACACACTTCCAGCCCCACATGTCCCACCCCACATTTCCCACCCCACTGTACCTCCCCAGCTATTTTGGCTCCTTTGCCAGGGAAGAGGGAGAGCAATAAGTGGGTTGTGCTGTGAGTCCAGGAATGTATTACCAACAAACTGATCTGGACACATGGAGCACCTCTCCTTTGAGCACAGGTTGAGAGAGTTGGGGCTGTTCAGCCTGAAGAAGCAAAACCTCCAGGGAGACCTTAGAGCCATTTCCAGTACCTAGAGAGAAGAGAAAGCTGAAGAGGGACTTTGAACACAGGCATGTAGTGATAGGACTTGGGGCAATGGCTTCAAACTGAAAGAAGGGAGATTTAGATTAGATATTAGGAAGAAGTTCTTTACTCTGAAGGTGGTAAGGCTCTAGCACAGGTTGCCCAGAGAAGCTGTGGATGCCCTATCACTGTAAGTTTTCAAGGTGAGGCTGGATGTGGCTTTGAGCAACTTAGTCTGGTGGAAGGGTTGGAACTAGATGATCTTCAAAGTCTCTTCCAACCCAAATGATTTCATCATTCTATGATCCTATGAAAACATGAAATGTTTGTCACAGGCTTCTTGCCATGGGTTCTTGCTGCTCAATCAAAATTCTGTGTTCCGTCTACAGTGTCCCTTGCCCATGGACTAGTAGGTAACCAAACACTGGGGACCTGACAAGAAAGCAAATATCTCTGGTAGCACCCCCCAGAGTCCAGTGAAGAGCTGCTGCCATGTCACACACCTCCCATACCACCCAGTGCTGGCTCTGGCCACCACAGGCACTTTCCCTGCCTGTCCTGGCTCTGGTGGTGCAAGAGCCATGGCTCATTGCATCATCCTCCCTCCACACCTCTGGGGCAGGTCTCCATCAGCCCCAAACCTGGCAGCTTTCCCAGGGGGATCTTCACCAGCTGGCCCCAGCCAGCTGAGAGAAGCTGGGGCAATGCTTTTCCCATGTCCCAGAAAGTATTCAGTGTTTGAAATTGCTTCCTGGTCCCAGGGCATGCCAAAGTCAAGAACTTTCCCGGTTCTGGGTGAGCAGCACCAGTTCCTGGTGCTCTCCTGAGACAGGGAACCCCTCCTTCAGGCCGTCCATGCCAGCTCCTGCCTGCTTGCAAAGACTTGCCCTGGAGTGATGGGGTTGATGGGTTTGGAAGTGCCTGGAAAGGGCTGTTTTGGGCATATATTCAGTTTTGCCACTGCAAGGAAGACAGCTTTGCTCAGATTCCTGGGAGATCAGAAATAACAGCAGAAATGGAGCAATTAGCCTCTGAAGAAAGGATGGAGAGGAGAAGGTTTAAGGGCAGGGTGGTTTCTCAGCACCAAGCCTGCCAGAGTTCAAAGAGCCTTTGGACAAGGCTCTCAGGCACATGGTGTGATTCTTGGGGTTGTCCTGTGCAGGGCCAGGAGTTGGACTTCAGTGATCCTTGTGTGTCCCTTCCAACCCAGGATATTCTATGGTTTTATGCAAGTCGGATTTGGGTGCTCCCAGGAATGCCTCAATAATACGCTGAGAGAGGAGCTGCTCCAAAAAAGCCCTTGGGCTGGAGAGCACACGGAGACACTGCACTCTCTTCTCCATGGCCACCCTCTGCCTTCCTCCTGGGCTGGGAGGCCCTGCAAAGCTCCCTGTTCTCCTCAACACCTGCAGCAGGGTGGTTTGTGGCTCTGCCACCAGCCTGACAGAGTCCTAAAAGCAGATGCAAACCCCTTCCATATTAAAATTAAGTCATCAAGAGCTTTTGGCCTGAGGGATCCATGAACTCTGGTGAAGAGGCCGATACTTGAGCCAGCTGAGGACTTTGGACACCACCTGTGTCACAAGGTGTGTGGAGGGAGGGGTTGAAGCCATCACTGGGCATCACTGCAACTCACTCACAATTTTTTACGCCTTCCTTCGTGGGCTTTTCTATTTTTGACCTTCTGCCTAATCGCATAAGCTGCTTTCCAGAGTAACTACAGCATTTGCAGCTTTCATTGACTTCCTCTGAAAACACGAGTGAGGATTGCCAGGAGGGAGATGACAGAGCCACGCTCACTTTGACATGGTTTATTCACCTGGGTAGTTTGTGGACTTTGAATAATGCCAGGCAGGCAGCTGGGCAAGTGAAGGGCTAGCAGTGCCCAGCTGGCATCTTGCAACTCAGAAGCAAAATATGTGCTAAAGCAAGAGATGTTTGTTTACAACTCTCCCCACGCAGCAGAGGCTGCACTAGAAAGCCAAATCACCCTCCACTCCACAATAAACAGTGAGTGTTGGGTTTCAAGGAGCATCTCACCATGACCTCGATGGCCCATTTTATGCATGGTGGCATGGAAGGGAGCCCAAAGGTGAAAAAGGCTTAATTAGTAATACTTGAAGCTGATTACCACGGCCCATATATAGGGTGACCTGCATCTACTATCACTTAGCATGGTAATGACTAAGTACAGTATGTGGTTTAAATATCTCCCTAACGCTAAAGCTAAATACATCTATAGCCCTAACCCTCTAATTGACTGATTCTAAATATGATAGATTAGCTTTCCATCTCATTATATGTATCTAATCAGGGGATGAGGGCATCTATTCCCTTGGACACTTGGTTTTTCATCTGTACTGTCCTACAACAGCAATTAAAAGAAAATCACTTGTCTAGTCAGGTTTGTTGCAGGCTTATCTTGTACCTTATCTCAGAAAGCTGCTGGATTCACTTAATGATCATCATAAGAATAAGCTGCAGAATCTTGCTTTATGTGGACACCAAGATTTAGAAGTGTAGGTGTTATCTGTGTGACCTTTTCCTGATGACCCTAAAACATCATGGGGCTCTTGCTGCCTGTGGTCATCACTCTGTAAATAACTGGCTCAGGGGCAGCAGTGCTTAGTGGGAAAGGCTGGAAGAAGGGAGCAGGGAAAGGTCTTGACATAAACAACAGCTTAGGCTTCAATCACCCTTTCTCAAGTTAGGATGCTCATTTAGATATTGTCTAAATGAGGGTAGTCCTGTTCAGGGCCAGTTGGACTCGATGATCCTTGTGGGTCCCTCCAACTGAGGATGTTCTAGGATTTTACGCTTAAAAGAAGTTTCCTGTTTCCAGTTCCAGCTGTACAGGTGCCTTTTCTGGGTTGCTCAAGCCCAGCTGCAAGGTTCTGCACACCAGGCAGGCTCCACTGTCCCAGGAGCTGCTCACCACAGCCCCAGCCTGAGTGCACGCGTGGGTGGAGGACTAAGGCAAAGTCCCTGAGTGACCTCATGTGCCTCTTCCAGCCCAGCCAAGCACTAATAGGCTTGCTGCATTAAGGCTTTCACTCCAGGCCTGGGTAGCTCCAGGCAACTCCCTGTTCTTGCCTTGTCTCTGCCTAGGAATCAGTCTTCAAAGCAGGATACCATGGGCCACCTGCCTGGCGTTGAACTCCAGGTGCTGCTGGAGGCTCCAAAGCCATTAGTTAGTGCTCAGGATTCCCTGGATACACTTGTGCTCCACCAAAACTGAGGGACACCTACAGGAGGTCACCCCAAAATTTGGCCACCACTCTTGCTGGGAGGAGAGAGTATTTGTCCATCCCTCCAAGTCCCTCTGCCCAGGTCTGGCTAAATGTGACAGAAGAGGAAGTCGATGGCTTTTTGTCCGAAATGCTTTTAGAGAAACTGAGGATCACCCACATCCAACAAACCTCCATTGTTAGTAAGGCTGTGAGTACTTCACTTCCTCTATGTTTAGCCCAATTCAGAGGCCACAGAGTCAAAACCTTTATGGTCACACTGGCTGGTCCAGACCAACACCAATAGGTCTATATGTAGGCACAGAGTAATTGACCACAGGGAGATGAGCCATGTTATAATTTTGTCATTTTCCACTCAAGCATTCAGGGCACTGATTGCAGTTTGGGGATTTTCCATGTCAGACAAACTACCAGACTCCACCAAAACAGCTGAGAGACAATCCCATTTTGGGTTACAACATCTTCACCAGATGGGCACCAGCAGAACTCCCCTCTGTGCCTGCAGGAGACTCAGGACCATGGTAAACTGGTGTAGTGGAAGGAAAATTAAAGGAGTCCGGGTAACAGATGAGAGAAGGCATTCTGAGCTGGCAGGGAATACTCTTGTTCATTGTAAGCAAAAACAAAAGAGCTTTCAGTTGCCAGGGTGTAATTTAGACAAAGGCTCTACGTGGCAATTTCCATAGGTCTGCAGGGAGCCCTGCTGAAACTCGAGGATGAAGGTTCCCACAAGTGAAGGGATTTCGTTAAAGTCCAGGCTTAGCTGAGCATCCTTAAAGGTCACACTTGCCTTTTTTCCTCCAGTTAAAACTGAGTTTTAAGCTACTGAGATTAGCATTTAAAAGGAACATTATTCTGTGACATAAGGCTCACCTGACTCATTCCTTAGGCATCTGGAGGCAGGTTTGCCCCGTTGTCCAGGGAAGTGGCAGAAGCAGTGAGCTGAACAAAACCACCACTCAGCCTTCTCCTTGGAGAAAGGGCTGGCAAGGAGTGAGAATAAATGGCCTGAGAAGTGGCAAGCAGAAAGGCTGCCCCAAGCAGAGCAACATGTCCAGGTATGTCTATCAGATAACAGTGCTTAAGCTCAAGCCCCAGAGTGTGTTCACACAGCTTAAAAAGAATGGTTATTCAGCTCTAGGTGAAATACTTACCTGTAATACTGCCCTCCTGCCTTGAGTCAGGTTTGAGCTACCGATGGTACTGCCTCTGCTCCAGGTTTGGGAGACACCAACATCCCAGAAACTAGAGGAAACATCAATCAGTGTCATTTACAAAGCCAGCAACCCAGTTCTTGGGGTGAAGGCGACATTGTGTGCCACTGGGTTCAGAAGAAAATGGTGTTGAGCACCAATGTCTAACAAAGCTCTCAAAACCCCAATTCTTTTCAACTGTATTTGGGAAAAGAAAGGCAGACTTTTGTGCAGGAGGCATCTCTGGGCAGCAGACAAGCCTGTAATGACTAGGAGGTCTGGAACTGCTTCCCATCCGAGTCTAGAAGCAGGTAAGATGGAGAAATATAGAACTGCCTCTCACTCCCAGCCCAACCACAGCACATCTTGGCCAATCTCCAAAAAGGGCTCATTAACAACCCTTGCAATGTTCCTCTCCTGGCAGATGTAGTGGCTATAGAGGTGGTGATGCAGTTGTTGCAGTGGCTTGAAGATCTGAAGGTCTGCGAGCTGAAGGTGAAACAGGTTCCATTTATGAAGAAACAGTTTTAGTTGTCACTGTTGTAGAGAAACTGAGGCTCTGACCCCAGTCCACATTACATGTTTGAAAATAAGAAATCAGGTGATGAATAAACCCCTCATTTGAAGGAGGAGGAAGGAGGCACTGGAGAAACTGAGTCATTAGTTTTGAGCAATCCTGAACTCACTCCTAAAATCTCTCAACTCCACTTTTATAAGACTTGTTGCCAAAAGCAGCTGTGGGAGCTCCGAGCTGGAGCGGGAGAGCCAACTCCATGGGCAAGTTAAAACTGTTTCAGGGCTAAAATCTTCACACTGACATTTTACCTGGGGGAGCCCACACAGAGAAGACTTTGTCTGACCAAAACTCATTTCAAGCTTCATTCTTGAGATGAGAGGATTTGGGGATGTTCCTCAGCATTTCAGCCCAACAGGCTTTTGCCACAACATTTTTATCTCCCACTATCCCTGAGACCTGTGGTCCCCCAGACTTCTCCATCAAACCACCTTCATGAAGACAAACTTTGCCAGTGTGGATGGGGCAGAGATAAAATTATGACTTTTGCTTTCGTTAGTTGCCTGCATGTGGCCTGAGGCCCTTCCAAAAATATACACCACCTTCTCAGTCACATCCGAGTTGTGACCCCATTTGTTAGAGGACACCCTCCTGTTCCCTCTCTTTTCTAGCTTCTAATACAAGGCATGAGAGGGGAGACAGCCTGGCCTTCTCCCGCAGCTCCCAGTCAGATATATGGATGGTACTGGGACACTGGCTGCACCGAAGTCCCCACCAGGACCAGGAGACGCCCCATTAGCTGAACACCAACACTACTCCCTTTCTTCCATGCTTTTTGACCTCCTGCTCTTCCTTCAGGCTTGGCTGCATCAGCAGGACACTTCCAGGCAAAAGGTGACAGGTTTGTGCAAGGCCTGATGCAGGAGCTCAGAAATGCTGATGGACAAGCCATACACACAGTGACTGTAGAGCAACTAAATGCCCTCCCCACCTCCTTCTTCACTACCAGGCCTGCTGCATGCCCTGCTGGGTGGGTTTTAAGACAGGGAGACAGGGGGCCACACTGTGGTGGCTGTACATAAAGAACAGGAAGAGACAGAAAAATACATAAACCCCATGTCCTCTGTTCTCACAGTTTTATCACCCACCTCTTGGTGTCTGGCATTTTCCTCCACGATGCAACGCCTGACTTCACACCAATCCACAGACCCCAGCCTTCATCTAAAAAAATTGTAATTACATGACATTCCAGCTCTTAGTGATATGGAGAAGTGCAAGTCAGGATCCAAAATATTCATAGTACAGATACTCAAAAAAAAAAAAAAGAATGGACTTTGACATTTATTATTTTGGAAAGCTCTTGGTTCCTGAGTGAGCCGTGATTTTCAGACAACCTGACTCATCATTTCTGAATGTTTTGGTTTGGCAGCCCTGTATATATTTAGTAATACAAACCCTGACTTGCAGCTTCCAATGAGAATCCTAATGGCATGATAAGACAGATTTTCATCTCATTCACGTCATTTCCAAATATCAGGACATTTACTTAGCGGGAAGAGTTGTAAATGCTGTGAAATGGTCTCCCTGGGGGGGGAGCAGAAACCTTCTGGCTACATGCTTGAGCAGCTGAGCAAACCAAGGGAGAGCAGGCAGCAGTGAACAGCTCTTTACTTTCTGGCCAAAGGACAGAGCAGATGATCCCAGACACGTTTTCCTCTTCATTGCTCCCGGCTCTGGGCATTGCTGATCAAGTCCTCATACCACAGCCACTGGAGCCTCTCTCAAATCCAACTGCAGAAAGAGCAGCTTCTGCAGGAAGAGCACACAGCTCCAAGGGAAACTGTTGCAAACCATACAGGACTTCACAAGCAGTGAGGAACCTGTGCCAGTCCTTGAGAATGCATTCAAAGCATCCTCAGCCAGCAGTCAGAATTGCATTTTTTACTTTAAAATCCCTTAGGCACTTGGAATCTGTGAGATTTTTTTTGTCATTGCCTATCAAACAGCAGTATTAAAAATGATGTATTTGGCAGCACAGCCAGCCTGAGTAGATGTGAGATGATTTTCATCTATTTATTCTAGACCATCTGCTACTTACCATCAACTTTCAAAGGCCTTGAAGGAGATGTAGGCTACTGAATTTTATAGCTAAATTTCACATACCTCTTTGAAAATGAAAGGATTGCACAGAACACAAATTTAGAGACATCAAAGGGATCTGCGCTTTTCATGCAAGCACTAAAAGCAGTGCAAAGGGAACTAATTACAATTTGCTCAATTGCCAGATTTCACACTGGAGCCAATACAAGCATTTTATGCTTTAAACCTTACAAACCTGTGGCTGCTAGCTTAATATACTTCTAAAGCCAGGACCAAATTAATAGACTAAAACCATCTTGCATCCACTGAGACAAGCAACAAAGCTAAAACAGTTGGCAGGGTAGCTCACGGAAAACTCATTCTTTTTTTCTTTTTTTTTCAATAAATCAGTATTTCTTTACATATTAAATGTCAGTGCAAACACTAATTCTGCTTTTTCAAACACAAAGCTATTGCATAGATAATTTTTATTGAGCTGATCTTCACCCCTACCGCTGACAGAGTCTGAGGGAACATGACTGAAATGGCAGCTCCCCATAAAAAGTATGGGAGAGTTCAGGGACCTTGGCTAAATGTGGCTGACTCAGGATCTGCTGACTCGAGTGGCTGAAATCATTACACAGACATGTGAGTTCCAGCAGGCAATGGAGGGGAAGAGCTGCCCTAAATTATAAAGGAAGATCCAGAGGAAAATTGTGAAAACCAAAAAAAAATCCATCCTATATAGCAGAACCTTAAGCTTCTAAGTCCAATCACAGATCTGTCCATGTGCTTTGCAGTGAGGGGTATGGTAGGGTGGAGTGACTGACACCATTTGAAATCAATGAAAAGAGAAGCTGGAGAAGAAACTCCCTTTGGCATTTGATCCCCATTAAACCAAGCCCTGGGCCAAAGCAGGTACTGACTGGCCAGAGCAGGAGCTTTTCCTGCTCCTCAGGATGGCCTTAAGACACCATCTTATATTCCCCAGAGATCTACAAACATTCTGATTCAGAGTTCACAAAAACCCCAACAGAGCACCTACAGAGGTGACAGTTTCCACTCCCCAGCTTTCAAGACAGATTGGTGGGTATTGATATGATACTGCCACACCAATAAAGGTCTCTGTAAGTGACTACTACACATCTTTCAGTGGTGTAAATGCTAAGATCCTGGGGCCATGGAGATGGGATCACATTTTGATGCTGAAGGCAACACGTGGCACTAGCTTCTCCAGCAGGAATGATTCCATACGGTCTCCAGAGCCTCGAGGAATAACACAACCAATAAAAATCTGGGGTGATACCACCATGCTGCCAAAAAGAGGTGTACCACTTACTGTTCTCCAGCACTGATCTCTAGGAAGGGACGGGTTGTTCGTAATCCTTGACAGTGAGAAAGTCAAAAAGCCAACAACACAGAATTCACAGTTTTGGGGCCCCCACTCTTGGTGTCCAGCTTAGCTGCACTTACCCCTTGCCAAGCAAGCTCTGCTGCAGTCGTAACTGAGTGGGAAAGGGAGTGAGGAGTTGCCCAGGGTCATGTCTGGTGAACACCACATGTAATTCACATGTGAATAAGATGCCACAGTGGCCCCCTCATGCAAATGCATCCATCCCTGTACTGTTTCTTCCTATATGGGAAAGCAACTCAAGCTAGCCTGCATGACTGGTTCTCAGATAATTTTTCTGGATATTCCCTCTTCTTTCTCCTGCTTTATATGACACAACCTGTTTTTCCTCCTCTCCTGCCCCACTCCGAAGGAGCTGGATATCTACAGACCAGCAAAGAGACGGGCTGCAACATGGCCAAAAGATGCCCACGGAAGGGAAGGGAGGCCAGAGGACGAAGCTGTGCTTACCTGAAAGAGGAGATGCAGAGAAGAGGAAGAACTGCTGTAACACACAAGCACAAAAACACAAAGAGTCCAAGGTAACTGACCCTGTGCCCCACCTGTCAGACAATTCAGCAATGGTTTAGGGGTAGAAGTAAAAGGGACTCAGTCAAGCAAAGAGGGCTGAGGTAGCAGGGGGTAAAACTTACATGTAGATCTCAGCTTTGATTTCTTATTTCTAACTCAGTCTCAGAGCAGGTGAGCACATACGTACTGGGGAGGGGGGGGGTTGTGCTGTAAATGGGGGGTGTGCCTGTGTAATTTCCTTGTCAAATGCTTCTGCCCTCCTACATCACCTCCACAGCTACAGTGGTGTGAGGTCTGCACAGAACTGTCCCTCGCTGCTACACCTCACCCTTCTCTCAAGTTACAGCTTGTGAGTAGCCCTATATAAACAGCATCAGTTTTGCAAGAGGTTAGAAATCCCTTTCCTTCTGTGGCAATTTATATCTGCCCCAGGAAGAGGCTATAAACCAATCAGACAGCTTCAAGACCATCAAGGAGTACAAAGATGTGCCAAGGAGCTACTGAAAAATCATCCAGCTTCCAGGAGAGCAGGGAAAGCACAGAACCACCTCCCAGAGCATCTGGTTTCTACCACCTGCACTGAAAAAATAACTCAGTCTGCCTGTGCTTGAGGCCACAACTGAAGGAATTGCCCTCTGAGTAATAAGCCCTCAAATCCAAACCAAATCAAGTCACTCTGTATCTTAGATAAGGTTTATCATTCTCAAGGGAGAAAAGTTGTCCTTTTGTGTTACCTGTTGGTTGGCAACTCTGCTTTCAAGCAGTTTGCCAGCTCTGCGGCTCCCATCACAATAACACTACAAATAATTTAAGTGCTACCACTTTGGATCAAAATTTTAATGAGGCACTGAACCCACAAAAGGGGCTCTGTATAGCATAATTAAATAGAACGGGCCTAAATAAACAGTAAGGTTTTACAAGTTACATTAGAGTTGAAAACAGCTGGGAGGCAAAGAAAGGAGCATTGAAGATTCATGATGTAAAAAGGCATTTCACAGAATGTAAACACTAAAACTTTTCATATCGCACAAACAGTAAAACACTACGAGCACATGACTTCCCTTTGATTTGGAAGAATCTGTGTGGGGCACAGGGCATTTGTTTTTTTCCTTCTGCATGTCAGCACAATGAAATATTTCACATGGGAACCCAAACAGTGGCAAAGAGAGCCATTTGTCCTTCAGAAAGAAATAAATACTGTGGGAACAGGTAAAGTCAGTAGGAACATCTGGTTCAGTCAGGCCATGGGATGTTGGATCGTGTCTCCAAAATGCTGGACAGTGCTGGGACTCCTCAAAATAGTCTTGCAAACAATCAGAATTGCAACAAGTCTATTTGGCTCAGAGCTGCAAGACACTTGTTTCATGCTCATGCTGACTCCTCGAATCCACTGCAAGCGCTGACGTTCAGGCTGAGCCAACCAGCTCAGCATTCAATGCTCTGTCTGCATCAGCTATTTACAATATCTTGTCTGTTCCACCCTGTCAATATTTGATTCAAGAGCTGCATAAGTCCTACAAACAGGAAGGTTTCAATTTCACATTAAGGTAACATTGACAGTGGTGCTGCTGTACCGTGTAAGTCAGTGCACTGTTACTCCTTGAGAATGAAATTACTGGTAAACCTGGCTTTCCTTTCATTTCACTTCCCCCCAGTCCTCTCAGCAACCCTTCTTCAGAGCCATAGCTATTGCTGCAGTTCTGGGCTGGTGAATGAAAAGTTTCTGAATTCATCTTGGTTTATCATTGGAAGAATCCCTTCTTCAATGGGAGTCAAGATGGGCTCTTCTTTTATAAAATCTGGATCAAAGTTGCTCACGTCATCTTTGGATTTCTGTCAGATGGAAAAGACAAAGAAAAGAGATGTCAAAAGTATGTATTATCTGCTTGATCCTCGCCCTGCACCTTTAGTCCTGAGTGCAGTGAACCATCACCTCCATAACCCAGGCTGAGCCGAATAAGAGCTTTTTCTGGAGTTGGACTGGGAGCAGTGCAAAGCCTTTTCAAACCTCCGTAGGTTTCTGACAGGGAACCCCCTCTCAGATTTAACTGACACAACTGCTAATTTGTTCCCTGCCCAGACATGGCAGGGTAGGGCACATAAATCAATCCCTTCCCTCAAGTGGCATCACAGACCCAGCCATGTGGAGCAGTTATCAGCTCTGTTCTGACTCCACACAGTCCCTCCTTAACTGCAGAGTGTCTCAGCTGGGTTTTGGGGAGGGAGTGGGAGGATGCTCCTCTATATGCCAGCCATTAAACTTGCCATTAAACAATAATGAATTACTGGGCCATGGGAAGACAAACGGCTCACCTCCAGGTGCTGGATTCCTGGCTGTGTGCCACAAAGTGGGACTGTTTAGACTGTGCACACACAAACTCTTTGTGGCACACTTTCAGGCATGTGATTTTCCTGCATCCAGAACAAGATGTTTTATTGACGCTTAAGTTCAATAAAATTTATTGACATTGAAGTCCAATGCTCCCAGATCCTAACCAGCTCATGGTTGACTGAGTAGGCTCACTTAGCCTTTGATTCAGGTCAAGGAGCAACTCAGGAAGTCTGCTCTTGTGCTGTCACAGCTCCCCTGAGTCCCTGATCCTGCACCCCATGATGATGGAGCAGGACTGGGTGGACCACTGCCACTAAGAGCTTGCAGAGTGACCACAGCATGAAACACACCACTCCAGCCAACAATTTCAAAGACAAGGGAGCCACAGAGACAATCTTGGAAAGGCTCTCCATGGAGAGCAGCACTCTTTTCTCACAGGGCATCCTTAGGGCTGTGTAGCACCACTGGGAACAGGGACAGAACTGTGTCCTCGGCAGCCTCTCTGCTGAACCACTCAGCGGACAGTGGTCTGAGCAGGGAGCACTGTACTGAGGGCTGAACAGAGAGAGACAAGGGAGAGACAGCCCCGCTGTGAAGGGTTAGGTGGAGTGAGCAGAATAAGGATTACTTACCCTGTTTTATCTTTGGGGCAGGGTAAAGGGTAGTCAGGTGCCAAATCTGCTGTAGTTGCTTTTACAAACCTGCACTTTCTTACTGAGCTGCCTTTGAAATTCCAGCACAGTGGAGAAAAGTGACCTGTCCCACATCAGGTGAACAACCAGCAGCCAAGCCAAGACAGAGATCTCACCTCCCCGCTCCTAGGCCAGGCCTTGTGTGTCAAGGTCGCCCTTCCTTCACCTCCTTTCCTGCCTCATGGGAATAAATCTGCTTAAGAGGAAAATAAAACCCCAGGAATCCCTTTCCCCCACCCCTGCCTGCCACGCACAATTCGGGGCCTGAATGGTGGCTCCATCTGGCGCTGGTTCAGCAGGTCCCAGTCCAGGTCCTTGAAGTAGGGGTGCCGCAGGATCGCGCTCTCGCCGCCCAGCCCGGCGCTGCCCAGGCGCATCGTGGGGTTCTTGGTCATGAACTGCAAAACAAAAAAGGACTGTTTGTTTCCTCCCATCCGGCACGGCCTCGGGAGAGGGACCTATTAGCAGTTGCACAAAAGCCTGTCCTCAGCTTTCCTGCTGAACCCAGTTGCTGGCCAGACTTCTCAATGTCTTTGTGCTGGAACCACATGCAAGGAACTTGACTCACTCTCTAGAGGAAGAAGTCGGGGTGTATTTCTCCTTGGTCCTTTTTCTTTTACTGAAATCCTTAATTGTCACAGTAAGAAAAGAAAGTTGAATTGCATCATTTGCAACATTACAAACGTTACCCAGTGGGTTTGGTCGTTATTTGTTTCTGCAATAATTTCTCAGGAATACAAACTCACTCTCAAATGCTGCTCACCAGCCAGCCAAGGTTTTGGCCTGGAGTCAGTCCTGAGCTGTGCCTTTTTCCAAAACCTCAGCCTGCTGAAGCAGTGCCAGATGCCCACACTTTCCTTCCTGTCATCTCAGGAAACACAGGAAAATGGGCAAAGCACTGGCTTTACAGAGCCCCCCTGACACTGAGCAGATGAGAGCAGGCAGGTGACTGTCTCATCTCTTGCTGGTGAAGCACTAATAGAGGACTTAATTTTGTAACATTTTTATTCTGCTACGAGTGAAAAGAAATCTCAAACCTGTGCCAAAGTGCCCTGACTTGCCAGGGAGCAATGAGGAAAGCTGCACATCACACAGATGGTGCAAGAGGGCCCCAGTGGGTGCCCTTGAGGTCCCAAAAAATGCTGAAGTGTGAGTGCTGTGGATATTTCCTATGGGGGAGGAGGAGAATCCTTTCCCCAGGAAATAGAAGAGGCTGGCTGGCTTGTTAATTTAGGATTATAGTTCTTAAAAATTCATTAATAAACCATCTTTTCCCTTCCTTTGAATATTTCTAATTCACTTGAGAAACCAGGTTATGTTTAAACTGAGAAAATAGCTGCTTTTATTTGCCTATTGAAAGAGGAGCATAAAGCAAGCTCCACTCCGGTGGAGGTGTCCAGACGATTTCCTGGAAGATGAAAGAGCATTATGTTTAGCAAATAGCTGAACCAGCCAAACCAGACAATCGGTCACTGTTTCAGGAATGACCAAGTCTGCTGCATCTCAGCAATGGGGAAATGAAAAGAAGGGGAGGTGCAGTGAGAGAACCTCATTCTGGCTGCAGGAGCTTTTCACAAGGTACAAACTCTCCTGGGACGAGTGGACAAAAGGTCTAGTCATTCCCTACCTAGAAAGAAGACAGGAAGGAGAAAAACAACTGCCTGATTTATAGAATTCTCCCCAATACCCCATTCTGAGGGGGTTTCAGAGCCAAAGCAGATGTGGCATATGCAGTCGAGACCTTGTAGGACCCCAGACTCTGCTGGCATCAGTACAAACCCCACAGATCCAGCCTGACCTCCTGAGTCCTTTGAGGGCATGTGCTGCCACGGGATTCCCTACAGCAGGACCATTTTCCCAGTGTTCCACCCAAAACATCGGCAGCAAGAACTGCAGTGCACCCAGATTTGTTACCAGGAGAGGAGCAAAGCCAGTGTGGCTGTCCACAGCTGGGCTCTTTCCATGCTTCTCTGGACTCTTCAGCCCTCAGTGATGCAGCATTTGCAGGATCAGGCACAAGGACAAGCAGAACTTCTGTGTCTCCCCAGCCCTTTCAGCCTGTTCTTCTCCCTTTCTATCAGCAGAACCCAAACACAATTTGTTTCCCAAGAGACTGCCCCAAAATTTCTGTGGGATACTGATCCCCAGGCACAGCTTGGTTTCCAAACATGAAATGGGTCAAGACAAAATCTCTGAGAGACCTGGTTGAGGCAAGCCTTTGCAAGTCTTGAACTAGACTTTTTTGGTTTGCAAGACAGGCCAGAAACCTCCTGGCAGTCCTGTCTTTCTCTAGAAATTCCCTGCCCATCCTCTTTGTCCCCACAGATGGGTATCTGCACCTCACTAGCTAATATTTGCATTGCTGGAACACCTAGAAAGCTCAAACAAGATCAGAGCTTGCTGGTGCTAGGAGTGGGAGAGACCAAAATAGTCCAAAAAGACAGAAAAAAAAAAGGGAGGGAAGAGTTGGGAATAAATCCCATGTCTCCTGGCTCCTGCCCTACTGCTGCTTCCATTACACCAGGAACCTTCTGCTAAATGTAGAGAGGAAACAAAATAATCACGAAACAAATAATCTCTGAAAAGGACTGGTAACACACTTTGCTTGGGTTCTTATTCATGCCCAACCATATAAGACCAAAACCTGAACCCGACTGCCCATTCCCAGACCAGTTCAGAGCACTGAGATATAAAAGTGTGTTTACATTTCTATTTGCTTGATTTATTCCACATGATGCCGAAACAACACCAAACGAAGGCATCCAATGCAACAACCTGAGAGCCAACGTAAATGCATTCCTGGCTGCTTAAAACACCCTTCTTGATAGGATAATGAGGATTAGGCAAAGGCCATCCCTGGAGTTGGCAAAGGCCATCCCTAGAGTTTCAAAGTTTACTTTGAAAAAGTAAAACAACATTCAAAACAAAATGACTGTTCAAATTCGACTGGGCAGCTCTGGTTTGTGCACTGGACCCAGAGACTGGGAAACCTCAGCTGGGAACTGTGGGCACCACATACCCTACAATGGCTGCCCAAAGGAGGCAGGGGGAGAACAAAGGATTCAAGATCCCTCACTGCTGGAACACCTTCCCCTGGCTGGTTGCTGAAACTGCTACCAGGTTGCCACAAAACCCTCTGAATTACTGTTTACCTCCAACAGGAATGAGCTAACCTGTAGAACACTCCATCAAGCAGCCTCTTCCCCAGCAGTCAGGCAGGAGCTCAGTAAAGTCAGGCAGGGCTGTGAAGTGCAAGGGTATCATGGGCTGTAGTGACCACCCCAGCACCATAAACCAAACATAAACCACTCCAGACACGCTTCTCTAAGCTTGTTTCCCAGGTACTGAAGTGCCTAATGCAGGCTAGCAGGATACTAAAAGTGAATATAAATCACGCTCTCAACAAGAAGTATCAACGGGACATGAAGATGTCTCCCTTCCACGGCAGTCAAAGTCACACTGGGGCACTTCAGCAAAAAGGCAGGACATGGAAAACGTTTCCCAGAGAAGCAGTAGATGCACCATCCCTGGAAGTGTTCAAGGCTAAATTTGACAGGGCTTGGCAACCTGGTATAGTGGAAGGTGTCCCTGCCCATGGCAGGGGGCCTGGAACTCAATGGTCTTTAAGATCCCTTCCAATCCAAACCACTCTGTGATTCTGTGATATCATTTTGAAGCACAGTCAGTCTCTTAACATTAACTTACAGCCCTGATAAATGCACTGTAGACTGTGTTGAGACCTCACTATTGCACCTGCACATGGGAACTGGCACTGAAAACGTTGTCTTTGAACAGCATCACGTAGTACAGGAAATAGAGTCCTGCACTCTGGGCAGGCTGCTCAGCCTGTGGATGTGCACACACCTGCACCCAGGGGCTGTGATGGAAAACAGGAGATTGACCATTGGTGCTCCTCCCATACACAAAATTTCCTGGTGAATTTTGGAGTGGCAGATCCATCACAGCCTGATGAAGGGGTGTCTTCTCTGGGAAGAGACTCTAATCTTAATTTTGCAATACAGCTGAAAAGCAGGAGTGCAAACAAGAACTCCAGTGGAGACAGCACTGATGTTCTGCACTGGAACAGTTGCCAGCCTTACTGTAAGAGGTATATAAAATGAAAAAAATTACATTTTTGAATAACTAGCTCTCTTCAACACTATTTGAATTCACCAGAAATTATTGCTCTGACATAGAAATGAAGTCTCAGTATGTGTTGTCCAGTACAGAGGAAAAAACTAAGGACTAATGACTTCCCAAAGGCTCAAAAGCCCATGAATCCTTGTCCCTGTCTTAGACAGTACTGACATTTCTCTGCTACAACAGGGCAGCATCTGACAGCCCATCTCATGCTGCCTCTGCTGTCTGATGGCATTTCTAGCAAACCAAACAAAGAACTCTGGATTTCTGAGGAACTGAATGACAAGCTCAGCCTTCACCTCTGAAATAAGTAGCTGGAGCCCATATCCCTTTCCTGAGCCATGTAAGAGGCACTTGTGCATCAGGAGGGGTAAAGCTGAATGCCCAGTTCACACAGACACACACACAGGGGAAAGGTAGTGTAGCTCATCTTCCCCAGGATCCCTTTGGCTGCACTCAGAAACAGATGTAAAACGTCTTACAAAGTGTTAGCTATTCCCTGCACCCACAGGAAGGCCAGAGTTTGACTGTTGCTTCACAGGCTGGTTAGCCCTAAATGTCCTTCCAAGGACAACCTTCCAATGTTTTTGCAGGTGATGAGATGTTCCAGAAGAAAGATTTTCATGGCAAAATGTCATCTTGTATGTTTACTGAGTATCTCTAAATTAGCACAATAACCATGAATTCAGAATGAACCTCGACCTCTGGCACACAGAGCTCAGTGAAAAAATACAGCGAAAAAAATTAACAATAACAACAACAAGGCAAACCGGAGATATTCCTGAGCAAAAAGAAACATGTAGTCACTCAAATCCAAGATGCCTCCAAGCAAAACCAATACCAACACTATCAAGCTTAAACCTGAACCAGGCCATCAAGCCCTTGCTCTGTGATCACATCCAGCCATGGGAAATTATCCCATTCCCAGGGTAAAGAGCCCCTTGGAAACATCCTCAGACTGGAGCCTTTGGGCTACACCAGTTTGTGGAGCAGCAAACTCAAATGAGGCTCTCACTGACCTCAGCTAACCCTCCCAGCAGCATCGCAGCCAAAACCAGCAGCTGGCATGAGCCAAAAACATGACTTCACGGGATCATTTGAAAAACTTTACTGAAAGAAAATGCAGCAAGCCATGACAAGAAATTAAAAGCTGAGGATTAGTCTATGGAGGGGCCGTGAAGTTACAAGGAAAAAATGCAGCCATAGCAGTGTCAACTGCTGGGAAAAATCTGCATCAGCCCTGGGAGCTCAGCCTGAGAGCAGGTGAGGGAGAGTAGGAGGTCTGTGCCAGTCCTCCCCTTCACCCATGGCTTGGACCATGCTGGAAAAGGCCCCAGGAGTCCCAGTCTGCTGGGCAAGGCTGTACTGGTCTTTTCCAGTGCTACTCACTTGCAGCGTTGCAACTTCTGTCTCAGGGGGCTGAGTCTGCAAATCAATCTAACGGCCTGGGAGTCACCAAAGGGATGTTTGCACAAACCAGATGTTTCCAAGCATTAATTTCCTTGAATTACAAATTCCCTTTCTCAATACTGGAATCCTAGATTGGTTTGACGTTACTGATGTATGTACTATTTGCATCAGGATAATTAATTTCATGAGTAATATCACGGTGACAGATGACATAAAATTGCATCACATTCTAGCAAAACATTAACAAGCCCAGATCCTGTCACAGAAGTACTGCACTTCAGGAAGTGGAATGCAACTTTCTGCTCAGCCATTCCCTTCACTGTGTCAGCCATCTGGACAAGGAAGAAGTCATTTTTTCTTGTATTCCAGAACATTTTAGACATAGAAGTTCCCTTCAAGATTCTGGTGTATTTGCCCTCTAAGAGAAAGCCCATGTCCCCAACAACTCATCTTTCAAACACGAGCACACAGCAGAGATGGAGCCTATTCCCAATCATACAAGCAGGGAACAGAATCCAGGAAAATTCATCACTTTATTTTGCCAGGAGCCCAAGGGCAGCCTGTCACAGCGACAATGGCAGTACCTCAGTCTCACCACCTCTCCATCACACCACATGCTTCAGAGGACCCCTATTCAGATGGTGCCAATGTAATAGTCAAGTCCTAACTGCTAAAGGAAAGGATGATTTCCCTGTTCATGGTTTTCACATTTGCCTGTTAGTGTTTCTTCCATGTTGCTACCAAAGTAAAGAGCAGCTGCTGCACAGGAGATTAATGCCCCACAGTGTTTCCT
Source organism: Sakesphorus luctuosus (assembly GCA_013396695.1). Classification (NCBI taxonomy): domain Eukaryota; kingdom Metazoa; phylum Chordata; class Aves; order Passeriformes; family Thamnophilidae; genus Sakesphorus; species Sakesphorus luctuosus. The sequence continues at coordinate 56,725 of VWZD01011166.1, read as the reverse complement.
CTAGTAATGAGTGAGGATGGGGAGATCGGGAGATACCCAAGGTGCTCGTCTTCATTAAGATTCATGAGCTAAACTAAGAGGGCAGAAATTAACTCGAAAGGAAATAAGATTTCTCAAAGATCCATTTGATCTCAGACAAAAGGGAATAATTATATAAATAGAGCAATTACTCTAATTAAGCCTTCCCTCCACGAATCTCTCCACTGAATGCTGCAGTTGCTGAAAACAGTTTGGCTGTCTATTATGTAAGGCAAACAAACCCACGGTCTGGGGTGTCATTAGCTTTCAAACAAAGGAGAAGAAAGATGGTTCTATGGCTCTGTCTGTTAATGTCTATTACTTTTAATGACTGGAAGCCAGGAGTCTTTTTTTTCCTCTCTTTTAAATAAAAAGCTGTTCATTTTTAGCCAGTCTTGCCTTTTGCTCTCCTGGGCAAGGCTCCCATCACCATCCACCCCAGTCCTGCCAGGGCAATGCTCATAAACGTGTCTCACTTTCCCATGCAACAGCAATCCAGGGGTCAGACACACAAGTGGGTTACAGGGACAAGGGAGGCAGCACAGCCCAGTTTCACTGAATGGTGTCAGCCCCGGGAGTAGCGTGGTCAGAGGGCTCTCCCATGGAAGTCCTCCTACTTAGGGAAGCTCCATCAGTGCTGGGTTGTGGGTGTGAGCCAGGCACTTGGAAGCCCAAATCCTACTGATCACCCTCAGTGAGGACTGTGCTGCTGAGAATAGGACTTGGGAGTCATCCTGGCTCTCTCAAATGCCATCTCTGTTTTACTCTGGGGATTTGCTCTGATTGCAGCCATTAGAGACTATGTGGCATTTCAGCTCCTACCCTGCACACAGAGGGATCGATTGCTGAAAGCCCTGATTCGTGCCAGTGCAATTTATCATGGAGCTGAGCCAGACTGTGACCCCACAGGGTGCATGTACCCCCATGCTGCAGTCCTGGCCACACAAAACTGGGAGCAGGTGAAATCCTTCAGTGCAGAGAAGGCAGCGAGTGCATTGCCAGGGTTCAGAAGTACAAGACTGCCCTGAAAGCATTTTAAGGGCAGGGGGAAGGAAGAGACAGAGTGTGAAATATCTGTTAACTCATTTTCCAGAAAAAAAGGAGGGGAAAGGAGATAAAAATAAGTCTTCATCCCAGCTCCTAAATACCAGAAGACTGTAACAATAAGCATGACAGCAGTCACATGTCTAATGTGCCAGCCCCAGGCAAGAGGGACAAAATGTCAGTGCAGTGGATATTAAGCAGATAAATTTGATCTCTCTTCCCCCAGTGCAGAAATGGCTGTTCAATGCTGCCCATTGAGCTCAAGGAAACAAGAAGGATTAACTGTATTGCAAGCAGTGGTGAACAAGACACTAGCAAAATAAACCAAGGTGGATAGAGCAACGCACATGTGGGACAGACACATCTGGCTCCAAATCTCCTGGTGGCGTAAACTGATGTAACTTTGCTGACTATCCCCAGGAGAGAACCTGGCCTAAAATATGGGAATTAAACACTGTCTGAATAGCTATAAACTTCCTTGCTGTGCTGAAATTTACCCATTTCCCTGCCTCTCTCCACTCCTCAACAAATAACACAGCAACACTAACACAGAATAAAAAGGCCACAAGTATCAACTGCATGATACTTATGGCCTGGTACTGATTTTTGACATTTCTGCCTTTGGTAGTCCTGTAATACATAACTAAAAGCAAAAATTAACTTCAGTCATTAGATATGTGGAATATTTGACTTAGGTTTTGGCCAAGGTGTCACACCAGAAAGCTGCGTTTTCAGAACTGAGGAGTCACCTCCAGTTCCCACGTGGGTAACCAGCTGCAAGAGCTGCTCAGACAGTATCAGGCTCTGGCTGCTGGTTTTCAATTACCCCAGCTGACTATAGGTACAGCATGGGGATATGCAGGTCCATTACTAAATCAATACACCAATCAGAGTAACACGAACATGGAGGGAGAATGAGCATCACATTTATTAACAGACTGGGGCCATGATCCCACTCTCATTTTAAGCAGAGATAAAATCTCCCTTGGGTTGCAAGGGAAAACAATTAATCCTTTTCTGATAGTCCTGTCAAGAGGAACTGGGAATCTGTTACACAACCCTGGGTGGTCTACTTACATAGGGTCAAGTACAAAGGGGACTAAAGTGCCCCAGACAAACCTGCAAAGGCCAATTAAGAAAAAAAAAGCCAGGAAAATACTTCAAAGCAGCTTTTTCATAGTCCTGGTTATATTTCGATTCATTTAATTTTGAAGTTCCTGAAAAGACACAGCATGTCAGAAAGTTCAAAGCTGGAGGGAAGAGTGAGACCTAAAGCCCTGAATAGCCTGGACAGTCACAGATTTGTTACCCCTGTAGTGGTGCAGAGACCCCCCAGGTAGATGGACCAGCCCCCTCCGCCGGGGGCTGCACAGCTGTTACTGCTCCTATCACTCAGCATTCCCATCTCCAGGCTGGATCCAGGTTCTCAGGGGAATCCTTGGCCCTTCCCCAGGACTGGGTTTTAATGGACTTCACCAAACCACTTTTGAAGGTCTATAATATCACTGTTTAACTGTGGCAGAGATGAGAGGGGAGGCTGGGTCACAAGTCTTAGGCTCAGACTTGGGAATTACTCCTAGGAGTAAGCAGGAAAAGAAAGGATGGGGAAGACAATGTCGGCACAGTGAATGCTCCTGCATTTTTTTCCCATCCTTGGCAGGAAAAAGGAGGATGACTCACATTTGACATTACAATAGGCTGGGCTAGGAGCTTTCCATGAAGTAAATCTGAGCTTGCATGCTGCAGACTTAAATGAGAAGCTAATTTGAGCCTGTTGGAAAGGGAAAGGTGAAAGACCTAATGAATATTTTAGGATGAATTTAGCCTTGGTGAGCTATATACAGATGGCTTCAGCTTTCTTTCACAGTGAATTATTCACAAATATGGGACTATCACTGTGTGGAAAAGAAGCACTTGAGAAAGAGGTGTGATCAATCGAAAGAAGTGATTAAAATCACTGGGGAAAGCTGTTTGCTGTTTGAGAATTAGGAGGGAAAGAGTAAGAGACAGCATGTTACAGAGATGGATGTGAGAACTCAGGATAAAAAAGGTAAGAAGGCAATCTGTGATGGGACATCACACAGACACCCCATCACGGTGTGTGTTTATGGCAGAAATGGTCTGGACAAGAGAGCATTTAAAACTGAAGAGCTCCTTCCCAGCTGGGAAATGACAGGCTCTGGAGTCCTGCTTTTGCAGCAGTGGCTGTGGAGCCAACCAGGAAATGCAAGACGAAAGCATATTTGAAAAACAAAATAAAGGGAAAATGTGTACACAGATCCAGCATAGAGCTTCACAGAGAGATTTAAATATCAGCCTCACTCTGAAAGCCAAGGCTTAATCAAATGGTGACTGCCAACTCTGAAGAGATGCCAAAGAGAGTAATTTATTGGCTTATTTGAAGGCATTTTTAATATCTGTCTGCCTTTGATAGTAGGCTCCTCAGCTCTGATGATAAAGCAATGAGCTCACACAGCTCCCTCTTTGATTTCAGTGGATCCACTATCATATTGCTCCTTTTCCTTTTAAGCTTTGTCTAAAAAATACTCCCAGCATCTGGTTCGTTCAGAAACAAGTTCACTCTGGCTATTCCATCACTGCACGTGAAACAGATTATCTGCCTTTTTCTGTGTCTTGGGTTGTGCCTGTACATGTCTTACGTGGAAAACACGTGTGGAATACTTTGTAATGTCCACTTCCTTAGTTACACTGGTTACTGAGGAAGTCATGAATCAAACCCATTACATTCTGTCTCTTGGAAAGAAGAACCTGGCCCAGCTCTGTGTGTGGAGGAGACACTCACCTTGTAAAGAGTGCTGAAAGGGAAACACAGGCAACCCGGCACCATCAGCATCTGGCTGCCTTGTTTCACACCTCAGAAGTGTTCAGGAGAGGGTTAGGAAGCACAAACATGGGGGTTTGGTCTAGTTCACCTGTGGCCAAACTGACTGCCCAGGACTTAGGGAAAAGGCCAGGCACAAAGGCAGTAGGAAGCATACATGGATTGTGCCTGTACATGTCAAGTAAAGCACAGCCCAGGTAATCCAAGTGATATGTTGAGAGAGCAGGCAGACATCCACTGTGGCATCTGAGCTGGTGACAGCCACTTCTGACCTCCCAGTATCCAGGGGTGTTCAACCCCAAGCAACTGCAGAATATGAAGAGAATAAACATCTCCAAACTTCAGAGGACCTCACCCTCTGTGCTGATGTCAGGGGCGAGCAGCTGCAGCAAGTAGGCAGCTGGATCATCCACACCTCTCGTAACTTAGACATCCTTGCCAGCAGTCTGTAACCAGCCCTCTCCCATCCACTCCTCTGTCACAGCAAACCGTTTGCTTTGATTATGCTAAAAAAACCTTTCTGCTGCAAGAACTCCGTCCCTTTGCCACTTCTCTTCATTAATGGCATTTTCAAGCTGCCTACAGTGATGGGGCCAGTCTGGTTCAGCACTGAGCACTCATCATCCACAAAGCCTTTCTGAAAACAAGGGGTCCTGGTCAAGGGTTTGGACACTCATTGTGGCATCCCCTTAGGGTGGGTAGTTTATTCCTCCTGCAACACAGCTCAGGGCTCACTTTGCTTTCTCTCCTCCCTCCTGAAGCAGGCCCTGAATGGAATTTCCACAGGGAAACTTCTCTGTATCTGTATGTGGCCTTCCAGTACTTAATGTGGTATAGGGACCTTTTACACAGACAGTGATAGAACAAGGGGAACAGTTTTAAACTAAAAGAGGAAAGATACAGACTAGATATAAGGAAGAAATTCTTTATTGTGAGGCTGGTGAGACACTGGTACAGGTTGTCTGGAGAACCTGTGGATGACTCATCCCTGAAGTGTTCAAGGCCAGGTTGGATGGGGCTCTGAGCAACCTGGTCTAGTGGAAGGTGCCCCTAGCTGGAACTAGATTATCTTTAAGGTCCCTTCCAACCCAACCCAACCCAACCTAATCTGTGATCTCTCCAATCTTCTTTCTCCTCAGCCCATTATGGTAAGTGCCTGCACAGCCTGAGTCTCCAAAGGCTCTGCTGGAGCTGTTATCCTGCATCCAGTCCTGGGCACTGACCACATGGGGCATTAGAACTTCCCCAGTATTTCTCTGGAATGATAACTAATTCCAAGGAAGTCTTGGATTCATCCAGCTTACATACACAAACATAACATTAAAATTTATCTCACTTTATCATCCCCTAGAATTCCTGGGAAAAGATGGAAAACACTGCTTCTTTTCACCAGAAGGAGGGACAGAGGAAGCTACCCTTCAAATTCAAGTTTTATTCACCTTGTATCAGCTGCAACTTTAGGGAAGAAAACCCTAACACACACACACACACTTTCCTAAAAGCCACTGAGCTTATTCCCATAGATGGATATGGATACACATGGGAAATCCAACTCCCTCACCTTATGCTCTGAGAGCCACAAACAAGTCCATAAAACAGATCATCAGAGCAGGACCTGGCTCCTGCTCACCCAGAGAGCATCATCATTGCTGCAGCTGAGTCCAAAGCACCAATTCCCAGACAGGGCAGCCCCTGATGTTGACATGGCAGTGCAAAGGGGATTTTACACAAATCTGCAAGAACAAAGTTTAAAGGCTATTTGGTTCAGGGGAACCAAACTCAGTGACACAAAGCAGGAGAGAGATCACTCAACCACACTACTTGCCTTCTGAGTCAGTGTCACTTCCAGGCTACTGTTCCCTTGAAAAACAGATCAAGTTTTCCTCTTGCATCATTGGCACTGAATTGCTGATGCAATTTTTCTCCAAAATTCATGTCTTGCTTGCTCTCAGCTGAGCTTCCTCACCTTTCCATCCCTTGCTTTGTGCTAATTCACTAGAATTTGGACTCCCCTGTGCTGTTCCACCTGTGCTGGGTGAGAGCAGAGGCTGCTAAAACCACAGCCAATTTCCTCTGCATCTTCCTCTTTTTTTTTGCCTGGTGTTTATTTTTCACACAAAAACCACTTGAAGGGGGACATAACCACTTCTGCCCAGTCTAATTCCAGTAGTGCTTTCCTCAAAATGCATATTTTTAACCAGCTGGAGGAATGACAGGCTTTAGTTTCAATTGTCTCCCTGAAATACACAGCTACAGGGAAGCTTGCCTAACCCTCATTTTTTTGAAGGAGCTTTTTAGCTAGGCCAGGAGTGTTTCAGGGCCCTCATTAAGGCTGGAGGTTAGCATATAAACACCAAGGGACACCCTCAGCTTCAGCAAACTCGGCTGTGACAGGAGTTCAGAAGTCCAGGGGGCAGAATGTGGACCAATGCTGACACTTCCCCGGGGAGATGCTGCTTTCCAGTCCCTGCTGTTACCAGGCTCTGAGGATGAAAACACCTAAGCTACAAGTGCTCATCCAAATTTCCAAGCCTTTGGGCCAACCATGGCTACTTCAGATCATCAGGCCATGGAGCGACTCAATAGGCTTAGCCCTTCTTTCCTCATCCAAAACCAGACTTGGAAAGGAAAATCCCTGCAGCTTTCCCTGTGAATTTGCTTCCCATTACGCCATCGACTTTTGAGACCTGATTGTCACTGTGGCCCTCCATTCTCCCCTCCAGCTAAGCAGCTTGTGAGCAAGGCAGTGGGATTGAATTGCATCTGAAAAAGCCATACATGAGGCAAGTGAAACATGCTGCCAAATTACCAGCCTGCTTATGGGAAGCAAGAGGATTGTATTTCAGTTTGCAGTTCACTCAGCTGAATCCCAAAGCCTCTGACTGCCTGGAAAGCTCCCCTCTCTGCTCCAGCACTTTTTGCTAGTGAGTGTTAACAAATTCAAAATATTGATATGCTGTAACAAAGCAATCTCTAGCTGCACTCTCACTGTGGGAGATTCAGTGCAGCAGTCTCTGCTCTGTGTGCTCACACAGTTTCTCCATCATCAGACACTGGTGATTACTTTGTCAGCTGATGGCAGAGAGTATTTGAAAGAATTTATTTTACACACACAAACTCAATAGCTCCTCTGGCATAAACTCCTTTTGACTGCATTCAGGTAAAGCTACAGATAAACTTTTTTCCTTTGGGAATCGAAATCAAAGCAAAACTTCTGTCTAGAATAAGCTGAGGTGGTCTGAATCCATTCTGCAGCAATTCTCCTTTTCTGCACTTTTTTACTCCCACAAGCAAATTCATGCCCAGTTTGACTTGGTCACACAAGCAGAGGAGACCTCAGCTGGAGTCCTCTCCTCTTGACTTGAAGCATCTGAATTCCCCAGTGACACATTTAGACAGGACAGAGTACCCGAGTGAGATGTTTGACTTTCCCCCTCTGGGAATATGGATTCCAGTAAAATCCTGCTGATTTGCACTGATATACCCCTGTCCTACCACCTTCCCAGTTCCTGAGGGAAAATATCAAGGACAAAAAAAAATGAATAAAGGGAAACAGATAAAAACTCATTTTTCTAGAGAACAAATATTTCTGCTTTCAATTCTACATGAAGTCCCAGGGCACTGAGGTTAGTTTTGTTTTCCTTGGAACCAGTGTTCAAAAACCTTCCAGGAACACCCAGTGATGCAAATGAGATCCTAAGGACGTAGTTTTGTTATTATTAGGAAGCTGCAAAGATGAACAAAGTGCAACCTTCCGAAATCATGTGGTTTCTGTTGGGGGGAAATTGGTGAAAGGCAATTAATATTACGCAAATCGAAAGCAAAACAAGGCAACAGCATGTGTGAAATGGGTGCTAAAATCTATTATCCTTGTTTAAAATTACACTCTTCATGAAGGCAAGTGCATCAAGTGCTTTCTAAACTTAAGATACACCCATTTGTAAAGCATCTCTAAGCACCTGCACTGAATTGCATCTTTCTAGTAGAAGAATTTTATTTTCTTTTCAGAGTTTTGTACCATTCAAGACTCAGTGAATTCTCACTAGTCCTGTTCAAGGTTAGAGGCCAGAACTTTTAAGTGAGGGGATAATCCAGTTATTAAGGCTATTATGGCCTTATCCTGCAATACAAGAGAACTCAGGTTTAATTCCCTGATCTTCCATAGGCTTCCCACGCCATGTAATTACTTATAATCATTTATGTTACTGCAGTAAGTTGAATGTTCTGATTTTCCAGAGCTCTTAACATCACGGCTGGAAAGCACTGTCACAGCTCACAGTCAGGGAGCTCGAGTGCACATTCTGTTGGAAGTAAACACGGCAGTGATTAGAAGATGCTCATGTAGTCATAATGCTCTAAGAGAAATATTAGCCTCAGAAGTCTGTGAGAAAAAAGATCTACATATTTAGCAGCTAGAAAATCTACTGTCTTCCTTAAAAATTGTTACAGTGACACCTAAGAACAGTGACTAAATGCTATACACTGCAAATATAGCTCAGCAGTGATCGTACTTGTTATAATTGAAAAAAAAACCCCAAAGTGTAGGGAGGTCATTCCATTTTAGTCTAGAGCCCCAGACAATCTCAAGACAGGAAGTTTTCTTCCCATTAAAGCCAACATGCTCTGATGCCTCTAAAAACTCAGCATAAGAAAGGAAAGAGGGCATAAGGAGCTCTTCTAATGAACAGCTGTTGAACCCAGAAGGAGGTACTGTGAAGCTGCAGAAATTCAGGCTGTAGTCAACTATCATCAGTGCTATAAAATAAGATGCACAAGTCACCTCCAGGTAGCAGCCAGCAGGGACCAGAAACACTGAAGAACTAAAGGTCCAGTGACAATGTCAGCTGCAATTTCCCACTAGTTAATCACAGGACTCCCAGTTAATGCACTGAATTTCAGCCTTTTTCCCAGAGTGGAGATAGGGTAGTGGCTCTCTTGAGCAAAGCACGTGCATTTCAGAGAGGCAGTTTTGCTTTCATTTGTGTATCACCAGCAACACGTGAACCAGCAGACAAACAGAGTGGCTGGAGAGGAGACTTTCTTCAGGCAAGTCACTCAGCTGACTGTGCAGTTTTGGAGACACTCAATTGCTTTCTATTTAAATTCTTAGCTCCCTCCTCAATTCAGGCTTTTTTTTTTCCAGTGTCCCTCATCATGTTCCTTGCCTGTTAATCACAGAAGGGACCCATTGTTAAAACTTGGGCTCTGAACACAAGCTAGAGCAGCCAGGGGTGACTGCAGCTTGCACTGGCTGTTTCTATGAGGCTCTTGTCAGAATTAAGAAAATAAGCTTTTCATCAAGAGGCAAAAATACAAATCATATTTTACTATCCCCTGAGACTCCTGTTAGGATGAGCATCTACCTGACGACATTTTACCTCTATCCCATATTTATGCAAGATACATGCAACAAATCCACTCTGCTATTACTCCAGCTGAACGGGAATTGGTTCAGGCATCCAAGAGTCCCAACCCCATGAACGTTGCTCCAGAAGCTGCAATTGAGTCTGACTGTCACATTTTTGTATTTTATATATGTTGCAGGTTATTTCCAAAACCCAAGAGAGCCTTCAGCATGACAATCACTACTGAGCACAACTTGTGATCTGAAAGTTCCTCTACCTCCTCATGAAGTAGATTTTATTCTCAGTTGATTTCTGTGAATTTATCAGATGCATTTTCAGCTACAGAAGGCAGTGGCTCAAATCACATACAACAGAAACCCTTCAGCAGACAAATTCCAGATTTTCACTACTAAAAAGCTAATGCAAATGAACTCTTCTCTTTCCCTTAAATGGTCCCATCACTGCTTACCCAATTTCTTTCTATCAGTGCTCCACCAGTTGGTATAAATTAATAACTTTCTTACATCCTCTATTACCACAGTATTTAGTAGTATCCAATCTTAAATACATCTTTGTTCACAGTGCTTTTGCAAGAAAAGGGAATACTCTGATCCCTCTCTCTCCAAAGGGTGCTTAGAGATATTAAGTGATTTGATGAGGGGCAGGAAGAAGCAGAACAGCCAAGTTATGTCTCCCAGTTCATCACTATTTTCAATTCATTGCAGAAGAGCCAGGCACTTCCAGTGCACTACGCTCACACACAGCCCAAAATCTTAAAAAGCTTCATTCTCATGTCACAGGCAAAGATATGAGGCATGTGGATAAAAGAACTCATGGACAACGTCAGGAATACATGTTAAGAAAGTGTCACCAGCAATAACTCTCCACAAACCTTCTGCTGCACAGCTCCATTTTTTCTCTCTCAAACACACAAAATACAAACCCCTGTCTTTGCATGCAGGCAGGCAGCAATCCTGGGGGGTGCTGGTATTACCCACATTCAGAAGGAAGGATTATCATGAAGCCTTCACTTCTCTGTCACTGCAGTCACATGGAAACCATACGGTCGGTGCTGATTAAACACTGTGTTTACCAGCTGCTTCCGTTCTGGACGACGACCACATGCTGCCAATCATTAAGCTCTCAGGGGAATACCCAGACACACTGACATGTTCACACTTCACTTGCCAAGTTGGCTACTGAACCATATAAAGGCCATAACTATGCAAACACACCTAAGTGCGCCAGGATGTGTTTTTTCTGTTTACCCTTCAATCCAAGATAAGAAGAGGGTCAAGGTCAGGGTAACTACAATTTCTGTGTGTCAATACCCCAGCCTGGTTTTCTTTTGCTAGAGTTAGGATGAAATAAGCCAGGACAAAGAGGGAACAGCCAGAGGAACTCACTGCTTTGAGGATTGCCACTGCATCCTGCTGGAGCCACGTTGGGTAGACGACTTCGTCGTTCAGAATGGCCTCAAAGAGATCGTCCTCGTTCTCTGCCTCGAAGGGTGCGTGGCCGCACAGCATCTCATACAGCAGCACACCCATGGCCCACCAGTCCACATCAGGGCCATACAGCATCTCCTGCAGGATCTGGAGAACAGATGGGAAAGAACTATCAACCCTGAAGCTTTGCAAACTGAGGAGAGAAAATAGGATTTGGAAACATGAACACAGAAGTTCTCGCTATGTCCTAACAGCGGTCCCTGGTACACTGGTGGACGTCCAGGAACACACGGGAGATCTCTCTCTGGGAACCCCCAGATCAGTACAAAGGTACATCAGGTGCATTATTCGAGGGCTGAACTAGTTTAGCTGCTCACAGGACCACCTGGGAAACTGAGAATGATGCTGAGGCTGAGCTGGAGAAGGGGCACTTCAGCAAAACTGGCTGAGCCTCTGAAGCGGCAGAGCAGCCGAGTGTGTGAGTTGACATTGCCTCTTCCTTGGCCCTGGGAAGGGAATTTTTACCTGGCTCCAATGGCAAGGCTTTCAGCTGGAGAGGGGAAGGAGTGCAAGTGTGTGAGAATGGTACAAACATCAACCACAGACAAAAATTCAATTGTGCTGAAGGATCTGAAACCCTGTCAGAACATCTGGCAGCACCAGGAGGGCAGCTGTTCCTTAAAGAGATGTTTATTAATTTTGTAGTGAGATTGAGGAGTGACAGGGAATGCAAGGAGGTAAAAAAGGAACTGGAAAATTAAGGAGAATTCACTCTCCTTTCATCAGTGGAGACCAACTGTATGTGACCCTCAAGATTTTTGCAGCTGTATTTCCATTTTTCACCTCACATTTTCTAAAGAAAAAATACAGGCTTGTTTTGATGAATACACAGCCTGAATATTTACTCATGCTTTTTTGCACAAGGGACTGATAAAGCATTTAGGAGGAAATGCTGAGCTCGACAGTCAAATAAGGCATAGCTAAAGACACTATGTGAGTACACTGGCTGTTCCAAAGCTAAGCTATGCTTTTCATATTGGAACCAAGTTTTCCTGGCCAAAGAAATGCTTCCTATACCTCTGGAGCGATGTAGTCTGGTGTACCACAGAAGGTGGCTGTGGTGATGCCATCATGAATGCCCTCTTTGCACATTCCAAAGTCTGCCAGCTTGCAGTGCCCCTCGTAGTCCAGCAGCACGTTGTCCAACTTCAAGTCCCTGCAATGAGAATTATGCACTGAGTCTCTGCGTGCTTGGAGCAGCCCCAGCATAGATGGAGGCAGCATCCCAGGCCTCAGAAGCTCAACCTGTAAACCAGAGAAGTCTCATCATCATAAAAAAAAAATAAACAAACGTCATGCAGGAGGGGTTTTCTTTTACTTCATCTCTAACAAAAGGAAGGGAGTAACAAACAGCATTGTGCCGAACAGCATTTAAAATGGGCAGGTGCTACAGGAGTTTGCCCACATGGCTTTCCAAATGACCACAAGCCTGGCAGGGCTCCTGCTCATTTAGCTCTGGGACTCACTGGAGCAGAGGTTGGCAGAGCTGTCAGATTGCGTAAGGATGTTATGATGCAGCAAAATGCACCGCACGGGATGTGCTCTGATTCAGCAAAGCACTGGAGCAGACAGCTGGAGCTAAGGAGACAAGCAATGCCTCTGCACAGGGGCAGCAGAGTCCCTCTTCTCCTGGTGTGCAGGGAATTCAGCCCCAGACTTCCCTGTACCAGGGCAAGCCTGACTGATAAACTCCACCTGGAGCATTATCCCAGCTCAGAAGAAAGGACACTCCCTACTGACACACGCCACGTGAGCAGGGGGAATTTTTGGACAGCATGGGATGCTCCATCATTAGGCAAAGTCTTAAAGTCCTTACAGCTGTATCTATTCCAGCAGTGCACTAATATAAGAAGTGAATATCCCCCATATTGCTCAGTCGGGTAGGGACCTCCTTGTCACTGTCACAAGACACTTGCAGCCTAACAAGCTGCAGAGAGGTACATTTTCCAATACGTCACCTCTTCCAGCCTCGGAGCTCCTCATCAAAAGCAGATCTGCCAAAATGACAGAGTCCTAACAAAGCTTATCAGCTTGCCTGACCTTGCGATTGCCCGAGGGAATGGCCCACAGTCATAAGCAATGTCAGGAACACGAGCAGAAAGGACGGGGTCACCTGCAGACTTAGGCAATGCCTGCATAAAAATACAGCTCGTAGCATCTCTGCTTTTCAGCTGCCAAGCAAACCCCAGGCACCACTTCAGATGGAGAAAAAGAGCTATGATGGGAGCTCTGTGCAGCACAAACATGTCACAGTTAACTTTTTGAACTGTCTCAGGTATTGGCCCAAGAGCTGCCCAGAGCCCCCATGGCAGCTCTGTGGCAGGCAGGTGTTACCATCACCATTTTACTGAGGTAGAGGACACCTTGTGGGCCAGGACAAAGCCACTTTCAAAGTTATTCCAATGCTCAGATTGTGACCAAAAAATTAAATACATTTGAGGGTCTCAGAGCCTCTTCATGAAAGCCATGCTGGGTCTTGATTCACTTTGCTCTCTGGCTGGCCATCTATTTCCCTGGAAAGTTGGAGCAATGTGGAGGGTGGCAGCAGAGAATCATAGAATTGAAGAACTGGAAGGGAGTTTAAAGATCATCTAGTTCCAAGCCCCCTGCCATGGGCAGAGACACCTTCCACTAGACCATAAGACCCATCCAATCTGGCCTAGAACATTTCTGGTGATGAGTCATCCAAAACTTCTCTGGGCAACTTGTGCCAGTGCCTCACTACCCTCTTGAGTGAAAAATTTCTTCCAAATATCTTATGTAAATCTGCCCTCTTTTTGTTTTAAACCCTTCCCATCCTGTCATAGGTGGCGGAATCTCCATATCAATGTGAAAACCCACGGGTGAGCTGAAATCTGAATCCAGATTGATCCTGTTCATCCTCCATCTATGATCCTGAAGTGAAAATTAGGTGGTTGATTGCTCTGTTGAGCACTGGCATTTCCACAGCCCACACCACCACAGGAAGCCTCTCTGGTGCTCAAGACATCTCTGCCTCAACTTCATTGCTGAAGTGGAAAGATCAAGGCCACATTGTGTTAGGCAATCAGAGCCACATCCTCTCCTAAAGAGATAAGGAAAAGTATTATTATCCTCTTTTGAATGGATGGGAAAGCGAGGGATAGAGGTTAAGAAATCTGCCCGTTACAACCAGTTTCCTGAATTCTAGCTCCGGATCTTAATCACAAGAGCACACATCCTCTCTCTTCAACTTTAACACAGCTTGGCAACACAAGCCAGCAAAAAGCCTTCTGCAGTGCTGCTGCCCTTCCCAGCAGGCTCACCAGCCATCCAGGGGCCACTGAAATTTGGATGACAGGGACAGTGCTGTTGCCTTGTCTTCTGCTGCAGTGTTTGCTCTGGGTGGGATGCTCAGCAGGAGACACTTATTTTTTCTCTTCTGGGAATCACAAATGTCTGCTAAGGCCTGTGGGCAAAGGCTTGTCCTGGGAAGGCTTCAAGAGAGCACAGTGAGAGGTATTGTGCTTGGTCACTCATGCCAGTCCATCTTCAAGCAGCAGTTTACAGCCAAAGCTGCTGTTGCTCTTCCCTGTGGTTCCTGGCAGAGCCAGGAAGCCCTCCAAGCATGAAGGCAGGCGTTGTTTCCAGGAATCTGCAGCGATGTGGTTGAAACACACAGTTTATTCTTGGCTTGGGTTTAAATGCAGCAAACACTTTTCGATCCTGGGCAGTGCTTACTGTTGTGGTGTGCCCTTAAAGGTACAACTGGAAGGGGAATTTTGGTGAACTCGCTTTGAGATCCCCCTTGCAAAACTGCTCCCACTCCCTGCAACATCCACCATGTCCTGGCATGCTTTGGGAATACCTCAAAATACACCATCCTTACATCTGAGCCAGCAGAAACAAAGTCACGTACATAGAGGAGCAAGAGACAGCTACAGAGCAGGGCCAGCTTTGCTGACCACAACTCCAGGCACACTGCCACTTCCCAGCCTCTGCCCCACAGGACATGCTGCAGGAGCCCCCAAATCCCTGCTAGCTGCATAATGCACCATGCTCAGCACAGCTCTGCAGGTGTGAGAGCGCACTCTGCTCGTTGCATCCTCCCAGAGAGCCTCTACCTATGCCTGCCATTAAATTTAACCTGCCTGCCTCTGGCTGGGTGAGCACAGTTTTAAGTACATGAGGCAAACCTCCAGCCCTTTGGCTTCTCCACATGTCACGTTACACTCATTAACAGTGCCTGTTGTGTCCTGCTGCAGCTGGGATACCACCTTCTCTTGACTTCTGTCCAGCAACATGAAATCCAACACTTGCATTTTCTATTTTCACATAACCTGTATTGTGATGTTACTCTGGCTCTCGCTTGCTCTGGCCCTTGGCGACATGCAGATCATCCCAGAATGACCACACAAGACTGCTCAATGCTCTTTGCTCAGCAAGGTGACAGAAGATCATTCCACACGTTCCTGTCGGAGCAGGTCTCATGGGCCAGCACAGTGGCAGTCACAGCCACGTGGCTCCTCTGGAGCCTGCTCTCTCCAGCTGCCCCATAAGATAATTCTCTGGGAAAGCTGTGGTTTGAGCATTTGTCTCAAGCCATCCTAGCAGTTGCAAGCTCTGAACTCACTGCTCGATGCTGACAGGTCTCCCCAGCACAGCCACATGAGAGGAAAAACATTGACAGTTTCTGAGATTTACAAGGAGCTCTTCATTTTTGCAAGAATTCCGGGAAGCTGATGAAACTGGAAGTCATCCAGCTCAGAAAGCCCGAATCTACCTCATTTCCTTAATACTTGCATTTTCCACTCAATATTTTTAGCAGTTCCATGAAGCAGTAAACGGCAGAGAGGTTTTCTGAGGCTGCGTTTCTAAGGTCCAGCTGAGGTTCTGCCTTTCACTGGCAAACCTTCTCTGGAAAACAAGCTTCATCCTCACTCAGAAAGGCTGTCTTTGTCCTCACCCACAGCTATGGCACATCAGCTTAATGGCCTTGGTTTAGTCTAGACCCAGAAGAAGTGACAAAATGAGCTGCTTCAGCGTTGCTCACTGGAAGAGGTGTTCTTCACACATCTGCTGCTCGAGTTTGACATTCATGAAAAACACAAAATTACAATTGCAGATGATCTGGTCCTTTTCCGAGGCATCTGTCAAATGCAATTTCCCTGCACCACGGAGTTTTGCCAGTGAATATGTGTTATACACATACCTGCCACTTGCTCTACTCTGACTGTCTCACTTGTGATGTAGAAACTGTATTTGAAAGAATGAAGTTTGGGTTTTTTTCTCCCCCTTATTTTGGTTTTACCTCCCTGTGGTAGAAAGGGCTGTACATGTACTAAAGATCATCTTCAGAGGAGTAGGGGTGGCAGAAAAAGCTTTCCTACCTCATGCCAAGGTTCTCCCAGGTTTGCTAATCTCTAAGGTCCAGTTTAAAGCCTGGTGTTCCCATCTCAGTGCAAATCATTCAGGCCCGTAAGTTGTAGGTGCAGAGCAGTGGGAGCCAGACACAAAGGTAGGTGTGACTAACATAAACACCCAGCCAAATGGCTTTTTTAAAATGCATAATGAAAAATAAAGTCCTCAAACCTGAAATCAGCTAAATTAATAATTTTGGCATTTCTGAAAGGGAAAAACTTTCCCTTTAGACACTCCTTGGAAACACTTTTGGGTGAGCGAATGTGCATTCACACCCCTCCACAAGCACAGAGGAGATTTTAGTTTTTCTCCACCTCTTCTGCTGAAGCCATTTTACTTCACAGAAATGCTGTAACCTCCGTCACAATGAAGAAAAATGTGTTTCTATTGCCTGCTCTGGTAGCCAAAGCAATACACATTTTCCACTTCCCCAGTTATGTTGTAAATTTTTTTTTTTTTTCAAAATGAAGCCACTTCAACAGAGGATAATGAAAGATACACAACCTGTGGAACAGCACAGCTGGTAAAATAATTAAAGAAAAGGTAGGATTTTTCAAGTTGGAGGCCTTGCTCCAAATACAGTGGACAACAGATTTAAACCCATATTTTGATTCCATAAGGAGAAGAGATGGAGGTCTCAGTTTTATGTAGAGCCCTAAATACTTAATGTGAAGCTGATATTGTTTCCCATTTGCCTTTGTATCCAAAATAAAATATTCTACTTGAAACCAAAGCTCTCTTAACTTGCAAAAAGATATTATTGTTTTACAAAAGCCCTAACAGTTGTTTTGGGCCCACAAAATCTGAAACAATTTTCAGCGCTGTTACACAGCACATAATCGGTGTGTAACCATTTACATAAACCACTGCGCGGGGCTGACATGCTGAGGTGCAAAGGACTGCTTTACACACCCACAGCTCCACAGCACAATCCCTAAAATCCCATGGGATTTAGTCTGTGCGCTCCATCCTTCCCAGTACTGCACGGAGTAACATCAAAATACAGCACAGGGACTGCAAAACAAACTTCAACTCCTTGTTGCCTTGCAAAACATTCTTCTGGGTAAAGAAAACATTTCTTCTGGTTTCCAAACAACCTCTGAGGTGCAAACACATCCAGACCACCAGAAGGCAGGCAGACAGCCTAGACAGGGTGTGCTGCAACCTGCACTGCAACATAACAGCACAGAAAAGGGAAGCTCTCCCCAGAGATCTGTAATTCATAATTACCAGAAAGTAGGAATGAAACACAGCAAGTGCCCTTCTGCACTGTCCTCTAATAGCCAGAAGTTGCTTTCAAAAGCTGACCACACTGATGTGTTTAGGGACCATAAATACAGCCACAGTGGCTCCAGGCTGAACTTCTCATCTTCCAAAAACAAAGCAATAGCAGAAATGTGATATAATGATCTGAGGATCCAGCTCAGACTCAGGATAAGTAAGAGAAACTCCACTGAAAATCCACACTCATTGCTAGGCCATTTAACATGAGACAGATCCCTGTCCTCGCTGGCTGCTTTGGGGAGCTGTGGGAGGCAGAGGAGTCTCGTGGGGAAGGTCAGTTCCACAGCATTTCAGCACCTGAGCAGTGCTCTAGCAGAATTCCTGGGAATTTTACAGCCTCATCCCATCACAGCACATCCTACAGACTCTGCAGAGAGCTGCAGAGGGCAAATGTGGCAGAATACAACAGAGCCTCATGGCTTTTCTCTGCTTCACCTAACCCAGCACTGCTGGCACACAGAGCACAGACCTTTTGAAATGCTCTGCACCCATGGGTGAGGATAAAGGTGAGATGGACTACGGACACTCAGCCTCCAAAGCAGGCTCTACCCTTCTTGCAACACAAGATGTCACAGACTGATGCAATATGGACTCGTGTCTGGGGTCAGACACAGAACTAGAACACAAAGCTGAACTTCTCTAAAAACTCTCACCACAGCACAGGGCCAAGGACTGGGCTGAGGGAAAAGTGTGTGAGTCTGGGCAAGACAGAGGGAGAACCTCACACTCATCTGCATCTGTGTTCTTCAGGATGTCCAAAGGCACTTGCTGTCAGTCTCACACACTCACAGGGATAAGTCTGATTAAGCTTTAAAATACAGTCTTGCTCTGCTGTTTGGGCTGCAGACTAAACTCAGATCGGTAGTACTTGTATCCAGAAGAGCTGATATTACATTTTAATCTTAAAAGTCAAGCAGCTCTTCAAGCTCAAGGACAAGTTTCTGCAAGAAATCTGCCGGGTTAAGGCAGCACCACAGGGATTTTGGCAGAGATGGGCTGGAACCTGGTGCTGCCAGCTGCCCATCTGCCTGACCCCTTTCTGCTGGTGAGGGCTCTCTGGAAGCCAGTTCCTCAGACCGCATCAGAGTCCTGGCCCCCTCCCAGCACTCCCTGGGCTGCTGCTCTGAAGACAAAGTGGCGCCCAAGGCATTGACTTCTCTTATGGCAAAGGGCATCACCAGGGATCCAAGACCTCTCGTGGTTTGAAGCACCAGCGGTCCCACCTCCCCTCCCTGTGGGCACTTCAGAAAAACGCCTGTGGAGGCTCACACAATTACTCACAGCATTTCATTGCTGCTGAGATGAGCAGGCATGATTCATCCTTCAGCTAAAACAGAGTGGGTAGGCTCAAGTGTACAGGCATAACTAAAAAACCCTTGCCACACCACAACAGATAATCACAAAGCTTCCACCACGTTAGTGGATCTGAACCCACCTGGTACAGATCCAGTGAGACCTCACAGGTGTCCTGAGTCCCTTCGGGGTCAGGCACACCTATAAGCTTCCCCTGTATTGTGTGGGAGCTGTGGGAGAGCTAATGACAGTGTCCAAAGGCAGCTTTACAAGGGCAAGAAGACATTCCTGTGAAATGGGGCAGCCACGAGCCAGAGCCATTACTGCTGAAACACAGACGCGCTGGAGATTGCCATGTTGGAGTAATCCCAAGGATGGCATAAGCCCTCTATGTTTATATGTCCAAATTGGGGTGCGTACATTTTTTATATATACCTATACATAATCTATATATTATTTGCTGAACTTTTATGTGGGACTCTAATCAGGAAAGAGGAGTTACACTTGAGGTATTTCCCTGAATCCCAGAGTAAATGTCCTCCCATTTACTGCAGGAAGGGGAGAGGTGGACAGAAAAAGGCTTCATGTCTAGCTTTTGGTATGCACACCACACATTCACCCTCCGGATGAGCCTCCAGCCTAGTCCTGTGACAGACTCCTCAGTCCCACTGGGCAGCAACACTGGAATTTGCTGGCCCTGAAACATTACTTGCTGAGCTGCTCCCAACAGAGCTCCTATTTTACCCTTGCCAGAAAAAGAGGGAAAGGGAAAAAAACCCCAAACCCAACAACAATGCTTCTTTCTATGCATCCCATTGCCTGAAGTCTTCAGAGGAGGCGTACAACAGACTTGAGAACCAAATGCACGAAACAAAATCAGGTGTGGGCTTATGACCAGTGGTGCCAGGAAAGGTTAAAAATAAGCCTGTTGTGTCACTTTGACAAAAATAGACCAATGTTGATCTGAAGCCTGATACAGAAACTAAAATGAAAGCAGGTTTGATCCCACAGCACAACATGGTCTCAAGGCTGCATGATGGAGTGAAAGAGTTATCCAAGATCGGCCATCACCAACTGCCCATAGCCCACCACAGAGCTGCTCAAAGGCCCTGCTCCAGTTCCAAGCTGTCCTGGTAGGATCAAGGTTGGATTGTGCTGCTGAAAAGGCTCCTCCTTCCACCAGCACACAGTGACAGGTCCCCATTTCACCACTGTGTGCCACTAAGCCTGCCTTGGGGCAATGAGCAGGTAGCCAACACCAAAGCAACTCTCCTGCTCTCACTGCTTCCATGACATCCACTCTCCTGACACTCAAGTCTTAGCAGGAATATTTCACTCCCAGAAATATCAAAGAAAATAAAAACAAAGGTGGCCCTATCTAACAGGATGATGTGTGCAGGCTGCCTCTGGTGACAGCTTGAGCAGCAAACCAACCTGTGCTAGTACTGGCAATGCCATCAGGGCTCTGTGGGAAGGACACTCCTGAACTGAACCTGTATATCTAGTCCCACAGACTTCCCCACATTCACCTGATATGGGTAAGATTCACTTTACTTTGAGCCTGATCCTGAACTCAGGGAACTCAGTGGGAAAAAGTCCTGTCAAGTTCACTCAATTTTGAAATAGGCCCTGAGAAAAAAAAATTACTTAACCTTATTAAGGCTCTGAATTACAGATCCAGATTTATAAAGCTAAGGCTACAGGCAGTAATCTCCTTTCTATAATGGAATAAACAAAGCTGAAGGCAGAAGTACTGTATTTTTAGACAGGGTTTTTGATAGCACCTTGCTTTAGCCCGTAGATTTCCACTGCCAAACTTAATATTAACTTTTGAAGGAGCATCCGTGCTGGCCCAGCATGGATACTTTTGAAAAACCTCATGATCTGCACTGTATTTTTATGCACAGAGCAGAAGAACAATTTCTGTGCTAGTGACGTATTGTAAGCACAAAGCACACAGGCATCCCAGTACTGCACAGGAGGGGGTACTGCCTGGTTCCCCTTGGAACAAACTGACTGACACCATCACTGGTATCACTGACTCTTTTTTTCTAAACTCCAGGGAACCTGCAGGCAAATAAAGTGTTTTCCTAACTGCATCCCCCATCTTTTGGCCACAACAATCACTTAAATATCAGATGGAAGAGGTATTTGTAGTAGCCTAGCAAATGGGTCATTATTCCAAGATTTAGTTTCTTATTTCATGTGGATTACTGTTGCTATTGTCTCATTACAGGTGATTCACACAGGGCTGTGTGAAGCCCCAGGATCCTGGATAAGCAGGGTAGAGCCAGGTGGAATTCCTGGCCGGGCATGTCGAGCTCTCTGCAGTTCCACTCCCACTTTGAGGGGGACTCCTCCCAAGCTGCCTGTGTGCAGGAAGCAGTGACACTGACCTTTGTGCCAGCCCACGTGTCACCCCAAATGCCATGCAGCATGAAACAGACCCCAATCTACCCATGAACAACGTCCCCATGTCACACCAGGTACTTAACCTATGAGTCTCATTGGTCCAGGGTGCTTCAGCTGGTACAGGAAAACAGGTGTTTTCCCAAGGCGCTTCAGCCCCTCTAAAATTTTACTCTTCAGCTGACAAGGCTACCTAAGTTCCCAAATTAGGTGCCTTGGGTGGTTGTCTGATTGCAAGCAAAGCAAAAGTAATTTAGAGCAGGAGTCAAGTGATGCTCACCTGACATGGCTGTCACACACAAGAAGCTGCCAACTCCCTTGTTCCTGTTATATATGAAAGAAATTAATCAGAAAATGAAAGTAAGCACTGTCTCCACTGAACCAATTTAAAAAAAAAAGGATAAAAATGGGACATGAGCAAGGAAAGCCTGTCTTTACACTGCTCTTCAGTTTTTAGCATACTGATATGTCAAGTGTCTTTATGAAAACCACTGCAACCCAAGTAGAATCTCCCCAGTGCAGTGGGGCAGTTTGGCAACATATGACCATGGAGAAGGATATCCAGGGGTACTGTGTGTCTGGGAAAATGCCTCTTGGCATACTTGGATTTTACTATCTGAGCTGTGGAAGACCTGAAGCTGTCAGATCCCTCTGACTTACACAGGCCTTGACAGTATGCTTGAGTGTCTTGATTCTAAATCCCTTTTGTCAGGAAGAAGACACCACAAATCCCCACTGAAACTTATTTCTAGTCTAGGGAGACAAGAAACAGCAGGCAAAAATCCTGGTGCCTCTTGTTGAGGCACCACATGAGATCAAAACTCAGAATTAGAGATGTTCTATCCCCACCTCTTATGTTTACACAGGCCAGAATTGCACAACAATACACAATTCCTATCACAATACAGAAGCTAGTCAACTTGAAGACAAAATGGTTTTCAGAAACCTCCTTGTCTGTGCTTGCTAAAGGTACACCCAGGTGACATCTAAAGTGCATTGTTTTTTAGTTTATGTCCTCATCAAAGTTTAGCACACTCCACCTACAAGGCTGTATTTTTACTTTGTGGCAGGAAAGACATTCTTAACATTATTGACAATTACAGTGGGTTCAGTCATCAAGTACTTCAAACTCATCTACACAGTCAAGTGCTGCTGCTCTTAGACTGGACTGCTGTTTTCAGATACTCTCCCATGAATAAATAATTGATTGACTACTAATGGAAGACCATGGAGGCTCAGGAAAAGCAGAATGACTCTTTACTGCCCCAAGAAAAAGCAATAAAAAGGGGAATTATTTTAGTATTAACATGCTGAAATGCATCACCCACAAAAGACACATTAAAGCTAATGAATCCCTGGAACTGTTCCAGATGGATTTACAGACATGGAACAATAGATAACCCGTGTCCTCTCTGTACTTTTGGGACACCATTCATGTGTGGTTTACCTGTCCTCCATCTCCACTCTCAAGCAGATTTCACAGTACACGAAGTGATCTCCTGGCTGTGAGAGCAGAGAACGCTGCCTGGGGATGGTGGCATGGGTGCTGCAGTGTTCTTCATGCTAGACTGCTGACAGGAAAGCAACCACACCACGACACAGCAGCTGCTTTCACATCAGGATTACATCCAAGGGCATTTGGAATCAGGTTTTAAACACAGGGCTACTTTCACTTCCCACCTCACTTTGTGCCCGTGCTGACTTGGGAAGCACCACAGTGTTCCAAACACAAACCCGTCTTGCTTCCTCTCCAGCCAATTCCTTTATTTTGTACTCCTGGTTTTGAATCCCTGAGTTTCCATTGCACGTGTCTGTGTCTCCCACAGCCACCCCAGCTACTTGAAACTCAACCCTTGGGCATTTAGTTTGCTGCCCCCACCCCAAGCACTCGCTGTCACTCCTGGCACCACCAGCAACCATCACTCTGGCTTGAATGACTCAAAACAGAAAACACCTGGCAAGATGACAATACATATCAACAGCCTTTCATCCCTCCACAGCAACCAGAGCAGCTCTGCCCAGGCATGGAGCGGGTGCAGCTGACACCCAGTACAATATTGGCTTGGATGCAGCAGGCTCTGCCCCAGTGCTGATCCAAGCTGCAGGGATCAGGCACAAACACCCTTCTTCGCACATCCTGGCTGAGCCTGCATGGCAGAATTCTTTGCCAAGTGTTTCTCCACCCCAGTTTTCCATCTCAAGGCAAAGCGCTCCACAGGCTGACGGCTCTGGTGCCCACATGGCACATTCATACCGCAGAAGTCAGAGGTCCAGCACTGGTGACACATTACTCAAACACGTGGTGAACTGCTGTTAATCCCAGCAGCCCAGCAAGCAGAGCTCCCCTCTGTCCTCAGCTGCCCTTTTCTGGGCAGCTGCAGCTTTTCCTGGCACCTGACTAGCAACCCTGTGGCTTTTACCTCGTGTGCATTGAGCTAAACCATGGATTTGGGCTTGGAGCCCTCCTGCATCTTGAAAGGAAAGTGTTTGGGTTTAGCACTGGGCAGCTGCTGAAGTGCCATCAGGGCTGCTTTGTAGAAGATAAAGACAGCAAGGCGCCCTTTTCTGGCGATTTAGGCTTTCTCTTCCAGCAGCATGGTCACACTGCTCTCCAGCCTGAACCTGCCCCTTTTCATACCCTGTCCCATTCGTGCTTTTCAGGGCAGGGAGGCTGCCTTGTGTCTGACAGGCAGTGCCCTGCAGGGAGGTGCAGCAATGGAGGGGGAATCCTGTGCTTCTCCACATCCTACAAAAACTTCAGAGGCAAGAGGAAGGCCCCGTGTGTGGTGCGGCTGCAGGCTGTGCCCTCGGCAGAGGATGGCACTTCACCTTACTCATGTTGCAAGCAGCTACAGGAATCGGGACATTTCCCAGGTGGCTCTGGCCAAGCTGCGTCACAGCCCTGTGTGGTGCCAACCACAGGACTTCACAGATTCACACAACAGAATCACAGAATGGTTTGGGTTGAAGGGACCTTAAAGATGACCTAGTTTCAATTCCCCTGCCACGGGCAGGGATGCCATGCATTAGATCAGGTCGCTCAGAGCTCCATCCAACCTGAGTACTTAAAACACTTCCAGGGATGGGAAATCAAATTTTCTCTAGGCAACTTGTTCAGGAGGCAGTTTCAAGAACTTCAGCTGGCCCCTCTCTTCCCTACCACACACCCTGAATTTTGCCAGACCCTATTCACATCATGCAGTGCCCTGCTTCGCAGCACTGTTCCTTTACACAGGCTGAGCCATTTCTAGGATAAAGTACCACTCAGATGAGCAAGACTGGAAAAATCCTGCCCGCCTCCATGCAAGTCCTACATTGGCCTGTTGTTGGTATAAACCACAGATTACTTCATGACTTTCTGGCACCTACAATCAACATCATCAGCCAGCGAGTGGGACGGGCTGTATACGCATGAGAGCGAAACCACAGAAGGGTTAACCCTGCAGTGGGCTGGGAAAACACCCAAAGTACAGAGGGGGCTCTCAGAGTACCCAGAGAGCCAGAGGCTGTGACTCACTACGAGAGGCTGCACAAAAATAGGGCTTTCAGCAAGGCCCACAGGAATTTCTTTCGGGAGATTCTTCCCCCAGAGACAGGCGAGGGAACTCACCTCACCTTTCCCATCAGAGAGCGGATCTGGTGACTGCCCTTGCCAGGAGAGGAATTCACTATTGTCTAGCTGGTTGTTTCCAGTCTGGCTAAAAATGGGATCACAGGAGACTAACTGCTTCACTGGAGAAAAAAAAGAACCAGTCTGGAGTGACGGAATTATTTTGTAGACTGTTGTTGTTTGGGTTTGTTTCCATCCTGGCTTAACGAGCATTAATGACTTCAGATGGGGGGGAGGAAAGCCATTAGGGAGAACATGATCCACACAGATACCTCTCTGCCCAGCACACACTTCTGTCCCAGCCAACCTCTACAGCCCTGATGGCAACAACGCTGTGCCTCTGCCCATCCAACACCCCCTTCTCCAGCCCTTCAGAATGCAGGAAGGTGGCTGAGAGCACAGCAAAATTTCAAGTTTCCCTTTTTAATCAGCCTGACTGAAGTGCCAGCCTTCCTGCAGCTCAAATTCTTCAGCATGTTAGCTATGCTCGGCAGCATCTCCCGAAAAACTGCTGTCTCTTCCCAGTGGCAGAGAAACAAAGGGAAAATGTCCCAAAAGAGCAGATGCTCCCGCAGAAAGCAGTGGAGCTCAAAGCCTGTGAAATAAAGTTTGTTTTGTTTGCAGAAGCCATACTGAATCTTCCGAGACTAATTCTGGTGTCCGGAGAGACAAAATGAAACCTAAAGCCAAGACACGTAATTAATGTTGAAATTCCTCCTTATATAACAGTGCCTGGGACAGACACTCGCCTGGACAATGCTGCACATGGCCCTGCCAGCAGAGCCCAGGGAAAGCCTGGGAGCAAGTGAGCAATGCCTGTGTTATGCCCAGTGGCTACAGGCACCCTTACATACTCAGTGCTGGCTTCATGGAATTAGGGATCAGGAGCCTATGGGAATGGCATGCTCTCATCTATAAGCCACCTCTGTTTAGGGACAGCTGTCTTCTAACTGCATCCCCCAGGTAACAGGAGAACAACTTGAACTACCCCAAACCACAGCAAGGTCTCAAGGAAGATACAGAGTAAAGACCTGGAAACATTAGGAGCTTCCTCTGAGAAGAGATGGAGAATTTTAGCATGAGTCTGGTTGTAAGAAAGCAAAGAGAAAGTAAGGAAGGCTCTGAGACAGTCTAACAGTGACTTCAATTAACCTGTCCTAGATAAGACAGTACATGGAGACACCTGATACTCCATGCCACGTTCAACTCATGCAGAGGTAACAGTGAGGCCTCCAGAAATCATCATTTGACATCCCGTCTCTTCCACGTGTCCCCATTCCAGTATCAGCTTACAGGTTCATGGCAATATTTGGGACTTGCTGTCGTGCTTCCTGGCCAGCTAGGATTCAGAGATGCCACTAGCTGATGCTGGGAAGTGACATCCAACAGCTCTGGCAGGAACTTCTCCTGACTGCCCTGTGGCTTGGGAAAACCATCAGTCCTGCAGGACCCCAAAGGCAGCTCTGAGCAGAGACAATGAGGTGCAGTAAACACTGCAAGCTGCAAGACAGTTTCCCATTAATTTTATCAGATAAAATACCTGTCCTTCCCCCTGAGGCTATCCCTGTCAGGGCAGTCACCAATTTGAGCAAGCAGGGAAATTTCACAAGATCAGTGTAGGGGGATGTGGGACACAGACTTTCCACTCATGAATCCAACCTCAGCCCACTCAAGCCACAGATGATTTGTGGCTTTGGAGATTTCAAAGCCAGTCTCCTTTTGCTCTGGTTCCTTTCCAAAACATTATATTGGCATTTTCTCTTTGTGTAAGAATAAGGAAAAAAAATAATGATTTCAGGTTTGAGTTACACCAGTCATATCTTAAACCTACCACCAGCAGAGTAAGCTGCCATTGACCAGCCATCCCAAACCTGAACTCCTCCCAAGAAGCACAGAGGACATCGAGAGCTGTCACCCTCCTGGGGGGGTTGGCCCTGGCCCCAAACAGACCCCAGCAGGAGCAGAACTGATAGGACCAGCCCTTGCTCCACACTCTGTGCTGATGCAAGGGAAGAGCAGCCGGGCAGTGCTGCCTTCTGACCTTCGCAGTGGGTGGACTATCACTGTGGAAGCTTGGCCAGTTGGCAAGAGTCAGAGCAGCTCCTTGGCTTTCTCATTTATCAGGGCTGGGCAGAGAAGCAAGAGGCAGGAGGCAGCTGCCAAGATTTTTGCTCCCTCTGTGCTCAACAGCATCTGAAGGTAGAAATTCTGGCTGTAAAGCCGTTGTTTGGGCACCAAGTTTTGAACTAGTGATGGGAGGAACACTGAAACGGGGAGCTCCAGTTAGGAAGAATGGCTATAAAGGAAAAAGGGAGAGAAAAACTTTAGAGAAGGTGCAAGCAATGGCAAAAGCAACATTAAGTTAATAAAACTGTGACAAAAACACAGACAAGCATAAGATTCCTCAACCTATAGTTAAGAGAAAACAGAAGTACAAAGCACACCAACTCAGCTTTTAGACACAACTCAACAAGGACATGGAACTTGTTACATTTGCACATCCAGGTAAATGTCAAAATGAATGTAACCAGATCCAGAGAAGGGAGGAGAAAACCCAAAGCCTGCTTCCTAAATGTCACACACCAGCTCAGACTCTTAACAGAAGTGCCACAGAATCTGGACATTGAGATGTGCTGCAGTCTCATTACAACAGCCCACAATGGCTTACTTGAAAGTCCTCAAAGAATTTAAAAGGATCACTTCCTAGTGTCCCTTCTTCCACACAGGTTTGCACATGGAATAATTTCCCCTTGCCACCTTGAACAGTTAACCCTGCTTTTCTCAATTTACCCCCGACCCATCCCCTCCTCCAGCCCCTTTCCTTTTCCAACACCATAAACCCACTCTGGCAAAGCATTGTGACAGTGCTGCCTTCCCTGAAATGTAGATCAGAAATGCTTCAGATGTGCATATACACATCCTATTGGATAGATTTTCCATGGCAGTATGCCTGGATCAGGGATTTAGCTAGTAAATAACCTCTCCTACTTGGAAGTAATTTTCCTGATTCACGAGCACTTCTCTGCTGTGCTGCCGAGAGATTTGTGAAAGCAGCTCTGGATGTTAATAATATATTGTGCTTGTGAAACTTTAATTGATTCAGAAGAAATCTGCTCAGAGTGTGGAGGATCTCCATGGCTTTGAATATAGCACATTTATACATGGTTGGGACTTGAAGGCTTGCTCCCATTTCCATTGTTTTCAGCTGGAATACCGCCACTACTTCAGTGGAATAATAACCAGGTAATACAAATCCAAGATTAAACTGTGCCTTTAGGCACAGCCTCATAAAAGGGGAGGTTCTTCATCCTATTAGCAGAAAAGGTGCAATGACTCAGAGGGTAAATGATGAGCAATGCTTTCCCCTTGGTCCATGGGAATAGGCTTCACATCCTGCATCCTGGCCTGCACCAGCAGCGAACAACAAGCCCCAGCACCAGCTCTGCTGGCACAGAGAGGGCAGAAACAAACCCATGCCCACCATCCTGCCCAGAGTACCACTGGCAGAAAAGGGAATTTTCTCCCCTTGAAATTCTGAACTGTAAACCAGACAGCTATTACTGCAGCACTGCCATATAATAATTGAAATTTTTACTGGGTTATTGTATTTCATTTATATCTGTATTATTACAGGCAGCTGATGGCTCTGAACTCAAACCTACAAGGTGTTACAGTGATGCACCACTGATACAAAAAGGTGCTGGGTGGCTTTACAAATTTCCTCTCTTTCTATAAAAGCAGAGTACCCATCTGCTCACTGGCTTAAAGAAGAAAACCTAAACACTGGGATTATTGACCAAGGAAACATCAGGTGCTGACCTTGCTACAGCTAGAAGAGTAAGTCATATTCTCCCTGGATAGCTACAGCAGTTGCTGCAGGCCAAGTATTTCAACAACACGGATTCTCTCACTGTCTCCCTTACACACACAGCAGCCTCACTCTCGCTGCAACACGTCATCTTGCAAGAAATCTTCCATTTCAGCAAGTCAGAGGGAGCAGATGCAACCGCATTTTGTTGGCATAATGTTTTAAAAAGTTGTACTGAACATTTATTAAGGTTGACAGAGAGACCTTTTCCTCAGCTATATATATCAGCCTCCCTAATGCTAAGCCAGGGCTCATATTCTCTGACATTAATACTGAAAGCTTCCTCAGTTCAAGATGGGTAAAAAGATCAATAAAATTATTGGATTAATGCTGGGCAATTCTAGAGATTTCAGGGCAAATTTTTTCAAAATTCGTAAAATCAGAGACCTGAATGCCTTTGGTATCAGTGAACATTTTAAAAGTCAGAGGAACAGTTCTGGCCAAAAACATAGTAATAATATTTAGGGGCAGTTTTTAAAAATCAATTTTACATAACATTTTCAAATTTATTTCAATTTTTTTAAATCCTTTTCATGACCATTGTGCCTTTAAAATAGAACAAAGAGGGCAGGAAAGGCAGAAGAACCATATTTTTGTAGAGAAGTTTCTTAGTTTCAGAAGCCCTAATTAAATATTCCCAGGTGCCCTAGGAGTTAAAGACTGAGCCTAATTCTGGTCTCCAGATCTCCTTTCGTTAGGAACTTGTCTGTAATCGTTACATGTAGCTATTTCTTAATTGCATCTGCATACTTTTTAATTGTGAAATGCCTTCATAAGGATGTATTAGTCACAAAAGGAATGTCAGAACACAACTCACATCTAACCACTTATCCCCCCCCCACAGATGAGCAGTACTGCTTATTCTATTGCACCAGTACTAGAATTCCTGACTAACACTGAGCTCTCATTGCAAACATTTGGCAAACGGGAGTCCTTGCCTGTAAGAGTTCACAAGTTACTACATGCAAATGTAAGAGCTACAGCAAGGAAGAGTGAAAGTACGAGAGACTTGCATTTAGGTAAAGGTTCTCCAGCCTTGGAGCAGGTGAGTGAACTAAACCAACTCTTGAGGCTCCTTTGAGCTCGGGTTTTTAATGATTTATACAAACTCATTATGTGCAGGGTTTGCAGGTTTCAAATCAATCCCTTTAAATAACCATAAAGGAAAAGTAGACACTAGCAGAGCCAACAACTTCTGTAGGCTATTCAGTAGTCCTTAGTCATGTGGAAAGTTCCATCAAAGTTCACAGACGATATACAGTGGAGTCAATGGGGCACAGAGATCTGATATGTGGATCTCAAAACAGGACTGCTCTTCGTAAGCATAACTGTAAATCAGGACTAAACTGTCCTACACACTGACTGATTAAACATGACATGGAAACGTGAGAGGCTGGGGTTTTTCCCTCTACACTTTCCATTTGATCAAGTGCAGAGAAACAACCCTTTAAGCACTGCATGCCAGAGGCTGTAAAAGAGCCCATCTCACAACCATGCAACAACCACATCTGAGTGGAAAACTATGTGGAAGATGCACTGTCTAGAAGCACAGATCAATCTACATGAGCTGTTGACTGTCAGATAAGATAGCCACAGACATCACTACACTCCTGACCCTCAGAGACATCCCTTTATATTTTCTAAAGCTGAATGAAGCGTTTCCAGAGATGCCAGCATGAAAATTCCTCTTCTACACTAAGCAGTTGTTGTAGGGACATGGCTGCTGGTATGCTATTCTGTGCCAACATGCAGCTTTTAGCTGATTTGCTTCACTCATTCACCATATAATCAGCTTATATTTCATTCTTTCTGCTGTTCTCATAACACAGCACATTCTTCATTTTGTTCTGCTTACATATATCTGTTCTGCTCTTCAGGGCCTCAATACCACAAAGCACCAAGCCTCAGAGCTCTCCCAGACCCAAATCTCAAAGTAATAGTGACCAGATCCCATAGCTGAGGGTCTGGTGCTCCACAGAGGGGACTCACACCTGTTTTGGCACTGGTTGGGCTCTGTCCCACCCTCTCCTCTCAAATGCAAACAACCTGACTCTCCACACACAGCTGAATCAGTGGGGAAGAGAGAGTCATAAAATACATTAAATTAGCAAAGAGTACCTAGAGAGGCATCTACTGTAGCAGATTCAAGAACAAACTTACACAGAATGATAGAACGGTTTGGGTTGGAAGTGACTTTAAGTTCCAATCCCCTGGCATAGGCAGGGACACCTTCCAATATCCCAGGTTGCTCAGACCCCCATCCAGTCTGGCCTTAAACACTTCAAGGGATGGGGCAGCCACAGATCCTCTGCAACTTGTTCCAGTGCCTCACCACCCTCACAGTAAAGAATGTTTTCCTATTATCTAATCTGAATCTACCCCCCTTCAACTTAAGGCCATTCTCCCTGGTCCTATCACTGCATGCCCTTGTAAAAAGTCTCTCTCCAGCCCTCTTTTAGGCCTCATTTAGGTATCAGAAGGCTGCTCTAAGGTCTCCAGGCTGCTACAAGGTCTCTCTCTTTCAGAAAAGCTTAAAAACATCTAATAGAAGAAAAGATTTCTCTTTATTTGCCAAGAAAACAAAGCTATGCACAGCACCTAAGCAAACCATCGATAATCCCTGGATGGCCCCCCAGCAGCCAGTTTGCCTTGCAGAGCATTGCTGGTATCAGTCACAGATCAGTTCAACTGCTAATTTATCTCCCTGGGGAAAGCCCCTTGACTTCAGGGGAAATAAGATCTGGCTCCAGATGTGAAAAAGGGCATGGGATGAGAATAAACAAAATCACCAGTTGCCAAAAAAAACCCCCAAAACCACCAACCAAAAAACAACAGAGAGTGAACATGAGGAATCCCATGTCTACACTGTCTTGACCTATGGAAAAAGCAAATAGCACACTTATAAAAGTCACTCTGTTAACAGTGGCTGTATGTAATTAGGAAAGGCATTCAGCTTCTGTTTTCAGCACGTAATTTTTAATTGATTTTGCTGAAAGAAACCTTAGTGTTGTTTCAGTTAATAGGAGTCTTTCCAGCAAAACTGGTCTCCATAAAAGGCTTATGCAAAGCTTCCTCTAAGTGTCACAGGTTTGAATCGGCAGGGAATTAACCTGTTGCAAAGAGTGCATTCCCTATAAAAGCCAAGAGCCATGAGACACAGTTGCAGACCTGATGGGTCCCCTCCACTAAGGAAAGGTGATGATTTTAGAAACCTGGCCAGTATCCAGAAATCTTTCCAGATCCCGGAGGAGAGAAGAGTTTTAACCGGTCCTAAGGAGTAACACACAGAAAGGAGATGCTTTCAGGTAACCCACAAAAGAGTAAGCACTTCCTGTTAATATGCCTATCTTATTTTCCCCAAGAGTTAGTGTTCAGCCCCAAGGCCAGACCATATTCTCGTCTGGATAAGTGTATAATTATCTTTTGCCTTCCAAAGGGACCACGCATAGTATTAAACACCATCAAGTCACAGGACCTACTTAATCATGGCTGGTGCCACATCAGAGCACGGAGACTCTGTGCACACCATCCCACATCCAGAGGTGTGATGGAGCACAAACAGACCCCAAACATCTCTGGATGGATGGGTTGCATTAGAAACATCAACACAGACACAAAGGCAGTGGAATGAGCTTACTAGCATGAGCCCTCAGGATAAAAACAAGGTTCTTCAGCCAGCCAATAACAAGTACTTTTCCCAGGCTCTCCAGCCCAGTCTTTCAGCAACTCTGGCTGCTGGTCAACTTCATTACATGATACAATACCTATAACCTTAAGGATGTATCTGCCACTGTGCTGTGCCAAGCAGTGAGCACATGGGTGTCTTAAAATCCAATTCCACACCTTAGGCTGGCAAAACTACCATTAAAATGCAGGCTGCAAAGGTGACACTGCCTCTGCTTCCAGCTCTAGTTCAGGTATGTCACTATGTACTGCATGCTGTATCACATCTGCAAGTAGTGGAGATGTGAAGAGTGATTGTGAGACACATTTGCAGAGAGAGAGAAAGGATATTTGCCATAAAAGTTAAGGCTGTGCTATGAGACTGGGCTGACTGCTCTATTTTGCCTGTAGAAAAGTCATTATCTTACTGTAAACCCCTATGCCCCCTCCTCAAAGAAAACACAACCCCACAACAAGGACGTTTAAGGAAACATTTTCATTTGCCCTCAGCACGCAGATATGGTGCCTCTATTGAGCAACCACATGTAGATGACTCTGGAAAGTGGACCCAGCCACTGGCAAAGCTGTACATCAGTCTATGCAAAGGTCTGAATTTGAGGGCAGCAGGGCAGACCAGCCATTCTTCCAGAAATGCTACATGGAAGGAAACATCCTGCTTTGAAAATAAACCCCTTAAAACAATTCACTATCTATTTGCTTTTTATCAGACACTGAGTGGACGAGATCACTTGCATTGAGTAAACCACTGTGCAACCTAATTCTGCTCAGATACACTGCTTTGTTTTGTTTCTGGCATGCACAGAAGCCAAAATATGCCTCCCCTACCCTGGGAACTGCTGAACTGGAAAGTGAAAGTTGGAAAGAGCTGACTCAAGAAAAACAGCACACACAGTCTTTAGATAAAAATGGAAAACTTACCTACCTACCTACCTGCAAGAGAACCCAGCCAACTATTTTTCTTTAGAACTAAGCTTAAAGAAAGCAGCAGTGCTCAAACATTGCCCTGTGAGCAAAGATTTTATTTACAATAGCCTTGATTATCACCTTTTACCTGTCAACATCCAGCATGAGCTGATCCCAGATACATCCTTGTCCTACTCATCTGTGGCTTAGGACGCATAATATACTGTGATATGACTGGATGCATTCCCCTGTACCATGGGATACAGGACCACCACACTGTATTTGCTGATTGGTTTTCTTTCAGGAAGCAACTATAAATAAATAGGTGCTGCTAAGTTGGCAGCTAAACCTCAGCTTAGGCAAGACAAAGATCTTTCCTTGATAAGGCCAGAAAGCCATCTCTCCCCTTTGCAGAGTTGCAAATGAAGATAAAAAATAAAGGTCTGTGGAAGTGAAAGCTCTCTTTTAAAAAACCCCAAATACATACATGTATGTTTATGGGACTTCTATTCTGACCATGGCTTAATAACAACAAGGGATTTCCTCAAAGTAAGGAGCAAACTCACTTAAGATTTCAGCTGAATCATGAAAACCATCCTGTGAGAGCTCCAATCCAGTAGTAAGCCTGGTTTTAGTATTAACAATCACATATAACCAAAATACACCATCTACCGGAAGAATACCATTCTCATGGACCCACAGTAGTACTTGCAGAAATACTGCACTATAGACATTTCAGACTGCTTTGTTGTGGCTGAAAAAGGAATCAGCAAACACCTGATTTTAGCAGCTACCAGCATTGTCACCCTAAGCCTCAGTGACATGTTTCAGCTACTTCTTGATGAACTTTCAGTGCTGGCTTTCAAACCTCTGTGGCACTTCAATAGAGGGGAGCCTCAGCTTTTGGCAGCACTCATGGCAAAAGCAACTTGACTTACTGGGAGAATGTTCACTGCCTTGGTAAACGCAGACTCTCTCCTGAACTGCTTAATCTTGAAGGGGGCAAGGGAAAATGCAGTATTATTATGTGTAAGTTTAGCCCAGAAGACCAAAAAATGGCCCAGGGTGTTCTAGGCCGGCAGCTCTCCCTCCACTGACCCTGGGAATAGAGAAAGAAGAAACACCTTGAATAACCTGTAGCAAAATGTCTTTGCTCAGGCTATTCCCAGTGTCTCTCCCTGCTGTCGCAGCTTCCTAAGAAGGCACTCACATTCTGATCACAAAATCTCCAAACTCTCTCACACAAGTGCAGCAATTCCCTTCTGTGTAGCCCCTTCCATACTGCAGAGTCCCTCCAAGAGCCAAGTGTTTGTGACCTGACAGAAGCAACCTCAGCTCAGTACAGCCACAGCCAGCAGCTCTCTCCTCTTACATCTCCTAGATCCCTAAATAATTTTAAGAAACAAAGTCATCCCCCTGCAAATCTGCCTTGTGCACTGAAGCTACCTGACTCCACAGCTTAACCAGTTTCTCAACCAGATCAAAGCCTGTGCAGTTGTTCAAGAAGCTTTTCAATTACTCCTCCAGTTTCTATCATGAATTATGGCAGCACTTGAAGAGTGCCAAAATCCAGAGGGATCGGTTACTGCTGCCCTGTGACAGGCAGCAGGCTGGGGGGAACAGGATAAGCTGTAAGCACAGTGGCATTACATTATGCACAGACAGAGTTTTGCTGCTGAATGATTGACAATAACTACTGGATGTCACTATTTTAAGGTTAATGTCATTTGCGTAATTATCTGGCAGGGTCTCTCTTCAGTGGCTGGCATTATTCACAAGGGAAGAATTACACTGAAATCCAGCTGTAGAGTAAGGAGATTTGCTATTCTATGCAGACAATCATGGTGCTTTAGGAGCTTGATACACACAGTATATATCACTAGCCATTTTCATTCTGGATCTGCAATGTATTAAAATGACCCTCCTCTATTTCACTGTGCCATGTACATCATATGATTTCATACTTAAAAATATTTTAATATGCTGTCCTCACCTAACCATCTGTTTCTTACTTGGAGCTAGGAAAGGAGAAGCTGCTTTTACTTGATTGATCCTATCATCTCACCATCAAAGAGGAAAGTGTTCATTGCAGAGGCCCCAGCCCTTTGGTCACTTTAGCCCTCAGCTATTCTGGTTTTACTAAGTTCAAACCTGAGTTTATCTGTTATGGAAGGATGCCTTAATGCCTGGGTTAAATTACATTAAGTCCCAAACCAAACAACACTTGACCTAACCCATAGTCCAAAATGGTACTACCAGAGTCTGACTGGGATTGGAAGTGGTCTCCTCCTGAACTCAGCCCTGGGTCCCAGCTGTACAACTGTAACCGCGCAGCAGAAAAGAGAGACTTGACATTATTCTTTGCAGTGCTGGCATGCCACAAGTGGGATTGAGCAGGGCTGCAGCAGACCATACTCAAATATGTGTGCTTTGCTGCTGGATTCCAGGTAACAGCATTCCAAAGAAAACAACTGTCTGCTCCTCCTCTCCCATGCTCTGGGTAAGAATATGCCAGAGATGTTCTGCAAAGCATGGCAGAAAGAAATCTTTCTGTGCAATCAGAAATGTGCTGACATCTCTCTGTTCCATCTGTCGTGTTCTACCCCAGAAGAAGCCTTGCTCTGCCCCTGGGGTTTTTGGGAAGATGCTGGTCCAAATCCCGGCCAAGGAGGGCTCAGCAGACTGGCACTGATCCGTGCTGGCTGCTCTGTGCCTTTTTGCTTGAGTTGATAAGGGAGCACTACAGCAGTATAGAAGGGGAAAAATACAACCAAACTGCCCCCCTGAGTACAGAATAATGACAAATAACAAAAGAGAGCTCAGTATGGAAAAACAGCTTCCTGAGAACAGCCTCAAGAGCTCCATTAGAGGCCGATGCAGGGAGGCAACAATGCTCCAATCCTGCTGAAAACAAAATGGTGCCAGACATGGACAGGAAGGAAAAACTCCTGCTGTAGGATCATGGCAGGAATGAGAAGACTTTTAGTGGCTGAGATGAGTGGCACTGGATAGGTATGTCAAATACACAGGGTTTAAACACAGGTCTGTAGCAACTACAGGGAAACAGAGGCTTTGGTGTAATCAGCACCCACTAACTCTTAAATAACATGGTGTGCAGTGGCAAAAGCAATGGATCCTGACATTCACCTCCCAGAAAATCTGTGAAGGTTTAATTTAATGCCTGCCCAGGAATTTCACTC
Organism: Sakesphorus luctuosus; assembly: GCA_013396695.1. Classification (NCBI taxonomy): domain Eukaryota; kingdom Metazoa; phylum Chordata; class Aves; order Passeriformes; family Thamnophilidae; genus Sakesphorus; species Sakesphorus luctuosus. The sequence continues at coordinate 20,338 of VWZD01011166.1, read as the reverse complement.
CTTCCTGGAAGTGGTGCACCTTGGTCAGCATGCACGGGGAATGCCCAGCTAACAACTTTGTTCCTGGTAGGCAGCGAGTGGCAGAAAACTCCAGCTATCATGTCAGCCATGGGGTTGAGCCAAAGGGAAGGAATGAATGCAGAGCTCACCGATAAATGATGCCTCGTTCATGGAGAAACATAAGGGCTGAAATAATTTCTGCAGCATAGAACCGGGCTCGATCTTCATCGAAGCGACGCGACTTCTGAATGTGGAACATCAAGTCCCCGCCATTTACGAACTCCATCACAAAGAACAGGCGATCCTTCACACAGGTAAACACAACACACATGGACAGAATTAATCATATCCTCGGGCAGGCTGGAAAACTCTAAGTAAAACTATTATCTCCCAAATAAAAACAGATTAAGTACTCATGAGACAGTGCATGGGGGGAAATGCTGATGTTTACTCAGGCAAAATCAAGCCAACACCAGGAGGATCTCCTAGTACCTCCTTGCCCTGAACTCCTCCCAAAAGTTTTACCCCCAAATCATGAAATGAATTCCTGTTCATATGTGGATTGGGCATATCAGTAGGTGTGTGCCCATCACTGATCAGCTCCTGTTGGGTTTCTCTGAACTATCCTTATCCTGAAATAGCAGGGAATAACACTCCTTCATCAGCATTCTCTGAGCTGAGTGGCACTTGAGAAATTTGTAAAAGGTCACTCACTCCCTAGTAAACACCTCAGATCTCTGGGGAAAGATGTTCCACAATACAATGTGCATGACCAGGCTGCTCACAGACTGCAGCTTTGCCATGACAGCACAACATTGTCTCGAGGATATCCCAACATTATTACTGGAGAATGTGTGTTGTTTTCCAGGATGGGATTTCCTGCCATACACTTTCATGGCAGCTGCTTTTTGAGCCCTCAGATTCCAGCTTTCCTCTGATTAACCTGCAGAGACCTCTGGGCGATGGAGGAACTGATAAGGATGAAGTATAAATCAAAGCTTCTGCTGAGCAGAAAAGCAACCTGTTTGATAAAGTTCACTTCATTAACCACAGCTGCTGGTCTCTGAGGTTTCTTTTCTGGCTTTGTTCTGGCTTTTGCAAAAGCCTATACAGAGGGAGGCACTCGCTTATGCTCCAGGCTCAGCAGTGAGTAGGGGTTTAGTATGTGCAAAAGGAGAGCTTGCTTGATTGTGAGAGGAAGGACACACAGAGATTTGTCACAAAACTAAACCCTAGAATTGTTGCAGCCTAGTTCCAAAATTTCTCTTAGTAATTGTTTCAGGACCTTCAGTATTTATTGTTTCAATTTTACTCTGAATATCAGGAACAAGCAGATTGGAAAACAGGCATACAATTCAACTGAGACCAGTTAGGCTTTTAACAGTAATACTTGCCCTTCTTTCTCCACAAGCTCCTTCCCAGGTCTGATGTTAATCATCTACAAGCTACTTTTAAATCCTAAGTTTAAGAGGACAAGCATTGTTATGCTCCACTTTCTGGCAGCCAGCCAGCTTGAAATGACTACTGGTATTAACATCTTAAGATGCACACAGCAGAAGAAAAGCAAGCAGAAATCCTCTCATTCTTCAATGGACACAAGCAGAAAAGCAAATGGCTTGTGACAGATGAAGACAACTTGCTTCTAAATGCCATCCTCGGCTCTGCCCAACAGTCCCTTCTAGGCTCCTTCCAGAAGATAAAGATCATTAAATCTTAGAATCACTTGGGTTGGAAAAGACCTCTAAAGATCATCAGCCACTAACCCAACACTGCCAAGCCCACCACTAAACCATGTCTCTAAGTGCCATATCTATATGTCTTTTAAATACCTCCAGGGATGGCAACTCTACCACTTTCCCAGGCAGCTTGTTTCAGGCAGTCTGACCACCCTTTCAGTGAAGAAATTGTTCCTAATATGAAATCTAAACCTCCCCTGGTGCAACTTCAGGTCATTTCCTCTCATTCTGCCACTTGTTACCTGGGAGAAGATACCGACTGCCACCCGGCTACACCCTCCTTTAGAGAAGTTGTAGAGAAGGGCCTGCCCTGAGCCTCTTTTTCCCAAGCTGCTTCTCATCAGAGACGTGCTCCAGACCCTTCCCCAGCTCTGTTGCCCTTCCCTGGACATGCTGAAGCACCTCAATGTCTCCAGTGCAGTGAGGGGCACAAAGCTGGACACAGGATTTGCGGTGCAGCCTCGCCATTGTTCCCACCAATCTCACATCACTACTGTTTGCAGCACCAAGGCCATGTGTTAAACGTTATCTCCAGTCTATATAAACAACAACACTTCATTGTTTCACTCTGCCTTTATTAGAGGGCACTGAAAGACACCCAAGCTGGCTCATCTACAGCAGCAGTCTGAGCCAGAGCAGCATGAACTGTGCAAACCCAGCAGCAGTCCTGGCTCTTCGGCCCATATCAGATCTCTAACACCACATCTTCACTGCACCTGGTTAAACTCAATCTGGCTGTGCTGTGCCTACCTGTTTGGCAGCCCTTCCTCCAGCTGCAGCACAGGTATTGCCTCTGCCTTGCCATTCAGGCTAGCTTTTACATCTCCTTGTTATTCTTTCCCGCCTCCTTCCTTGCTGATCTCTCCACATGACACATGCTTATCTAGCCCAGCTTGTCCAGGCATCTCCTCAAGCCCATACTTAAAAAAGAAATCCCTCTTGCCAGATCCCCAACAGGAAGTAATTTACTTTACCAGCAGCCTGACAAGGGATGGTGTGTGTGTATTTATGTAAGTAATACATATGCTTGTATAAACATGCTTCAGTTAGGTGAACATATATGGATTTTCTACTCTTTCCTTAAGGGTGAACTTCAGGGAAACAAATTTAACTCTTCCTATCTTAAAACATACATGTCCAGCTTCTCCAGTGCAGGCAAAACCCCATGACCCACCCCAGACTTCTGACTGTACTCGTCTCTACTATGATGCCTAAAGGAAGGTATTACTTCTTTCTCAAATGTTCAGGTAAGCACTGAAACAGTTTTAAAATTCACATCACTGCTGTCATGGAATTAGCATGTTTTTGCTAAAAATTGCTCTTGCTTCAGACTAACTGCAAACCTGAGCAAGTCTCACTGCATGTGTTATACAGTCACTTGCATCCATGGGCTCATTTCACAGGTCAAGCATATATACAGAACTTTGGGCTACCCAATTTCTTTATTTATTTTAAAGAGGTCCAGCTAGTTGTCTGCCCGGTTTTCTAACACTGACAAGTCCCACGGGGCTGCTGTAGGAAAGAGCAGGATGGGTATCACAACTGGTTTATAATGCAGCATTTGGCCTGCTACATGCCTGGCAACAAGCATTAGGAAAATCAGCACTAATGACCACCCTTTGGGGAACAGCATCTAAAAGCCAGGCAAGGCCTTCTATTTTTACTTTTAAGCAAGACCATCAGCTTGCCAAACAGTAAAGACCAACCACTCTTCCAGGAATCACTGAAAAATAAAATAAACAGTGATATTCTATAAAAAAAAAGAGAGAGAGAGGAAAAAAAGAGGGAGGAAAAGAAAAGCAAAAAGGGGGGGAAAGGAAAAGAAAAGAGGGGGGGGAAGGAAAACAGAAGGAAAAAGAAAAGAAGAGAGGGAAAGAGGAGGGGAAAAGACAGGAGGGAAGAGAGAGAAGGAGGGACAGGCAGGAAGGTGGAAGGAGAAGGAGGGAGAGAGGGATGAAAGAATGGAGGGAAGCCTAGAAAGAGGGGGAGAGCGAGGGAGGGAGGGAGGGAGGGAGGGAAAAAAGAAAAAAACCCAGTAATTTGCAGCCAGAAGAGTGAGTAAATTACTTAGAAAGGGGCCAGGAAAAGGAAATCTTGAAAGAGCAGATAGTTCAGACAATTGCAAATTTGACCTGAGTTGTGTCTCCTTTCTTGGGGATTACCAGTGGGAATTAGAAGGAGTTGAAAGCTGCGTCGTTTTTTGACAGTGCCTAATGCTGAACTCCTCATATGTCTGTTTTCCTATTTTGCATTGCCCAGAAGTCTCCCTGATCTGCTATCTCTGTTTGACATCAGCAACAGTGAGAAAAAAGCATTTGAATCAACAGGAAACAGTGACACGAAAGGCTTCGCAGCAAGAGACAGCCACAGGAGGAAATCACATTGCACCATTCCTGGACTGGGATCGAGATCAACAAAGCCACAGAGCAATTGTTACTGTAAATTAAAGAAACACTTGGAGGAAACAAAGTCCATGGGATCAGGTGGGCTCATTTCAAGGCTGGCCAACACCCAGAGATTAACCCTGACAATTGTGCAAGAGAACTGTCTGGTTTGGGCTTTTTTTTTGTTGTTTAAATTTCAGTATTCCATCCCTACTCATTCCTATTAGCAGGGCAGGGCTGTTGGAAGCACATACTCTGCCCTCACTGCAGTGTTGAATAGCAATTACACATAAACACTGTATTTGTCTGTTGTCTTGGGTGGGGGTTTCAGTGAGGCCTGAAGAAAATCTCTGACTGCAAAAGCCACCTGTGAGGACAATCCATATACTGGTTACTGTCCCTTGCAAACACAAGCACTCATGGAGATCCATCTCAAGCATCTTTTTAACCCTTTGTCCTCACCAGCTCTACAAGCTGTTTGGAACCCTCGTATCTTTCCTCTTCATCATCATAGAAGAAAAAAAATAAATCAGATTTTATTAAAAGAGCTAGTGTAATGGCCAACTTCTTCCTACTCCCTCGTAGTTAAGAGTCATAGCTGATGTCCATGTACAGGCCACATAAGACCAAAGACCTCTGAAGACAGCTTGGGCCCTTCTTTCCTCTCCAATCACAGGCTTTCATGCTACATAAATCACAGAATCATCAGCGTTGGCAGGGACCTTCAAGATCATCTAGACCAACCTTCAAATTACCACCACCATAATCACTCCTAAACCATATTCCCAGTGGGACTGGGCATCATCACTGTCCTGGTTCAGGCAGTATGGAGGGAGGAAATGGGGAAAAGACAAGCGTTTCCCATGGACAGACATGGAAGAAGACAACAGCCAAGCAAGCTGTCTCCCTGCCACCCTACAAGAGCTGCTGTGCCAAGGGAAGCATGGAGGCCAGGAGGGACTTAACAGAATCATTGGTGGAGGTTCAGAAGATCCAGCAGAAAATACCAGTAGAGCCTCTCCAGCCTCTAAAGACACCAGGAATAGGCTTGGACAAGCTCTGCACATTCCTGTTGCAGCACAGCTTTCCCAGATGCTGCTTCTGCCCACATTGGTTTTTCTGCAGGACAAAGGGATGAGCTGCCCCACCAAGACTACAGTCCAGCTGGAATTTCACCCAAGTCTCCTCTTTAGCTGACAGCTGCCATATAAAGCAGATATAGCAACTTGGCTAAATGCATTTTAGGGCAAGGGTCCAATCTTCCCCACCCCTCAAAAAAAAAAATCAGCCTGGCTCAGGAATTCCACTATGTTTGCATTTCATCTTTTTGGAAATAATTCATGCACACAACTCCTTAGAAAATCAGCTTTGGGCTCAATCTGAGTTCACTGAAGCCAAAGGGTTTCCCCATGAAAACAGTCATTTTCCCCTATTTTGGCAGTTTATGCTTTGCAGAGTAGAAGGCAGGCTTTCCAAATCATCCCCAAACAGACACAGCTGTGTCACTGCTTCCCAGAGAAAGTTTATTGTTTCCAAAAAAGAGTAGCAGGGCTTAGGGAGCTTGCAAGCAAATTAATACAAGATAATTACAAGAGCTGGCAGGCTCCCTCAGTGCTCCCAATGTTCCTGTTCTCCCTTCGTGATCCACAACCCCCACACAAAGCAAATCTGCCTCAGGTCTTGCTGGGAGTGAGCAAATAAACCATTATGTCTCAGTACTGGGCTTTGGAAAGCCACATGTCCAACTCCCCCAGCAGTGCAAGTGGCCATCTGTATCTGGGTCAAGGCACTGCAAAGCAGGGATCATGAGAAGGAATAATAAACAGGTTTGTTTCCTAGTATTTATCTTTGAACGACTAATGCAGTCATGCCCTGCTCTTAGATGCTGCTCTGTGCTGAAATGCTTGTCCTCCATAGCCAGACCTTCAGAAAATTTATGAAATCCTATTGGAAATGCCTCCCCTCCCTCCCCTGCAATCTTCAACATCCTCGTGAGGGAAAGCAAAGGGGCAGGCACTGATCTCTTCACTCTCGTGATCAGTGACAGGACTCGAGGGAACAGCAAGAAGCTGAGTCAGTGGAGGTTTAAGTTGGATACCAGAAAATGATTTTTCACTCAGAGGGTGGCTGGGCACTGGAACAGGCTCCCCAGGGCAGTGGTCACAGCATCAAGCCTGCAAGAGTTCAAGCAGCATTTGGACAACGCTCTAAGGCACATGGTGGGATTCTTGGAGTGTCCTGTGCAGGGCCAGGAGTTGGATTCCATGATCCCAATGTGTCCCTTTCAACTCAGCATATTCTATGGTTCTCTGATTCCTTCACAGAATTGTTAGATTCTATTTTTCAACATATCCGTGTTGGAAATGCCTCCCCTCCATACCCAATCCTTTGGCCAAGGCAGCACTGCACCACCACATGCTGCCTGCTGCTCCCAGCTCCAAGGGGTACAAGAGGGCAGGCTCTTCACGAGGGGTTGTACATGGTAGAGTTTCAAAACCAGGGGAGATCACAGTGGTCATAAAAACAGGCTCACCAAGAGGGAATCACCAACACAATCTTGCACAAAAAAGCACAAGAACTCATCCCCAAATTCCCAGACAAAGCCACTCACACTCACCTGCCTGCAATGGAGCAAGACAGTGAGTGACACCAGGTAAAGATTTGGTGCTTTGATTTCAAATCAGAGTGACTACATTAAGAAGAAGAGAAGGAACACCTCTGCTCCACACTTGCTCAGCTGGAATTACATGCGCATGACAGTGACACTTCTCAAACAGGGCCATGACACCTGCTGCCCCAGCCCAGGACCCACACCTGAACATGGTTTTACAGCCATCTGCTCACTGAGCTGTGGTGCTCTCTGAGCTGTTCTACCTCTGCTTCAGTGACTGCAGAAGTACCCACCAGCCTCAGGAACCACTTCTGCCTCGGGGAACTCAAGCCACAGACGGCACACACACCCCTGGGGCTACCGAGATGGGGGGCGGTCACGGTGTGATGCAGCTGAAAGGCTGAGAAAGGGAAGGTTTCTTCCTTCTGCTGGTATTGTGGGGAGTTTTAAGCTAGAAGGAGGTGCAGTGAAAATGAAGCAAACTCAGAATGGGCATAAGGTGCCTGTGGTGTCTCCTCCAGGCCGGGCAGCTGGTGAACACATTTCTGAGAAGCGCGGGTCACTTCCCCAAAACAGGCTTGTTTTTAGCTCCTTTAGCACAGAGTCACCAACATCGCTGTCACAGCTACATGAACAGGGCAGTTATCACCAGCTGTCCCAACCATGCTCTGCTCTCTGATGCTGCTGACAGTGGGCACCACGAGGCTTCCCTAGGAGGCCACTGCAGCAAGGCCCATACACGTTGCCTGGAGAATAGTAAATTGGCTCTTTCCATTTGCATAAATAAACTCTGCAGGGTCCCTCGGGGTGAAGGCTGCCTTGGTGCTTGTGTGCACAGTGTAGCATTAACACCCAGCTCATTCCAGAAGAGCTGGACAATGACAACCACAACTGAGGGCAAAACTGAGTGGAGATGTGGGTTCCCTCTCGCCCCAGGGGAAAAAAAAAATCACAAATCTAACCCTCCAAATTTTTGCCCCCATTCTTTTAGCCACTTGGTCGAAATCTCAAGCTCACATGGTGAAGAGTTTTTGTAACACAAAAATTCAGCCATCTGTCTGGAACAATGCATTTTCTGGGGTATCAAGTGAACCCTATGCACACCCTTCCTCCTCAATCCCTCCCTTCAAGACAGGCTAATTCACAGAAGGATTGCATGATTAGTTCATCTTTTCACTAGAAACTTTTACATAACATATATGCAAAAGGACCATTTTTATCACTCTTGTTCATCTGTATTTATTTCATTTGAAACAAAACCAAACCTCAACTAGGAAAAAACCCCAAAATCAGATGCTAAGTCAACTAATTAAATTATGTACAAAAAATGCCTGGTTTTTTAATCCAATTTTAAAAAAAAGACAGTTTGGCCACTATTACAATAAAATATTAAAAAACCCACAAAAAAAAAATTGAAAGAATTTGCAAGAATTCAAAGAAAGTAAAATGAAGCCTTTCCCTCCAGACCTTCTGAAGTGCCATAGAAAACTACAGTAACACTCCTTGCAACCTGAAATATCAAAAAAACAACAGACTGGCTGAACTTAAGAGGGGAATAAATTGAGGAGTAAGGAACTAAAATCTATCACACTACAGGCATTACCTGTTAATCATCAAAAATTTATAGGACATCTGCACCCCTCAGCTGGCTGCTGGCATCATAATGTCTCAGAAGAGAGTAGTACTGTAAACATCAAGCTCTTTTTACAGCCCTCGGTTCAGAAAAAGGCTACTGGAATTGGTGTTTTCAGTGACCAACCTGAGACAGCTCTGCCCTGTGTTTAAAAATACCGAGCTCGTCAGTAGCTGCTGGCTCAGGTTGGGCTGGGGGAGGCTGGAGGCTTCTACAGCTCAGCCAGAGGTCTTCAGGAAAATTAAAAATGTCAAAACACCCAAAGGCCACTCGGAAGCAGCTTGCTATGAGGATTTGTGGATCCATTCTCTCACCTGGAAAGCAATATGGATTCAAAGAGACTAAAGCACCACTGGTCACACCATAGTTTGTTGCCTCTTCGCTGAGCTTTGTTTTTTTTTCTTCCCTCTCTTCCTCAATACTGGCTGGCACCTGCTCCCCGAGGCTGCTTGAGTTGCTTCAGTTTTCAGCCCTTTTTATGTTGCAACTTCCTTGATTTTAAGGCCAAAAAAGGTTAGTTTCACATGCTGTGGCTACCCACTGGAAACAGCATCTCCTTCTGCTACCTCTGTACTAAGTTTGATAACTTGTCCAAGTTACAGTCCTTTCCTCTAAGCCATTGCAGATGGGGGGAGGCATTTATCAGCTTCATCAAATGCAAGTATCCAAAGTCCCTCTACCACCCGTGGTGGGAAAGTTGCACTCAGGAGCTACAATACAGTGATGGCACTGACCCTTCTAACCCTCCAGCTCATGTTTTCACTTCAGCTCGTATCACCTCAATGTGCAGCCCAAGTGTGGACACCAGGCAAAGTTCACCGATAGAGTCAGAAATGTCAATCTGATCTTGTTTCATCTCCTGCAAGCAAACCCATTCTGCTCACAAAAAAACCCAACCCTGAATGTTCCTGCATCAAAGTGACCACTGTGAGGTGTCACTGCACACGTGGGAGAGCCTTTCACACCAGGCTTTGGAGGCCTCGCACATCTGGTTTGCTGACAACACGAACTAGAATGTCAGCAAACTCGTCATGGGTTTTTGGTGGATGTGAAGGCTGTAAAATCATGGAAAGATGCACTTTTGACCTGTCTGCCTTTATTCAGTGCTAGACAGGACAGGGGCCAGAGAAAAGCAGACAGTGACTGCCCCTTCTGTGGTCACAAAGCCAACATGAGGGCACCACAGCACACACACCTGCAGAAGCCACACCTGAGAGTGAAGGTGTAGAGGGGAAATTCTCCTCTACTTCCTTGCCCAAGAGCCCTCAAAAAACCAACTCCCAGCACCAGCACAACTCAAGCTCCTTCAAGCATGACTTCAGAAGGACTCTCTAGCACACCCTCAGCAAAATGCCTGTGCTTATGGCCAGAAGCCATGCTAGACTGGACCAAGATTTTTGAAATGTGCCAGGCCTAGAAACAGGAGGTCCCAACAACAGCTTCATTTGATTTTGACTGGAAGCAACAACACTGAAGCGTGTGCTGGTCTTCCAGCACAGTAGCTTGGGGCTAGCACAGGCTTCAACTCTCCAGAATAAAAGTCTCAATGCATGCAGAAAAGCATCCAAGAAGTGCATTTGGCTGTCAGGTGAACGCACATACGGAGTTGTGCCTCCACAACATGCCAGAGAGGGAATGCTGGCGGTTCAGAGCCTTGGAGTTGATCAAAGCCTTCATCTCTGCTCCCAAAGGGCTCCCTCTCAGCGCATTCCAAGGAGAACATCAAAGAGGCCTCACTGCTTCCTTAACGCCTACCAGCACACTCCAAAGTCTGTGTCAGGACACTTGTTCATCTACCAGAGTCTTAGGAAGGCTGCTGCTGCCTCTCCAGCCTTCCTCACCTCCACCACGCCAGGCTCTGTCCTGTGCTCTACCCATTTGGTGACAATGGAGTGGCTGGAGGACAACCAGGCTCATGCTGAAGGTCCCCTGGAGGGACCATGGCTGAGGGACTTCCCTGGACATACACAGGCACTTAGATCTCCCTTGTGGCTCCTGGGAACCAAGCTGCCACTGCTCAGTCCCACTACTTTGGATGGTGGGCTCTCACTTGAAAATTATGCCCCTGTCAAAGGCTTCAGGTTAACTCTAACACTTCTAGGAGGTGAAACATAGGCTCAACTGTGTGACCCATGACATGATGCCCATGCTGGCTCTGGGAGAACTGCCTGAGTGCCCCAAGGGCCAGCAGAGATGCAGAGAAACCTTTTCCTTCCACGTTGAGAGCGTGACCTCAGCCCTCAGCCTGCAAAGGGAACAAAACGCTGCGTGTCAAACAGCAGGCTGTCCTCGTAAAATGGGACCAGTTCAATGATTATGCTGTGCTGGAGTCCCAGGCCAGTCCCGCCTGGCTTAAATAGCACCCCTGCCAGCTATTATCTTGAAGGACGCTTGTTATAGAAAATCACGTCCCTCTGCCAAGTTCTCGTGTCTCACTATTTTTGGAACAACATGGGCAGGCTCTGCCTCAGCAACTGTCAGCAGAGCCACAGGCAAAGCAAATCCATATAACGATCAGGCAGACAGGGACAGTGCTGGGAACAGCATTGCCTGGGGGACAGTCCCCTGGAAGGACCCTTTGGTCATGAGAAAAGGGATAAGGGCAATAAACATAAAACCCAGAAGCTATTTGACACTATTTGCATGGGAAGCTGATCTCCCCCAGCCCTTCTATTCTCATGCATATCTGTGGGGACAAAAGGATTTAAAAGCAAACCACCTGTGCTGAGGGAAGGATGGTTCCTAAACCCCAAAGAAGACAGGACCTACTTACTGCAAACTCATTTTAATTAAAACATTCCAGGATTCACATTCCCCAGGACTGCATTACTGACTTAGCTATTTATACATATAGCCTCTTTCACCCCTTCCAGGACAGTATTGTTGAGGTGTTGGATGATACCAGTGACAGGTAAAAGGAAACAAACACTTTTTGGTGCTTGTGACCCCTAGTGCAGGATTCATGATAATCCGCAGGTCCCAGCACCTGTCAGCGATTCACAGATTACTGGAGCGGAAGCATAATCCTCTCTGACACTAAAGAATTATTCTAAGGCCCCAGAAAAAGCAGAGGTAAATGGCTTAGGCAAGGTGGAAAGCTCCTAAGGCAAGGCCTTCAATTAAAAAACAAAACCAATATTTTAAAAAAGGAGATGTGAGCAAGGAAGATCTCCCACGGAGGCAGATGGAGCAGGACTTAAACTGCCCCCCTGCAATGGAGCAGCAGGACTCCTTCCTTGCCTTTCAGAGGAAAGGAATCTGGAGGTACAAGTCCAAAAGTGCCCAGCCCGGTGCTGGGCACACACAGGGCTACATCCAGCCTCCACCAGCCTGCTGGGCAGCTGATATTTCCTCTTCAGGCTCCGAAAACTGTGAGCCACAGCAAGGAGAGACAGCCCTTGCAGCTCCTACCACCTAGTGGCTGCAGGATTTGGCTGCGATGGAGCGAGGAGCCTGTTTGGAGGTCAGGCAGCCTCAGCCCATCCTGGGCAAATAAAGCCACCTTTGCTGGCAGGCAACACTTACGCTGCATGTGAGACTAAATCAGGACCACACTGAGCACAGAGGTAGCACAAGAGAACAGAAAATCTTTCTGAAAACAATCAGCAGCAAATGTAATCACAGAAAAACCTCAGCTAGCTCTAAAACGGGTGAGAAAAAGTGGCAGCAATACAGATGAACTCAGGTAATGCATTGCTGTATTGGGTACTTGTGCCAGCTCAGCTAATCATAGAATCATGTAATGGTTTGGGTTGGAAGGGATTGTTCAGTTCCATGCACAGGGACACCTTTCACTAGACCAGGCTGCAAAGAGTTCCAACCAGCCTGGCCTAGAAACCTCCAGGGACTGGGCATCACTGGAACAGTGCTGCATTCCTGGCCCCACAGGACATCACACCATGTAACACACACATGCCCAAGGCTGTTAAAGTCACCCCCAGGCTGCTTGAGTCAGGGAAAGAGTTTCCTGGTTTGGGTGGAATACTATACAGGAGTCAGAATTCAAATGGCTCTAGATCCAGCCAAACCCTCAGAGCCTCTGAGTGCTCTGTTCTCAAACTGTAGCAGCATCTCATGCACTTCTGAGTGCCTTCCTTTCTAGTTTCCACAATTTCCTCTTGAACTGGGAAGGGGGAGGCCATAACTGGATACCCCTGTCCTAGATGCAGCCTCACCAGTGCCAAGCAGGGATAATGACTCTCCTGAGCTCATGAAGCAGCCCAGTACATAATTAGCTCATGTGCCATGGGACTGCACTGCTGGTTCGTATTGAACTTAAGCCCTGGGTACCTTCCAGGTGGGCTACAATCCTGCCAGTTAGTCCCAGCTCCTCCTGATGCATCTTATGGGATCAGGCTCTGACTTTGCTTTGACAAATAGTAAGAAACCTCAAAGTGGTTAGTTCTTGAAAAATTCCTAAGGGCAGGCCCAGTAGGTCATTATGTATCCAGGATCTCCATGACAGACTGGAGCCATGCTTTGTTTTTTATAACATGCACTGTTAATATGCCATTTTCAGAGTCTGGGCAGTAAGTGGGATACATGGGATGTGGTTTCCACGTCACTGCAAGTGAAACTAGGTATTGTTTTGTGTAACCCTGCCCTGAATTCCAATGTTTTTGAATATGGTTGCAGGCATTTTGAAGAAGTGGTTATTCTTCATATATAAATATAATGTTAAAGATATACGTATATTTTTTTTTCTACCAAGTTATTGTAAATGGAGGAGATATGCCAATGCCATACAAAGAATGAGCAGAAACCCTAAGTTCATATCAGCCTGGTTAAGCCCTCCTGGAAGGATTCTGTCCAGTGAATATCCTGCTGTTGCAATCATTTCTCTACTATAGCACAGGGATTTAATTATGCTTTTATAAGCAATTTAAATCTGGTTATTCTGGATTGAAGTGGGTGTCACTGAGTACAGACCATGGGCAAAAGACACCATGAGCCACATTAGCATGAAATCTACCTTTTTTTTTCCCTTGCGAACCCTTTCCTTTTTGCTTTTGTTTATTACTGGAGGAAGTGGTTTTCTGTTACAGACGATCCAGATAATGAAGCAAAGTGGGATTCAAGCAAAAGACGAACCTAGGAGGGGCTGGAAATAGCAGGGTCCTGTTAGAAGCACCATTCCCTTGGCACCATTTCAGAGACTGACCAGCTCTGTGTTCAGGGCACCAAAGGGTTCTGCCCTCCGCTCCTCTGATGACCAGGTGGTCCAGAAATTCCTGTTCCAGGCTGCTCTACTGTTTAGCAACCTCCTTTTCATTTCCAGTCTAACAGTATCCATGGCCAGTCTAGACTCATTTAATCTTAGCCAGCATCTTGACAGCTTTGTTTCCCTCCTCAGTGTTCAACATCTGCAGACATCAATCAGATCCTCTTTTTGCTTCCAATTTGCTAGTCTAAGCAGGCTGAGTTCTTCCCTTTTCTTTCTCTTAGCAAAAGACTCTGAAATGACTTAATCAGCCCAGAAGGCCTTGCCTGCACCCACAGCAGACTGAATTAATTTTTGAACATGACAGCACTCACACAGTGACCTTAGATCTTAAGTTCATAGAAAATATCCTGCACAGCCCAGAAGAACACTTGTTATTTTCACATCTACACTGCAACTCAGTGAGCAAAGCCATACTAAAGGGTATAGCAACAAGTGGCAGAACCCATTGGTATCCCACGTGACAGAAAAACATCAGTAGAACAGAACACATAAATATTGGACATTTCTGATATTTCAGGAAAGCTATTAAAAGCTGAAATACTATGAAATAAAGGAGTTTCCTTGGTTACTAGTGACAATAGTGAGCTTTAAGTTTTGTTTCTGCTACACAGCCCAGATGCTCTGTGAATCACATGAGCTGTGTATTAAAAAAAAAAAACCAACACAAACCATTTCATTTCAATTGCATGAGTCTACCCAAGGGCTCCATCCTCAATGAGCACAATTCCTCAACTCCATAGCTGGCTGTTGCATCACCCTACTGAAAAGAGAAATTGGTGGGTGGCAGGATGCATTTGTCTGGTCTCTTATTTTTTGAAGTATTTTGGGTTTATGTAGGAGGACTGAAGCCACAATCAAAAGGGCAAGTTTCTCCTGCCTCATCTAAGAGGAAAACAAGCTCTACTGCCATTTAGCAAAGGACAAAATGCAAGGGGAAAGGAACCAAGACAGTTTGGAAGAGCTACACTGCTGAAAATGCTTCAGTCCTACGAACAGCTTAGCTGAGGGACTCTCAAGCTCACCCTGCTGGTACAGGGCTGTGGCCACTGCCTCCATCTCAGCCACTCCTCCCTCCAGCATCCACAGCAGCAAGGGGCTCCCATCCACAAGCACACTCCAAATGGGGCTCTCAGCTGGGCAGGCACTGCATGTGCAGTCCTCCATTGAGGTACACATGGCACAAGTGACAGCAATGCTGTCATTTTCCTTTACACAGGAAGACATGCCAGCTGTACATGCACCTGACTCTGTACACCCATGTCAGTCAGACCCTTTCCAATAACCCTAGAAGGATCTTTTGCTCAGTTCTGACCAGGATCCAAAGGCTGGCAGATACAGGAGGCTACCCCTGCTTCCAAGTACAAATCTCTGAGTTTGCAGAAAATTCAATGGAAACACGGCTGGGTTAAAATTCAGTAGCAACAAAGCAGAGCCTGAGCAACCAGAGGACACTGCAGGTCTGTAGACATTTGCACACATGCATCTGGAAAAGTTCAATGGCATGGAGATGTTTCTAGGGAAGACCTTTGCGCCTTATTAATTTGTTGGGGAGCTTAGAACAAGCCAGGATTTTCTTTGCCAAATGCCCAGCAGATGTTAGAGGTGAAATATAGCAGAGTGCTCTGTTCAGCCTTGAGCAGAGAGGTTTCTCCTGGGTCTGAGGTGGACATCTATAATGGGCTAGGGGCCAAATATACAGAAGAGTGCCTCATGCTAGCCAGTGTCAGGAGGAGGGCTGTCCACTGCCTAGGCTATACTTACAGGAGTCTGGAAGCAACAGTAGAGCTTGGTGAGGAATGGGTGGTTCCTTGCTAAGGAAAGGATGCGTTTCTCAGTCATGGTGCATTCAACATCATCATCCTGGAGAATGACGTCCTTCTTCAATACCTTCACTGCATAGAGCTGCCCACTCTCTTTCATCTTGGCAAGCATCACCTAAACCAAAGGGGAGGGTGAATGGCCAGGGCTGAGCCCTCCGTCTCTGAGCAAACACAGAGCCTCTCACACCTTCTCACAGTGGAAAGGTCAGTCATCTCATGACCAGGCTTGTGGATGAAAGTGAGTCAGCCTGTTAGTCTGGGCATCAGTGTACAATCAATGACACATGCACTGCCTGCAGCAGGCTTCTCTGGACAGAAATACCCACACACATTGCTCCCCTGTCTGGCACAGGGATAACTGGTCGAAGGTCACCCATTGTGCCAGGACAAACTCTCTGGGTGGTGCCATTCACCCCACTTCACTCCTTAGTTATCAAACTCAAATGCACCATTTCACATCAGCTTTGTGGCAAAGCAGAGAAACAAAACCCCATCTCACCACATTTGAAACTACTGTTTTGTTTCCTTTAAAGGAGAAGTCTTTACACGCTCCAAGAAATGCTGCCTAAACAAGTGCCAACGCACACACTTGCAATTCCTGGTATGGGCCCTGGCATGCAGCTGTTCTTTCAGGTGCTAACTTCTTTCTTCTTTGTGATACTCAATTTTGAATTTTGCTGTCAACTTTCTTTCTCTTTCCTTTTATCCCTGCTCTCTGTAACCAACTTTTCTGCACAAAGTAAGTACCACTTAGTACTCACACTGGACTACCATTTGACAGCCTGTGTGCCATGTTATGAAATAACTTCACCTATCCTGGAGCTTCTTAAATAAGGAATGTGGTTTCCCACAAAAGAGCCAAGAATAACTCTCACCTTTCCAAAGCTTCCCTTTCCCAATACACGAAGGAAGGTCAAGTCTTTGATTCCAAGTTTGCTCGCTGAACTTTCACTAACGTTGTTGCCATCCTTCAGGCTGCCTTTTCCCTGATGTCTCAACGTAGATCTCGAAACCAGTTTCTGTGGAAGAAAGCAAAGAATTATCAGTTTGCATAGAAATGTTACTTCTGCCTCAGAGGTGCTCACAGATGGTCAACCCCCCCAACCTGGGCATTTGGGACCTGTTCAGGGGCACTGTATGGCCTCTGGAACAGAATGTGTGGTGGTACCACCACTCTGCAGAGCTGCCACGTGTGACAGGCCAAACTCAGCTCAGGGATGTACTGAGATGTCAACACCAACTCCTGACCTGGGCATTTCAAGTGGTAAACCCACTGCCCAGCAGATCCAACAGGCAAATGTGACTCTCCCCATCCTCACTTGCTATCTAACAGCAGAGCAAGGAGAACTCCACAACTTCTGCAGTAGGTGAAGTGCTCTGAGATCTAGAACCCAAGCAGATTTCATCTGAGTTTCCTAGGTTTCTCCCTGATTTTAAGACTCTTACTCAAAGCCAAATTCAGCCGGACCCCAACTTTAAACCATGTTTCTTTCCCACATCTGAGCTACTGGCTTCCTCCACAGCTGTGAATTCAAGGGAAAGCTGATCATTCCCATGCCAGCAGTGAGGTGCTGCATATTCAGGAATGGTACCAGTGTTAGCACATATTTCTAGAGCTCATAATTTTGAAGTTCACAAAAATCAAGTCAGTCTCCAGTGCCCTCAGTTCCCAGGTCTCCAAGTTTACATACGCATACAAACGAGCACTTCTATTCAGTTTATTAGTCTGAGCAGAGTCACACAGACTTCGTGAGCTCCATCTTGTGACTACTTCGGTGTACAGCAAAGTTCCTCCTGCACAGGAGACTTGTCACCGCAGGGAAAGAACCAAGAGCACTCACAGAATGATAGAATGGTTTGGGTTAGAAGGGACCTTCACGATCATCTCCTTCTAGCTGCTGTGGGCCAAGAACACTTTCCACTAGACCAGGTTGCCAAAAAATCTCATCCAGCTTGGCTTTGAACACTTCCAGGGATGGGGCAGCCACAGCTCCTCTGGGTAACCTATTCCAATGCCTCACCACCCTCACAGTAAAGAATTTCTTCTTAGTATCTAATCTAGATCTGCCTTCATTCAGTATAAAGCCATTCAGAGCTGTGCTTACAGCACAGCGTGAACACTTTCCCAGAGCTTTCAGCCACAGTAAAGAAAGAAATCGTTAATCACCAAGTACAGATTTTTATTTTTCCTGATCTCATCTCCTTTTGATGCGCAGATGACGCAAACAACAAATGTTAACATGTGCTGATTTCTGCAGAACTGAGAAGGGAGTGTGGGACTTGTGTTTTCCTGTAACTCCCACGATAACTGTCCCCCTGAACTGCCACAGGGGGAAGAGTAAAGATGAGACAGTGCTGTGAACCAACCCAAATCCAAAGGGGCAGCACAGCCTAATGAGCATGCTGGGCTGATGCAACATGATGTGGTGGATCAATATAGCTGCCTAACTGTATGACAACATTTACCATGTCTGGGAATTATGTTCGGGGTTTTAATATTTTCTTTTTGGTCAAATGAAAATAAATAGACCAAGGTTTTATTACAGGTTACTGTGATCTGAAGCAAATTCACTTTTCAAAACTGCTCCCAAAGAAAACATGAGGAAAACTGACTTGCTATCCAATGACAGCTCTGATTTCCACTACCAGCATTTTCACTTAAGCTCTCATAGTGTGTTTTGAACTTTCTGAACAGGTTCAGATATACACCAGCTGGATTTTTAGGATGCCTTAAGGGCTGACAAGCAGCAATTGTACAGATACATGCCAATCCTGGCAACAATCTCACTGAGACCAGAGATCACAGAATCACAGACTGGTTTGGGTTGGAAGGAACCTTAAAGATCATCTCATTCTGACCTCTCTGCTATGGGCAGGGACACCTTCTACCGGACCAAGTTGCTCAAATGATGTTGCCTAGACAGACTGCAGTGAAGAGTAAAATGGTTTCCTCAAAATCACTCAGAAAAACAATGGCAAAGCTGGGAAGAGAACTAGGCCTCTTGCTGAGCTATTCTTTTGCTTGCAGTGAAAGTGAAAAAATGTATGGCAGGAATTATATTGATTGCTAATTAGTTAGGGGGCTTATTCTCCTCTCATCCATGATAAACAGATAAAAGAGTGAATAGAGTCACAGAACTGTGAAACATAAACATACAGCAAAGCAACACCTATAGATTAAAGCCTGCACCAGGGTAAACCTGGATATCAGACATCCATTTTCCAGGTGAAGCCTTTGCCACAAGCCAGAGACAGTAACAACCGACTCCTGCAGTCCACCACCCAACACCATCTGTTCTAACTGAAGTCTCTGCCTTCTCCTGCACTCATACACAGACTCAGTTGCAAATGTTTCAAATTGAGGAGGAAAAAGACAAAGACTCACCGAATTTGGGGAAATGCTTCCCGGCTGCAGACCCATGCATGCCAAGGTTTTAGCGAGCTCTGCTGAGTTCACCCCACAGTTTGGAGCAACGTTTGCTTGGCATCGGATGTGGACGTTCATTTTACAGACTGACAGGGGTCACGGGAGGGATGAAAAGTAAAAGCAAAGGAACAATTAAAATAATTTGGAGGGATTTACTGCTGAGAAATAATTTAGCGATTCTGTTTCAGGAAATACATCCATCTGGATCTACTCTGTATCATTAAACTAGAGGGATTTTTGTCACTGATCTAAGTAGAAGCAAAATCAGGACTCTCATAAGAGAATAAAATCCTGAAAATCAGGAATAGACCCCAAACTCTCCAAATAGGACACCACATTGCCTGAAGCTATTCATAAGCACATACTTTTGAGGGACATAACTGCAATTGCATCTATGCCTGTAGATACAATTAGTATTTATAAATGCCACAGAATTTGCAACAAACATCACCTGCATTTTCAGGTATCTAGTTTGAAAGACATTGTCCAGTGGGAATTAAAAAATCATTCTTGCTCTAACTATGGGCACACACACTCCCTCTTGTGGGAGATGAAGGCAAATGGAGACCTGGGATTTTACAGTCTGGAACAGTGAAACAAAAACTGTTATGGGTTTAGCTAAGTAAGCCTAAATTTAGGCTTTAAAACTCAGATTTGGGACTGAAATTGTCAGCTGCCTTGAGCTGGGCCGGGCTAGCTGACAGCTGACTTCTTTTAGCTAATGATTTTGTATGACAGCAGGACATGCTTTGTCATCAATTAACAGACAGGGCAGTCAGCCTAAAGCAATGACCTTTTTTTCCCCTCAGATGCCTTTTCATTGCCTTATCTCATTAGCTGAGGAAAAACCTTCAGGTGAAGGGAAAATATGAATGCAGGAAGCAGAATATTTTTAATAATTCAAGTTAAACAAATCTGTGCAGAGACTGCAAAGTAGAGTTTTTCTGTCAGCCAGAGATTAAAAAGTAGATCAGAGGGTTTTTTAACTCTTACGAAGATGAATATTCATTGCTCAGCTTTCTCTTGAAGGTTGCAAAACAAGCCCACACAGTGCATCAAGAGTCTAAAAATAAATGTATTTTGTGAAAAGGCAATGGTGAGAAGCTGCTCACTTTTACACTGCAGACCCTGTCGCATGATTCCCCAGAGCAAGGACCCACAGTGGTCACAGAACGTTGGGACTTTGTAGTTGTGGATGCTGAACTTATGAGGAATGTTGATTCCAAACCTTTGTTCAGTTACCTGAGGAACCAAAAGAAAAGCACACGTTTAAAATTCAAGAACACACACATACATATATATATAAAGCTGATGTTCATTTACATACAGGCATTTAAGTGCAAAACTAAGGAAATAATTCCAAGTCAGAAAATGTCCTGATGCAGCCCCTCACTGAGGGTTACTGCAGGTGAATGAATGACCTGCTGTGAGGCAGCCCTGCTCTCCTTGGCCTAGCAGAGAAGATTTTAATATAAAATTTTTAAATATTAAATTTTTAAATAT
>VWZD01011165.1:21807-47241 GCA_013396695.1 Sakesphorus luctuosus | reverse complement strand
AAAAAAAAAAAGGAGAAAATATTATTTTACATCTCAGAAATCCATGATTAGGGCTTAAAAAGGTTTTTGTATGCCATGACAGGTTCCTATATCCATCACCTGACTTACTGCTGGAGAAACAGCTGCACTGTCTTTAGAAGGTACTCCTATTTCTCTAGCACTTTGTGTAAAACACAGCTTTTGTTCTTGCTTATAACATAGCAACATTATTTAAACTTGAATTTGAAAACATTGTAATAAAGAAACATATACATTTTGATATTTCTTTAAAATTGATTGTACATGTTTCAAGCCTTTAGATTTCTATATACAAGTTAAACTGCTATGAGTAGCTTTAATAATCTGTAACTATTCATTGACGCTTAGATTGGCTAATACTCTGGATTTTCATGCTTTCAGCAGTTTTCTTGAATATACAGACCAACTTTAATATTACAAAAACTGGTATATTCTTTTCCATGTTATATTCTCTTCACCTATGCAGGTGAATCAATTTTTAATATGCTATTTTATTATGTCTGTTATTTTTAACAGATGATGTTTAATCATTCTGTCATTTAATCATGCTGAAAGTACATTCTAATCTTCAACACCGGTGTATATGCAGTCTTCCACTCACCTAGTTCTTTTCATTAGGCAGCTGGTTAAAAAAGCGAACACACACAAAAAAGTGGAATAGAATCAGGTAGGAGTGTTAATTTCCTTACTATTTTGACATCTTTTAAAAAAAATGCCTTTGCCATTATTTCTTCTGTTTTTAATTCAGATCATCTCTAATTGAAAACAAAGAAAAATATCCATGCCACACACACTTGCCCAAATCATACTTCTAATAACTGAAAAAAAGACAAGTTCACATGTGCAGAACAATTTCTCTGCAGCTGTTAAAAGGGTGCATACAGGCAAGTACAACAAGAAATCTTAAGAAAACATAATCTGTTCTCTATAAACAATTATCACTGGCATTATGACAATAGGTATATATTGTTACCATTTTTATTTCTCTTTGTAATGCCAGTCATTCAAGAGTAAGTACTCCTTTTTTTTTTTCCTCCATTATGTGCAATAGCATTGTTTGCTCAGCCTAAATAAAAGAAAGAACATTTTTAGTTCCTGGTACAGAACACTGCCAGGTTTAGCACTGACTGATGTAACTGCATTTCAGTAGTTTTCATTAGAAATTCCAGAGTTTCAAGACAAGAAATGGCAAAACCAGTTTTAAAAACTAACTTTTGAGTTCCCAGCAGTGGGGAAAATGAAGTAGTTATCATAAGAAAGCCAATTACTAATCTTAAATTTCAGCATAATAGGTTTCTGGTGGAAAGAATGACAGAACAGATACAATAGTGGAAAGATTTCACAAACAAGTCAACTATCAATCTTACAAAGAGTGACATGCCAATATTCAAAACTGTGTTTGAACTCTTTTGAGACTGGAGCTTGGAATTATATTTGAGAAATAATCGTGTCAACTTCTACTATTTTTCTAAAGAACATGTTATATTTTCCAGTTGTTCTCAATAGATCAGCTTGCTCAGAACCTCATCCAGCCTAGCTTCTAGGGATGTGACATCCACAACTTCCCTGGGCAACCTCTTTCTGTGCTTCACTATGCTCTTAGTAAAGAATTTCTTTCTAACATCTAATCCCAAACTCTTCCCTTTTAATTTAAAACTATTTCCCATTGTCCTTTCACTATCTGCCCATGTAAAAAGTCCCTCCCCTCTTTCTTGTAGGCCCCCTTAAGGTGTTGGAAGGCTGCTATAAGGTCATTCAGAAGCCTTCTTTTCTCTAGGCTGTACAACCCCAGGTCTCTCAGCCTGTCTTCATAGGAGCTAATTTTCTTAAACAGTTAACAGGCTAAGAGATATACCTGAGAGTTTTAGAAAAATCCTTTGGAACACAACAAATATGTCATCTGCATTGATGAAGACAGTCTGTCACTTAAAGTTTGCACAGATTCAATAAAATCAATGCATGTCAAAATTCTTAAATCTGACCTTAGGGAAAACACTTTTTAATTTGCTTCTTTTAAATTTACTTACTAAAAGACTAAGTTGTCCAGGAACAGATCTTACTAATTTCAATTTTAATACTATAGTAATTTATTAAAATAATTAAAAGATAAATTTAATTAATGGGTAATGCTTTTCAATTGCATGCTGAATCCTGGGGGTGTACTAACCTTAACTGAAAGGCCTGTTTTCCTTGATGTTATGCTGTATCTTCTTTTAGGTAGCAACTCATTTAGCTGTTTTGTGGTTGTTCTCCTTCTAAAGTGAAAGGTGGAGGCACAATGTATTTCTAAAATTGAGAAATACAGAAGAAAGAGAAGCAAATACATGGTTCTGTTCAGCCCAAGGTAATGAAGAAGATAAACTAATAGTCTTAACCAACTTCTATAATTTCACATATGTCAATTCAGAACTGAACAAAGGCAGTAGAGCAACTTGATTATTCTGGCTTGTCTACTGAAGGCAACTTGAAAAGCATCCATCACTGAATCTCAGACCATTACATGAATGTATACCAGAGCATCATTTCATAGAACAGTTCTGGTTATCTTACTGTAGCACTAGTAAATGTAAGACTAATCTCTGCTTATGTTAGAGGCAGATTTTTTTTTTAAATGTCTAAAAATATCATGGATTTCTTCTTCATAAGTTACATCTGTCTTAGTTCTACATCTGCTTCTTACCACAAATGGTTTTGTGAAAGGGAAAATGTGGACAATGTCTTCCTATGTTACTGCTTCGCTCCACTTATGCCATATAAAGTATCTCACATTTAAAGTAAGGTAGCTCCAGTGAGAAAGTAACATAGACATTCTATTGGTTTTTGATCCAAGAATCCACTGGATAAACTGAATAAATTAAGTCATATTGCTTTTCTGGTTTTCACCCTTTTTTTTCCCCATTTGTAAGGCAGTTATAGACAAATTTAATCTAACATCAGAAAACCAAGATTAAAATAATAGAACTTTATTGCAGGCATCCAAGCAACACCTTTTTGAGACTCTTTCATCAAGTCTTTCAAGAATTCTTTGTATATAAATTTGCTTTTTTACTAAAAAGAGAAGCTGTGTGATAATGTTGTTATGAAATTGTTCAGCTTCTTTATGAACTGACATATATATGCTTTCTATAATATGTCATTATGCAAAAATAAAAAGCCTGTGCGGATTAATAAATATTATTCTAGAATAACATCTTTCTTGAGTGTTTGGATGGGCAGTTCATTGATCTGAATTACAGGATTTTAGAGAAAGTAGAGAAAGAGAAAGAATCCTGGAGTAATTGCTGGATGACTTCTAACTTTTCACTCACATTTCACAGTTTTTCTACTTAACTGTATTATAACATAAATAAACAAGAAAAAAATCTGTTATTTGCCTCTCTAGAAAACAACTCCATTTTCGCATAGATTTCTTTCTAGATCACAGAAAATTAGTATTCCATTTAAAATTACAAAGCAAATATGGTTGCAAGAATCATGCATAGAAAAAGTAGATAAATAAATGTGAAGAATTTGATAACACAAGTGTGTAGAACTCAAGGCAAAAGGCATCAGATAAGATAAGGAAAAAAAAGGGAGAAGTGTTTCAATCAAATTCAGTAGAACACTCTTTTGAGCAGGATACTACCTTGCCTGAAAAATGTCACAGTCAATTAATTACGTAAATATGGGAAAGAAAAAGAAAACAAAATTTAAGAGAGCCAGGTTACTATGCTAGTCTTACAATCTATTTCTACCTATATTGTTGTCACCTATAAATTATAAATGAATAATATATTATTATTATTAATTTTCCTTTGACTCAAGTATAAGTTTAGTAAAATAGTGTAACCAAACAAATATATAATTATTTCATAAAATTTTGATGACATAGTCAGATACAATATAAGACTTTTCCATAAGGATATATAAAATGTGATTTCTAAAGACATGCAGTTGCATGCAGGAGCACACAGATTACAGAATAAGAAGAAACTAGGTAATCTCAAAGAATTGCAAGCAGTTAGGAGACCATCCCCAATACAAATTATGACTGTCAAAATTGAGACAAATATAAACAGTATCAGAATCCTTTTTTTGGTGAGTGGGCAAGGGAAATAAACATCAAACATGAGAAAAATGTGGAGAAGAAAGAAGTTCTCCTCTGACTTCTTTTGTGGGGAACTGTCAAGTCTGATCATGTTAATCTCATTGACTAAAAGCAATCAGGAACTCTAGTCATCAGTGCAAACCATATGGCATGAATTCCATAGTACTGCAGAACCCACAGCTAATGTAGTATAATCTTTTTAAGGACTGATATTTTTTAATAAATAGTGAATAAGTAGTGGTAACCAGTACAGAAGGGATTTATTAATGGATACCTTAAAGGTACATGTAGTTACAGATATAAAAATTTAATTCCTGTCTGATGTTTGCAATTGTTACTTCACATGAAGCTGAAACTAGTCATTAAAACTTTTTTTGTCTTTGAATGGTAACGATGCAAGAAAAGAAAGTTAATTAGGCACCATGGGGATTTCCCTGGGAAAAAAGTCAGAAGCCATATTTCAAGACAAAAGAAGGATCGTAAGAGAATACAATAATATCAGAGGTTACTTTCCTAAGGGTAGTAAAGATTGAGGGGGTTCTAATACTCTAGTTTTGCTCAAAATTCTTTTGCTGTTTATCCTACTATGTGTGCTTAATTTTTTTATATCAGACAAATAATTATTTTTTTCTTTTTTTTCCAGGCATCAAAATCTCCTATGCATAACCATTGTCCTTTAGGTTATCAGAAAATCATATAATATTTGTTGAAATTTATTTTTAAAAGACATACCTTTTAGCCCAGTGATGTATTTGGTAGGTTGTTCCAGAACAATTATTTTATGACAGAAGTTTTATTTGTTCTATCCATGATCTGTTAATACCACTCTATGCTTTTATTTTCCTATAGTGAAAATGATTCTGAGCCTTCCCTAGTGTTCATAATCATTCAAAAACAGTAATCATATCCCTTCTTGTTACTGAGGCCAAGTTTAGGATTGTTGTTGCTTGGTTCATTTTCTTTTTCTTTAATTTATTCTATAACGACTTCTCAGCACAGAAAAGAGAAGTGTGTAAAAACAGAAACTGTGATAACAGTTTTAGGATGCGAAATGCAAGTCTTTGAAATGCTCATTTCAATCACCAACTCTTTTAATTTGATGAAGTTTTTATGTTGAAATCTGAACCTCCATTATGCATATTTCTTTTCTTAGGTTTCTTTTTAATGTAAACAAAAATAATGTAATCTTTTAAACCAAGGTTTGGTCCTATGACCATCTCTCATAAATATATTATCAATGACAGTTAGTCTAAAACAATATCACTGTCTCTCAGTGGATGAATAATTCCACTAATATAGTGGAGGGGTTTTTCACACTCCCAGGAGCAAGGCTAGGAAAGCAGCAAGCCACAAGCGGCGGCACTCCCTAGGATCATGCCCCTTAGAAGCTAGGGTCAGCTCCTCCCGCTCCCAGCCCAGAGACCCCTCCGGACGGAATAGATCCACAGCAGGCGAGAGTCCATGAGGAAAAGCATGATTTTAATGGAGCACGTTCGCTTATAAGGGGGCGCGCACAAAGTTCCCGGATGAGGGCAGGGAAGTGTGGCTGAGATGAGGAGGAGACAGGGAAGAGTCACGCACTCCATTGGGTGCATGCAAACAACGGGGAGGAGGGAAGGGAGGAGCGGCAAAAGGACCAATAGGGAAAACGAGGTCAGTGGGAGAATTCCAAGGGTCTGTGGGAAGGATTCCAGGGGATTATGGGAAGAAGAAACTTGGATCGTAGCCATCTTTTAAGGGGACATTGTCCATCCGGAAAACCTCATGGTCGCGATCCTGTCGCTGCACGCGCTGCCTGGGGTCCCGGGCCTCAGTGTCCTCATCTGCCCGGCGCCTGTAATTCTTTCTCTGTCTGGTCTCCTCCGACAACTGTCTTTTAAGACCAGCATAAACAATTTTAGTTCTTTTACGCTGCTGTTTTCCCTCCTCTTCCTTCAGCAAAAGGGCTTTCTATAATTCATAAGCAAAGTCTGGCAAAAAGTTATTACGTGCACCCTTCCTTAGAATCAGAAAATTTAGATAAGTACTTCAAAAAGTGATTGTTCTAATGCCTGCTTGTAAGAGCAAGCTACTTGGCATTTTTTCTCTCCCTTTTTTGTTTGTTTTGTTGCTTGTTTCTTTATTTGTTTCAATAGAATTCCTGTTGTATGCAAGAAGACAGCAGACAAAAAGCATGAAATTGAGGTATATTATTACAAATTATGAAGTGTTTCATATGCTGGATTGAAACTCAGTTCCAGAGGAAAAGAGATTACAGTTGGCTACAGTTGACTGTCACTAACCTCAGAGAAGATCAAATTAGTAAAGCCTAGAAAGTGATTCAGGTCACACTAAAGCACAGAGGGTAGGAGCCATTGCTTGAGCATACAGATCTAGTTCCAGTTGTGATGCCTTATGGTAGGCCACTGGGCAAAGCAGCTCTTTGCCCACCTCCAGGTGATGTGGCATTATCTTTCAATCCCAATGGAGTAACTCAATGTGAGAGACTAGATTCATATCTCACTGGATTAATTTTGGGTCAAATCAATAAACTCGGGGGCGGGGTGGGGAGGAGGGGCCAGGTTGGAGGCCTCATGGTCAGGTCTCCAGGTCAGAAGGCACATGGCCTGCAGCAGGAGCTGCATGGGGCAGCTGTCAATCAAAAGTGCCTCCTGAGATCCCTCCAACACCACACCCCCTGGAGTCCCTGACTGGCTGCACCTACTTCACTCTGTCCTGCAGGGCACTGAGTGGTCAGTGAGCTGCATGTCCGACCTGGGAGGGGTGGCCACAGTGGCCAGGGCACATAAATGGAGGAATACAGGGCCTCCATTTTGCCTTTTCCCTTGGAACTTTGCATCATCATGAGACTCTTTGGTGGTAGGTATACAATTTCCTTATTCTAACCCCTTTCTTTACACCTTTCTTCTCTTATCTCTTGTGGGTAACTTAAAACTGATTGGTTGTATTTTACACTAAGTTGTGGTTGTTGTGTGTTGAGTGCTTTGATGAAATGCTTTTTCTCCTTAGTTGTATGTTACTCCTGTGAACCTTTTGCCAAATGCTTATTTTCTCACTAAATTAAAAGAAATCTCTTGGGGAAAATTTTGTGGCTGGTTCTCTTTATGCAGCTTCAAAGTACTAAGAATCAAAAGCTCTGCAAAATTTCATTGGGAACTCTTTGGACTCTTAAATGTGAGTAAAATGTCTGGGCAGCTTGTGGGTCTAACCTTGGGCTTTACACTCTAACCTTGGGCTTTATCTAATATGTCATTGAGGCCATAAAACCTTTGGACAAACAAATAGATCTCTGACTGTTTCTTTTATCAAGATATAACTTTGAGGACTGATTTCAGGTGCCTAGGCATAGGAGCCATTTGAGTATTTACAGCATCCATATGAGGCTGAGAGCTGTAACCACGAAGATCAGGTTTCTTGTGTAGGTGGCATTACAGAAATTAGGGAGTACTCTAGGACATTTTAAATTACACTAGTTCCTAACATATAAAGAAATTAATCAGAGCAGTAATATCATTCTAGGTACTATAGTGTACCATGGCTGAACTGCAGATGCTATTCTGTATGACTGCCTACTCAAAGTCCAGTGTCATATGTTGTCCCATAAAGATGTCTTGGATAACGAAGTGATAGTAGGAACTCATGTTGAAGTAATTGGCTTCCATGTCAGGCCAGGTAAATCAATGTAGAGTGTCATGAATGTATCTGTGTCTTGGGTTGAGCTGGCAAAATGCTAACTGCCCAACACAGAGTGTCAAAGCCTCCCTCCGCCTGCCAAGAAAAGGGAGGGGAAAAAAACCTCCAAGACACTTGAACTTCCTAGATGAGAAGCCATGAGGAACTGAACTAAGCCTCTCCTACACCTGTTTGTATATTTGAGATGATGTCAGAATATGGTATGGAATACCACTGGCCAGTAGCAGTCAGCTGTCAGCTAGCCTGAACAGCTTGAGTCAGCTGATAGTCTAAGGCCTAAACTGAAAACTAAAGCCTAAATCTAGGCCTGGCTAAACCCATAACAATCAGCTAGATTGAAGTCTGACATCTGTGACGTGCCAGGTGTCAAAGCTACATGCTTGCTCAGGCATTGTATTTAGGCAACCAATAGCTCCTACACAAAACTTTTGTAGAGTCTTAGTTCTTTCATACCTCGAATCACATAAACAGAACATGCTACAGGGGCTTCCCAAGAGAACTTCTTTTCCTTTAGTGACAAAATTGGTATTTTGGCAAAAGATTTACAGAGAGGATTCCAAAAAAGCATTATGCCTAACAGGCTACTCAGAAAAAAATGCTTCCCTACTTCCCTTCAGACAGCATTCTGAACTCTGCCTTGATAGCCCTCATGGGATTTACAAGATAGCACCCAGCAAACACTAGCCTACAATATACTGAAATAACATTCAATTGGTTTTAAGTTACCCACAAGAAGAAAAGAGAGATTGAGAGAAGAAAGAAAAGAGAGAGAAGGAGAAAAATAGTTACTGCCAAGAGGTTACATGGTGGCAGGTCCAGAGAACAAGATGGAGGCCCTGTGTGCCTGTTCATTTGGTTTCTATTGTTCTTAGCAGAATACTTTTTATAAAGCATGAAATTATTTTCTTTTACTTGTTCATAAATTGAGTAATTTATTCTGGTTTTACAGTCCAAAAATCTTTAACTCCCCAGCTTAGCAAGTTTCATCTCTGATAAGAACACTATCTTTAATATAGCACTTTCCAACTCTGATAAAAAATGTTATTACAATATTTTACAGTATTTTGTGAGATATCATCCTTAATTCTAACTCAGTTCTACTCTCAGCTTTATCAGAGAGCAGAAACTGGTAATTAGAAAGGCAAAGGTCAGAGATAAGCATGCTCACGGTCTTAATTTGGAAGTTTCTTTATAGCCTTTCAGAAATTATATTATCAGTGAAACAACAACAAAAAATGTTTTCAGCCTTATTAAGTGACCAGAGAAGTAATCAGAAAAAAATGAGTGACTTCCCATTCACTACCAAAAAATGAATTTATAGCAGGTGTACACCACCAAAACGATATGTGTACTTCAGCTCCAAATTAGACACAAACATGAATTGTCTTCTAACACCTGAACAGCTACTGAAGCATATATTCAGTTTCCTGCATAGAGATGTAAAAGGCAATTTGAGATTCTGTAAGGTATCTGATATATGTATATGAGACTAGGGATGTGGCAAAGGATATATAGAAAGTTTCAAGTTTCTATAGGAGCTGCTGCAGGCTGTGAGACTTTCTCTGTAACATCTTGATTATCTTTGGATGCCATGCTGAGTCAATGAAACTGAATTCAATGTGCCTGTTTCGGGTGACAGATTTCTATTCTGATAACGTATCAACTGACTATAGTGACATCTTGGATTCTTACATGGTGCATGTGTTAAAAATCTGAAACTGAATTCTGAACATAAAGTCGATTTCATCCAATTTTAACTAGCATATAGGTAGGTGTCTAACCTACAGTAGTTATTTAGAGCTTTATTTATGTACCTAGGCATATACACCTAACATCATTCAATTCGCTGCAGTGCAGCTAAGATGCCCAGAAGGGACCAGCAGATCAAAAATTGTGAAAAAAATCACATTCTTCTGCAGTGGTAGTTTGATCTCAGTCAGAACAACCTAGCAAATTTCAGATGGCAAATTACCAAAATTTAGGCAATGGATTGAGATGCTAGATCCCCTTCATGATTAATCTGATGTGATAGTCAGGACTATATGCTGATGTTTCCATTCCTAAAACAATTAGTAATGAAAAAAGGATGTCATTAAGTCCATTTTAAATAACGCCTTGAAAATAAAGAAAGCAAATGGTACTTCGTAAGTGCCTTTGACTAGAGAGAGAGAGAACCTAGAATAATGATGATTGCTGCTTACTGACTACAGTTTGATAAGTAGATCCCACTTTTAAATTTTGCAAAATGAATGCTTCAGCTCTACTCAGTGGTGCATGCAAGGTGTATTAAAAACAAGGAGTATGGACGCTCCACTCTGTCCATCTGTCTCTGAAAAGACAGAGTGAAGACCATCCATGACTGGAAGAGCACTCAGCTTCTATCATGACTTATGGTTGGGTATATTTACACAAAGGTGTGGGGGTACAGGTGGGGGTGGGCGGAAGGGGTAGAAAGGAAAATTGGAACAGAACAGATGGTGTGATCAAAAACAAAATTTTGGTGATGCTATCTAAGTATCTAGCAACAGATGAAAGCATTTCTGAGTTCATGAGTTCATGCAGATGCTCTTGGAGGTTTCGTTTATTTGTGATGTTTGAAAATCTGGAATATTAAAAGATAGAATAAACTACCCTTTATGAATACACTTCTACAAAATGCCAAGAAGTTGACATCTCACTTACTATACTTGTTGTAAACATTATATGGATGACTGATAGCATTGGTCTAAAAATGAAATTAAAATGCTATATTTAGTATTGTGTTGAATAACTCCAATGACCAAATAGGCTAGAGCAAAAAATTAAATTCCCAAAGGACATATATTACTTTTTGAGTTGTGATTTTAAGAAAACTTTCCATTTGCTTGTAAATGAAGTTTTAAGGTGTATCAACATTTCAAATATCATGTTTCTTAGTGAATCATAATCTAAAGGAGATTCATTTTGCTTCACGAGTGGCATCTAAAATGTGGTTGTTTATCTGTACTATTTATTAAGGGATCTTTCTGTATCCACCCAGTCCTTGATGGTTTTCAATGTAGTCACCATGTTCTCAGTTAGCTGTGAATTATACCTTGAGCATGGGATATGTCAAAATCATTCATAAATGAAGCTTTAACCCCCAACCTCTGCCACTAAAGAAAGGATCTTTTGGGACATTCTGAGACTAGCATTGGTTGTAATGGTAAGAGAAAGACTGGAAACATGACACAGAAACAAATATGAGAAGAAAGATGGCAGAATGGACTATATTGCTGTATTTTTAACATTTTAAAAAGATCTATTTATATCCGTTCAGGGGAAAATATTTCTTTAAATATTGAATCTTTAGGATAGCCATAATCACATAAAAGCCAATACAAGAAATTTAATTGTATTATAACCATATATTTTCCTCCTGCACAATTCCTATTAGCAGTGCTTTACTTTAGTATTTATGAATTCAACCCATCTAGATATTAACCTGCTTGACAGTGCTAATAACCTGCTTTGTAAAATCTTCTCTGTGAGCCCTACCACCTATTATCAAACAAATCCCTCTTGCCAGAAGGAAAAATAGTGATACAGATTCAAGTACTATAACAATAGAAGACTTTGTGATTATCATACACTCTTATAACCTGTAGAACACAGATGATAAGATAAAGTTAATTAACTTTCACTTCAGGTACCATGCTTTGTGTATTCTTTTTTTAAACAAACATTTGTTCTCAATGCATCATATGTAGTAGTGGAGAAACTAATTATTACCCTTGACAATTTGGTCCAATGGCAATTTACTCTCTTTCAGGATCTATTAATGCTTCCCAGTTTTAGCTAGCTTTTTAATGGAAGTTTGGTTTGCTTTTCTTAATTACAATTTGACTTTTTTCCCCTTAGTCTCTGTCCATAAGCTTAGTACCATATTCATCTTTCATCTACTTAGTTTTGCAAACAGCCTGTTACAGAATAATAAGTTCAGGGAATGCCAGTATTTTAAGTACAAATCAGTAGACTTTCTTTTATTAACCTCCAGTTTAATCTCAGAAGGTAAAAAGAATATGTTGGCAGGTTTTGATATCATATAACATTAAATATAGTTAAGGAATCACACTTTCCATAACTAACAAAAACAAAAGGCAGACATATCACCAGTGTCATAACCAGCTGTACTTCACATTCTCACCTGCTTGAGCAAATATATATTTGATAAAGAGAAATTTTGACTACAAATACAGATCAGTGCTAAAAGTCATACTTCTAAATCTCAGGAGACACTGAAAAATAAAACTCATGTAATTGCCAGTCTTCATTGATAAATTCAAGTTTTTCCTTTGTTTCATATACTAGCAGAACCTCCACCTGTGTTATATATGTCTGGGTTTGAGGAGGTTTAATGTTTATATATAACAATGAAAATGTCGGTAAGTGATACTCAAGTGAGGATTTGACTAGACTAGGTTAAGATATACAAGAGCCAAAGCTTGCAAAGGTGAATAATACTTTTTAGGTGTTTAGGAAAAAAGTGAGTGGTGAACAGAGAAGGAAACAATTAGCTTAAATGAGGGAAAAAAGGTTTTGGACTAAAACAAACAAAAAAAAATCATTCAATCATGCCCTGATGTCTTGAAATAAGGACGCCAAACTAATCCAGAGATAACTAGGCACTTACAGTTAAAAAGGAAAGAAAGGAAAGAAAGACTTTTCGTAATGGCATAGCTTGGCTTATACTTCTTAAGGTGTTTAGGTGTTGGTTAAAAATAGAAGAAAATAAGTTTCTAGACGAGATTAGCATAAATAAAATTGGGAGCAGATCCTTTAATGAAAGTGCTTTCAGGTGGAGCAAAATACATAGGTGCACACACAGTACAAGGTTCTTACAAATTTATAACACTAAATTATCATATTCACTGGGTACATCCAACCCAAGAATTGTCCACCCCCAGAACCTCCCTCAGGTCTGCCCCTTGGCACGCCTCCCTGGAATTGAGTTGGAAGTCTCAAGACCTGCCTACTTCCTCATCATCATCACCCCCACATCACATGCCTCCTTTGGAGCTTCTTCAAGGTTTCTAGGTTTTCTGCTCTGACTACAATAATATCTTATTATGTCCTTCAATGTATCCCAAACAAGGTGTACTTGCTAAAATCTTTTTCCTTGAAAAGAATATTAAACATAATTTCAAGAATTTCAAAAATTTTATATACAGCATGAGAAAGAGGGCTTAGTGACTGCTCTTCTAAAGTATTAGAGACTATACAGCTATTTTAGAAGTCTATATGCTATAATTTAGGAAAAGAGATGCAAAGTACCAAGGCACTTGAATCCTTATCTAGTGGGATGTCTGTGTAGGACAAGAGATTTTGGTGTATTCTCTCTGTGTACAATGTGAATATATACTAGATTTTTTATTTGATATCAACCTTTAAAATTATTCATACAGTATGCCTTCCTTAAATTAAACAGATATGTTCCTATTGCAAGTTCCAAGAAACAGTAATTGCTTCAATAATATAATGGCCGATCTTCGCGAACAAAGATTTGGGAAGGGCTCTCCCCATGTGGGTGTGCCCTTCCAGTCTGCACAGTGGATTTTTTAGGTGAGGCACAGCGTGCGCAGAACTGGCTCCACCGTTTAAGTCCGAAGGTTCATTTGTCACGGCCGAGCAAGCTTGGACAGTGACAGTGAAGTCCTCAGGACTATCTACAGCACCCGGTACTAATCGGGGCTGACCCTGCTGAGCATCCGAGATCTAACGGGATGGGATGGCAGGGAGGCATTGAACTGCCGGGGATGGTCCATACTGAGACTCAAGCTCGCAACCTGGGGATTCAGAGACAGGAGTGCTCTCCACTATACCACAGGACTGCCCCAATTGCTTCAATAATAACAGGGAAAATTCAAAGAAAACATATAAATTTGAAGTAATTTGTTAATAATGAAGGGCTTTTTGAAAGAGTGTTTATTTCATTCTTCTCCACACTGATAAAGGCAATATAATTCTTGTATTAGAGCATTAGTTCATAAGAATGCTAGACAATTTATTTCAGAACTGTTACAACTTGGAAATACCTAATGCTATTTTATGCCTAATTCCACAGACAATTTCTGATTGCTCTCTTAAACCTTTTGAAACAGGTTTTAACATGGGCTATTTTTTTTTCAAATGCTATAGCAGAAATTAAACAGTTTTGAAAAATTATAATAATCATGTAGAATGTGAGTAGCCAATGTGAGAGTTAAAATTTATAATACCTAACCTAGAATATAATAGAACAGGAAATATTATATGACTATATATGAACATTATAATAGAAACACTAATTCATTCTCATCCCTTCAAAAAATCACTTGAAGAAGGAGCAACTTAATTGTATTTTAGAAAAAATTAGTTTTTTTTTTTTTTTTTTTTGCAAAATTAAATAAATTAATAGAAAAATTCTGGGCTTTTACTTGTTTAAAGTAACATACTTTGACTGACTCCAATGACATTTTGCTTGGAATCTAGGTTATTTCTAATAACACTGATAACCACAAAAAAATTAGTTTCTTTCAGGAAGTGACAAGTGAATTGGTTAATTATTTATTATCATGTAACCTGAAATAATGCAATTCTTTACCCACTGACAAGCAAACATCTGTTTTTGAACATTCATTATTTATATGTAATTTAGGAAAAATAAGCTACTTCCATGAATAACTAATATTAAATAAAATATTATAAACTAACCTTGAAAAATAAGTAAAATATTAATGAGACAAAATAAATATTAAGAAAAAATTCTACAACAAAGCTAATCTCTAACACCTTAACATAATGAAATAGTGTATTTCTTTACCTACTGGCAAGCAAACATATATAAAATCTCTTATTTGAACATTTATTATTCATTTAATATTTGAGAGAAATAAGCTACTTCCATGAATAATTATTAATAAATAAAATATTGTAACCCAATGTTTTATAAGAAATTAAATGAAATAAAACAAAATATTAAGAAATCAATTACACAAAAAAGCTAATGTCCAACATCTAAAATCCAGAAAGTTATGCAGTAATAACATTATCCATGGAAAATTATGTTTGTCTTTGAGAGGTCAGTGCCTGATTCAATTCAGCACATCTGCACTAGGATCTACTGATACTAAGTTGTTCTTTTGACATCCATTCTCTAACAGAGATATGCTATCAGAATTGAAATAGATAGGAAACTAATTAGTTAAATATTGGTAATAGTTAAAAAAAATTGAGAGCCATAAGTTCTGGTTTTGACTTTCAGTTTCTTCATAACAAAAACTTGTCGAATGAAATTTAGACATGTTACTAGACTGTATGGATTGAATAGCATCAGTTTAAATGAAAGATTGAACAAATGAGACCTAACAAAGTTTATAATTTGGAATGATTTGTTGTTAGAAAAAAATTGGTGTTAAAAAAAGAGAAGATAATAAAATAAAGACCACAATGAAATTGTTACATCTGATACTTTTAAGTAATCATGACCTTAAAACAATCCAGTCATTACTAGATCTAGCTCTAATATGGAATCTTTTAAAGTATTTAGTCTGATTTATTTTTCCGAAGTTATTTATATTATTTGTGGGGGACTATTATAATTTTAATTTTTAATGTACCTTCCCTGGAAACAACTTTTGTTCTGTTTAATAAATAAATATTTACCCTGAAGACATCTAATTTCTAGCATAGTTGCACCTCAAGAGATTATGCGCTGATGTGGGGTCATTTACCATCTTTTGCTGCATTCACTCAAGCAAAAATGAAAGACAGCTGAGCTCATTTATTCACTAGGGAGAAACAGGCACTATTATGGTGCTTTGCCTTCCCATCAACAAATAAAATTAAGTTGTATTAGACCCAGGAATTTATAACACACAGCTTTGAAAACAAAAAATGTTGGTGTTTGCTTTGATACAAGTAAACATTATTTTCCCCCCAACTATTTTTGTGTATTCCTTGCTATGCTGACATTACCATTTTGCAGTGGCATCAGTGTCAAAGATTTATTTTTGCTTTTAAATTCATACTGTGATGATCCATGGGAAACATCTTATCCTGAAAATTTCAGCTGGTTTAACCAATATTAAAATAATCAAGATAAATAAAAAAAAAAATCAAAGTTTCAATTCAAAAGTCAGCATGGTAATTTTTTTAAAGCTTGTTTTCATTTTTTTTTCAATAGGACAAAACAAAAAAAGTAAATGGTTTTACAATTTTTATTAGGCATTAAGTTACTGAATTAACTTCATCTTGGAATATAAAATTATACTGATTGATTATATTGATTATAAAAAATGCTTTCTGATTTTAGGAATAATGAGCATGATTAAAGTTATAAAACCATATGCCAATTCCAGAATTATAGAAAACTGTTTTTCAGTACATAAAAGATATTAGTAAGGAGAAGAATAATCCTTTGAAAATTGTATCTATCTTTGCATTTCCTGAAAGTTCTATCTGAAATCTTATCTGTCTACAGCTGTCTTATGCATAACTGCAGCATTTAGTTCTCTCCTCTTCCAGTTACAGAATTGATTTTTTTTTTCCCAAAATCAAACCTTCAGAGAGAGAAAAACATGTGGCTGTAAATGTTTAAGACTGCAATACACTGAATATAATTGAATTTAAAACTATTTCTAAAGAAATTGAGGACAATTCTTCTGGGTAAATTAATTCTAGTAGAACACTGATGAAAATGAGAAATAATAGCAAAACTGTTCATAATATTACATATTGCATGTAACTCACCCATTTTCAAAAGGATGTATTATTTATGGATAAACATTAATAGTGAACTCTATATATCCAAATGCAGTAATGTAAAACATTTAAATCCTTGTTCTAAAACTTAACCTGGGTTCTCCATTTGTTCAATGTAGGTTAAGTAAGTTATCTTAAGAATGAGGCATATAAGCTGACTTGCACTTAGCTTACTGTCTGCTGGTATTTACATTTTTCTTATATTTTGTGGGGGGGGGTTTACTGCTCAGATTTAAATTAACCAATGTTTACTAAATTTACCAAAACAAAGAAAAACAAGCAAAAAAAGAGGAAAGTTAAACAAAATTTTAAAAAGAATGTTTATGCTTCAAATCAGTGTTATTTCTATGAAAACAATTTGATCTGTTAAGGTGAAATATTTTCTATCAAGACCAATATATGGAAGAAAGTGTTCAATGTTATGATACCTGAATGTTCACTGTGCTTCAATTTTCTTATCATTGAGGGCTGTTTCAATAAATTCTTAATTATTCAAAGCATTGGGCTTTGAAAAGCAAATATCATTTGATAGCAAGCCTTTCAAGATGGTTTTCATGTTCAAAACAAAAACAAACAAACTAAGAGAGGAAAAAATTTTAGCAGGCTCCTCCTAACAATGATCCTGATTATATTTTACCTAAATCTCCACTCAACATTCACCACCATTCCTGTATCTAGGTATTTTCTACACACACATTTTCCATATCTATGTTTTCTATTATTCCATCTCCTCAGTGTCTTACTTTCTCGCTAAAACTGACTTGCTTTCCAATTCACATTGTATTTCACCTTTGACACCTTGTTCTCACCTTCTCACCAGAAGATTCTTCTAGTATTAATCAACCCCTACATTATTATTATTCTGGGAGAGAGTCTTGAACTTATGGTTGATGATACATTGCAAATTACTGAAATTATCATAAAGTATTTAGAAGTGTTGGAGATATGCCTACTAATAACATCCCTCTGTTACCCTCTATTTTTTTTTCTTTCCTTTGTCTACTTTACTGAATATCACTGAATTGAATTCTTTTGTTGCTACAATTTCTTTATTGAACAATAAATGTATTAAAATACTCTCAACTCTGATTTTGTGTATGGTCTTCTATGTGTCCACTTTAAATAATAATGCAGCCATGGAGAAAAAATTAGACAGAAATGAGGGTGGGACATCTAAAAACCAGTCTTCTAAGACAAGTAATCTAAGCTCCAGCTACAAGCAGTACATAAAGATTAATATCTTCAAGGAGCATTAATATCCCTGCTGCCATTACCTGAATTTTTTGGAGTGCACTTAGCCCTCCCATCTCCCCAGGTAATTGTTTACTCTTTTTAATTTTTAAAATCAATATTTTTAATCCTCAGCAATAAGTTTACTTACTGGCTTTCATTTTTGAGCAGTAAATTGCCTACATTTCTTTGCCCTTGTAAAAATTGATATGTACTATGTACCATTAGCTTCCAAAATACAAACAAACAAAAAAATCTGTATGGAAAGAAGGTAGGGGTTTTTTACCTCTCACACATCTTCACATTTCAATTTGATTAATTTTCTGCATCTCCAAATCATAATCTGATGAGATCCAGACCCCTTTGCCAATATAAAGAGCTTTAACTGAAAGACTATTATGATCAATTAATGAATCAATAGAGAAAAGTAATATCAACAGAATATAAAAATATTTTTTTCATATGTAACTGTCAGAGTGTTATATTAGAGTTTCCAAATCCTTCTGCTGTATTTTCAGGTAGAGAAAATGGCATTGAGAATTTGTAGTCTTGCCAGTATGAAGAGTTTCGGAAACACAGTTATTGTAAACAGGCTGGCAGTTGTGAACATCAATCACTGCCTAGGGAAGGAATGAAGGATGAACTAAGTCCACTTTTACTGTATTATCTTTGTCATGAAAAATAATGCTTTCTAAAATTCTATTCAATAAGCTAATTTTTTTGTTTTTTTTCCCCAAGACAGATTTTCTGGAAAATCATGTCTTTTCTCAGATAGTTTCTTTGGCTAATTTCACACGTGAGGATAACCCTACAGTTATAAGCAGATGTCCAAAATAGTGTTTCCTTAAGTAAATTATTGCATTGCTGTTTGCTTCAAAAGGAGTTACATTACCATCTCAGAGGTGGCTGTGATTTGACAAGATTTTCTGCCTTCTGAGAACTGCCTGAAAACTTCTATTCATGTCAACATTAAGTGCACAGTGGAAATTACTCAAATTTCTTCAGTTTTCAGGTTTTCAGTTATTTTGAACAATTGGAAAGAAAGGAATGCAAAAAATAAATAAGACAGGTCCCAAGCAAAATGAATCATACTATAATATGGCTTTCTCCTTAGTTAAGAAGTCTTTAAGGAGTGTTTGACTGGGTCGTTGACTAGTCTCAGCACATGGGGAGCAGCTGAAGGATCAATAACATCATGCAACAGAGTATAGGGAAGAATCCTTGAGTTGCTCAGCACTGCAGGGAATGCAATGTTGACCTGTTGAGACAGATCAGCAATTAAAAAAATTAATAAATCACGAGGCAAAGCAATTACACTCTATTAGTAGCATATAATGCAAAGAAAAATTGAACTCAACAAGAAGGCTCAAAAGCCTTTCTAACAGAATATTAGATTTTAAGATTTACTAATTTACAGGTTACACTAGGGTAAAGATGAAAGCGTATCAGCTGTGAAAAGTGAAACCTGCTTCCTTCATGTCCTTGATATCATTAAACAGTTGCTATACTAACAACATGACAGCATAATTAAAAGGCAAACAGCCACCTAAATTCAATGTTTTTAACTTTTTACTAATCATAAAATCATAGAAGCATTACAGAATCATAGAATATTGCTCATATCCCTTTTCCACAGGATAAATTTCACCAGCCAGTTATAATGAGAAGATGTGTAGGCGGCTTCCATTTGGAGCCAGCAATTATTTCACCTGTGTGCCCATGCATTTCTCTAAAAATGCAGGAAGTTCTGTGGACTAATAATGATGAATAAAACTGTTTTCTTCAAAAAAGTGCTGTAAGTGTTCAAATGACCAAAATGTCACGTAAGCCTTCCATGGATGGGATCTGCACTGTGATGCACTCTGGCTGAAGCCCCAATAAATGCTGAGAAGCTCAGGTTTCTCAGCATTTGAATGTATGTAGCATCTTCTATATAATTATCTTTTTCCTTGTAGTGTTAGTTCTAATTTAAAGTTATGCTTTAGGGAGTCTAAATATCATATTTCATCATCATGGCTAGGCTTGGCAAACGAAGATTTGGGAAGGGCACTGCCCACGCTTGCTGCAAGCATGCTGGTGGCTAAAAAGGCCGAAACGGGATAGGCAAGTCCAGTCACAAAAGGCACAGCAGAACATCTCTTTTGGTGATATTGGTGAGGAACGGTTCTTTCTGCGTTGTCTTTCCTCATCGAGACTGACTCTACGTGTGTCTCAAAGGAAGCAGCAGCATAGTGAATGGTGTGTCTCCATGAATCTGGATTGGAGGCCACAGTGCACCACTGATGGCAGTCAATATGGCCAAGGCCGAGGCATTGTTTCAGGGAGTCCTTGTATCTCTTCTTCGGGGCTCCTCTCTTGCGGCAGCCAGTGGCGAATAGAGCACAATCTTCGGGAGGCGGTGATCCTCCATCCTGGAGATATGCCCTGCCCAGTGCAGCTGCGTTCTCATCAGCATGGCCTTGATACTGATTACCCCTGCCTGTTCCAGAACAGACACATTGGTCACGTATTCAGTCCAGTGCATGTTTAGGATTGAACGGAGGCAGCGCCGATGGAAGCGTTTGAGAAGCAACAGGTGGTGGCAGTAGGTAACCCATGATTCAGACCCATATAAAAGAGTAGACAGTTCAATGGCTCTGTAGACAGTGTTCTTTATACTTTTCTTCAGGTGTTTATTGGACCAGACTCTTTTATGGAGTTTTCCGAAGGCTCTGTATGCCCTTGCTAGCCTATTTGTCTCTCTCTTTGTTGATCTTACCATTTGAGGAAATGATACTTCCCAGATAGGTGAACTGCTGGACTGACTTAAGCTCTGATTCACCTATGGTGATGTGGGGATCATGGAAGACTTCCTGAGGTGCAGGTTGGTAGAGAACTTCTGTCTTCTTCAGGCTGACTTCCAGCCCAAAAAGCTCAACAGCCTCTGCAAAGCAGGATGTTAAGCGCTGCAGAGCTGCTTCTGTGTGAGCAACAAGGGCAGCATCATTAGCAAAAAGCAGCTTGCTTACAAGGTGATTCAGGGTCTTGGTGTGGGCCTTCAGTCACCTTACGTTGAATAGGTTTCCATCGGTAAGATATCGGATGTAGATGCCGTTTTCTCCATGGAGGTCTTTGGACCATCACGCTGAAGAACATGGTGAATAGAGTTGGTGAAAGAATGCAACCTTGTTTCACACCACTGGTTTTTGGAAAGGGTTCAGAGAGTGCATCACTGTATCTGACTTGTCCATGCTGATCCTCATATAGCAGGACGATGATTTTGCGGAACTGGGGGGACATCCTAAACGTTCCAAGATCTGCCACAGGCCTTTTCTGCTCACAGTGTCAAAAGCTTTGGTGAGGTCATCGAAGGTTACATAGAGACCTTTGTTCTGTTCCCTACACTTCTCTTGCAGTTGTTTGAGAACAAATACCATGTCTGTGGTGCTCCTATTGGCTCTGAAACCACACCGGTTTTTAGGTAGAAGTTCTTCTGCAATAGTGGGTACTAATCTGTTCAGAATTATTCTTGCCAGGATTTTACCAGCAATAGAGAGCAAACTAATACCTCGGTAATTTGAGCTGTCTTATTTTTCTCCTTTTTTCTTGTACAGGGTGATGATGCCTCCCCCCCCCCCCCCCACCCCGTGACAAGGGGGCGTCCCCGGAGAAGTAATATCTTACTTACTGGAATGATAATAACCCAGCACCTCTTTGTGCAAATCTTATTTGCATATGTTTGCATATAGTGTATATTCTGAACACCAAATAATATATGACAAATGCCATATAATAGATACTTAATGTTTTATAGACTATATGTTTGCATGTGTTTTCTGAGAAAAGAAATATATATATTTGACTTCATTGATACTTTTTTCCATCGGATAATTTAAATTCTGAATATATAGATCAGAAAGCCAATAGCATGTCTCTGAAGTGCTGTGTCAGATGAAGTTTGTGAGTATTAAGTGAACTAGTTGGTTAAACTATATTTTTCAAAATAATACACACCTTACCTTTAGGAAAAGATGAGATATCCATTATGATTCAAAGTGCTTTGATGCATGATTATGGTTAAACAAGGGCAAAAGAGCCTAACTATGTTTACATTAAGGCTTTTTATCCACTTGTGCACAGGGATATACTAACTACAAGAAGATCTTTACACAGGACTATATTTCCACACAGTTACACACAATTCTAAAACCTACACACACCATGGAAACCATCTAATATCGCAGAGCTAGAGCTAATTATTAAGTAATATGTATTTCACAAAAATTGCTATATCTAAACAGACCTTTATCAACTTATTTTAACTTCATAAAAAGATGTCTTAAGATGCATTCTTCCACAGGGCTTCCTCAGGCTTCATCTCTCACTTCTGCAGCAGCTGAAGGTCTCTAGACAAATTGCATTCTTATCTTAGCAGCTGGCACCTGCAAATTTGTCTTTGGTTTGCTAGCCTGAAAATGCATGAATCCCAGCAAAGGGAACTGAAATTATGTATACTTACTAATTTGCTTGATAATTACTTCAATAGGCTTAAAAAACAATATTCATGCTACCGAACTTGATTTAGTGTGCCAAACGCACCCCTGGCTTCTTACTTCGTGCTAATGTAATTTTTTACCTGGAGCAAAAGCACTTAACTTTCCATTTAAGATGGCATAAATGCAGCTCTAAGTATCTTTGTCACAACATCTCTATTTTCCTACCTGCCTAATGAATTTTGCTTCCATTTGAAAAGACAGATAATAAAAAAATCATTCAATTATTGTGACACCGAAGAAAGGTGTGACAGCTAAAGTAAACAGACTGAGAGTTTATTTAATCTCATTGTTAACTAAATAGCTTATTACTCTGACAAACAAAAGATTGCAGCAAAGATAAAGGATTTACTGGTTTTTGTTTCCTGGAACTGTGAGATTCCACTGGATGATTACCACCTCTGCCATTTGTGTCTTATAACCAGCATATCGGTATTAATGAATTACATGATTCTTCCCCTCTATGCTCTTAATAATTCTTTTCCTAATATATCTCACTCTGATTTTAAAGCCAAGGGTGGAAATTGAAATGACTACAATGGAGAGTTAATCAACTAATCAAAGATTCAAACAAAATAATTGAAGTGTCGTTTGTTGGCTCTGAATGTCAAGTTAAGCATCATTGAAAAAATGGACAGATTTTTTCAAAGGCTTGTTCAGAAGCTTTAAGATCACAAGGATATCAATTCCTATGTTTGAAAAACAGTAATAGCCAATTAAACTGTTTCTGGATTTTGATTTTTTAAAATGAAAATGCATATATTATCTCAAGATGTCCTTGTAGTTCTGGCAGCTCAACAGCTGAAAAGTTATGTGTTTAGGTGCTTGTTATCTCTGTTTCTCTTTCTACAAGATTGAAACTGGCTTAATTATTGCTTGATTCCTTTTTTCCCCCTTTTCTCATTTTCAGTGGTAGGAAATAGAAACTTGAGCACAACACAACTGATAGTCTAGATCAGTGGTCTCTGAATCTGTTTGATCATCCAACCTTGTCAGTGTAAGTTTTTGATTGTATGCCCTCAATGTAAGTATAGTTATTTGTAAATTATACATGTACTATGTACTAACGAAGTTCTAATATTTTGTTCCTAAGCCAAAACTCTCGACTGCACCCCAGTTTGAAGCCTACTTATCTAAATAGGGATGGGGGAGGAAAAATATCTTCTTTGGATTTAAATTGAAATTTGTTTCAGGACCAGGGAGGGAATAAAACAACACAACAGTCATCCCCCTAAAATCTTTTAAACATAATTAAGTTCTTTAATTCTCTGTGAGATGAAAAAGCTAAAATAAATATCTTCAAAGACTTTTCGAATCAAAATACCATAATATCAATATAATGTTGAAATGACACATTTACTGTTGTCCCACAACAGGAATTCCATTGACAAATATTATCTGTTGTGCTGATGTCAC
Source organism: Sakesphorus luctuosus (assembly GCA_013396695.1). NCBI lineage: Eukaryota > Metazoa > Chordata > Aves > Passeriformes > Thamnophilidae > Sakesphorus > Sakesphorus luctuosus. The sequence continues at coordinate 23,505 of VWZD01011165.1, read as the reverse complement.
AATCTTCATCCCTTTCATCCAGAAACATGATTGTTTTCCTTTCTTATACACGAAGTTCTTAATATATTTCAGGAGAACTTCAGAAAATTAATGTTAAAGTTTAAATTATTTCCTCTGTTGAAATTCTATTTAATAATGTCAGTCTATACTTCCAAGATTATCATGAATTTCTTGATGACAGTTGTGTCAGCTTCTGCTCCTCAAGCTTCCTGCAATCTCAACAGAATAGTGGACTATTGCTATCATCCCTGTTCCTATTTTGTAGAGTTAGTTTTGGTTTTTTAGATCAGGTAACTAAATTTTCAGTGTATTTGGTTTTGGCCAGAACTATACATCTAATAACTAGAGGAGGAAAAATGATCACTATAAATACAGCTAAAGGCAGTTAAATGCCTCCCTGACACCCGATTCTGTCAGATCTCAGAAGCTAAGCAGAATCAGCCCTGGTTAGTACTTGGATGGGAGACCTCCTGGGAATACCGGGGGCTGTAGGTTTCCAAAATCTTTGTTTATGAAGCCTAGACATTATTATGATGAAATTTACCTAAAATACTGTATTAGATTAAAAAAAAATATAAAAAAAAAAATAGGAGATGAAGACTTAAAATAGGGAACTATTAATTTTTCCTATAAATTCTATATACTTCAAATATTTCACATAGGACATGAAAGTAACAGTGATTACCTCTCACATATCTTTAGTTAGATTATAACCAATTTGCTATTTTTGAGATTACAAGGAATTCCAAATCTGAAAATATTTTTATATGTATAAGTTTTAATAGATATTTTAACAAAAATTCAGCTGATAACATGCTAGGCTTTACTAAGTCCATCCCGACTGTCTAACAAAAGTTGAAATTAGTACTCAAATATTTTATAATGTCAGCTATTTGAAGGAGGGGATAGTCTGCTTCTCCATATATATGACAACCGTAATACTGATGCATCTTAATCTAAAGTAAATACCAACAAAAGATAAAAAGCATATTTAAAAAAAATAATTTCTTCTATATGTTTCTCTGGCATTTTTTCTTAGTTTTCCTCTTCATCCAAGCTCTGGATCTACAGGGTTAATCAGTATTGAGAACATTCATACTGTACTTATATTCTTAAGAATCTACATGACCTTAAAATGTCCCTATGAATGATATTGTGTTTCTTCTTGAAAGTGACTTTTATTTCAAAATTCACTGTACTTATAACAAATCATCCAGTTTCAATTTTTTTCTATATGATTACTTTCTTATTAAGCTCAAATTCAGCTATACATGAGAAGATTGTTGTCTTTGTGGATATAATTACTAAGTTTAGTGTATATTATACATTAATAACTTTAATAATATACTATTNAAAATGAGCTACTGGATACGCAATCATTGACTAGCTTCAAAATCTTGACATTCTGCAAACACCTACTGTTTTAATTGATATGTTTCTCAGGGATATAAATCTTCTTTCAATTCACATATCAAAGAGCAATGAATTCTGGAAAAAGTCTCAAATATATTCAGAAATATGACTTTTCTTTAGGAGCATCATGCACTCAATCTGGCAGTCATTCTTAGAATATGCATAGTAAACACATCCTTTGACAAAATGCTGCTGTGTTTAAATGCAATTTCATTTTCTTACTGAGGAGTCAAAGCAGACAGAGGTTTGATTCCTCATCTGAAAGCAGACAGAGGTTTGATTCCT
>VWZD01011165.1:236-14575 GCA_013396695.1 Sakesphorus luctuosus | reverse complement strand
TGTTTTTTTTTTTTTTTTTTAGACAACTAAGTGCTTGGTATAGAATTCAGGCAAATTATAGGCAGAGAATTTTGTCACACATCACCATGAAGCTCCTGCACTGACTGCTTTCCCAGCTGGACTAACTTATTCAAGTTTTACAGTAGGTAAGCAGAAGGATGATGAGCCATTCTCTTTTCCTAGCAAAGTCATGTAAGCGGACTTGCTATTTTTCAAGATTAGGATAACAATTTACATACTTTATCAAAGCTGTGAGACAATTGAAATCAGTGAGAAAAATCCAGTGGATTGGGAAAGATAGTCACAGATCTAATTTTTTGCTTCGATGGCAATGGACNAACTACTCTTTAAACAGGCCAGTTTCCTTTTGCTCCACATTGTGCATGCACCTGTACAATAGGTTCAATAGATTTACAAGTCAAATCTCCAAGACTGTTTTATTCCTAAGATTTACTGAAACTTCAAATTTCTATTTTATGTAATAGGAATTTTATCTATAATATTCTGAATTTCTTAGCCTTAAGCACTGCAATAGTATCACCCTCCAGAGTTTTATATCTCAATAGGATATTATGGGATTTCAGGGTCATAATTAGGTTAGATTTCATTTAGCCACCTATAGCTAGGGAAGGTGCAAGTGGGTCTTGGAAAGCATACTGAAGGAAATTAATTCATCCTCCTTATGAAAGATGAACAGCATATTGAAGTTCTGAACATAACAGAGAACTAATATTGCCAATACTTAGATCAGGCAGTGTGTAGGTTAAACAAGCAGTTCATAATAAAAACTGACACTTCCCAGACTAATGAATCAACCAAATTGTGGAGCTACATGTACTGAGGTTATCAAAAAAAAAGGTTTGAGAAATCTCTTATCTTAATAATAAATAAAACCCACCAAATCCTACAACAAACCCAGAAGACAAAACAAATTAAAAAAAAAAAAAAAAAAAAACCCAAAATCCACAACTCCAAAATTCCCAAAACCCACACCATGAGAAAAACAAAACAAAACAAAACAAAACAAAACAAACAAAACCAAAAAAACAAACAGAAAATGTGTTATAATGACAACACAATGTATACAATGGCCATGTTATTGCTGTTCTATTACATAGTGAAATAAAATATTCCCAGGCATTGGAATTCAATCATCTCCACTGCTAGTTGTTAAAATTGCCCCAAGTATGCCTTTGGCCTTTGACAGCAATCAGTCTCTCAAAAAAATTTCTGGGCATGGTCCATGGGTTATGATCATGGCCAGGCATCATTCCCAGCAGAGAGTTTATATCTTCCTTTCTGGTTTAGTGAGTAAAAGAATTTTATTACTACAGATTTGGGCTGTTCCATGTCATCCATTGACTTATGTATTTAATATATTTTTAGAGACATATTTAATGTGAAAAAATATATTATTATATATTAAACCTTATAAGATAAACCTCACTGTAAAATGCAGCAAAAAATGTAAAAAGACAAAAGGCATATAATCCTGTTTCAAGCTGGACATAGATAAATGAGAGATGGAGTAGTAGAAGCAGACATACTAAGACTGAATAAAATAATACATAGACAACAGATGCAAAATAAATGAAAACTTGGGACTAAAAGTGATGAAAAAAATGCCAAATTAGGGAGTATATGAAGACATTTCATAATGAAATGAAAAATTGAAAAACATACAGTTTAGAAAAATACCACAAGAATAAAGGCAAAAAAAATGGCATAAAAATTTGTCAAAAGTTTCATGTTATCAACAGAACTCACTAATTGGAGATATGTGAGAGTTGTACTAATTGTAGTAGATAGGAAAAGAAAATGCAGAAAGAATTTGAGAAAGTCTCTGAGGCTGAAAGAATCTCTCAAACAAGAGAGCACTCCAAANCAGAGGACAGAATTACTAACACTTTTAGTGGATAGGAGAGGGAAATAAACAAGTAATCACTCCTTACACAGCAAACAAAAAGGATAAAGTGAACTTTACACTTAGGTAAGAGAAAGGAAGCGGAGGCAAGGGGAGATGTGTCCACAAGTTCAAGTATCTTTCAAAAGAAGAAGAGCTTTGATTTGAGGCTAAGCAAATAAAACTATCTAAGGAACTAAAGAAATAAATCTATCTAAAATCTAAGATAAAAGGGAAATAGCATTGATGACTAAAACAATAACAGAAAATAGTGGAACAAATTAATGAAGAAAAAAGGTAGGTCATACTAAAGTTGAAGTTGGAATCATGTATTCCCTTATCTGCCTAGAAAAATTCTTAATATTAGAGAATTCATGCTTTACCCTGCAACTTGAATAAATGATTTGTAAAAACTGTTGCTCAAATTTGACTAAAGTAAATGGGATACTATGAAGAACACTTTCTTAAACCACAAGTCTAATAAATCTTTTTTTTTTCTTTCATCTTCCACATGCATAGATTCTAAAATAGTGAATATGAGGACAAAGTTCATATGTAATTTTAAATATGTCAGCTCAACAATAAAACCAAACATGGTAAGAACATTAATATCCATGCCTTATCAGAGGATAAAAACATAGACATTCAGTTCTAGAGATAAGCAAGAGGACAAAAATTAAAAATGCTTACAAAGAGTGGTTTATGTAGAATGCTTCTAGCTGTTGTTAGTAACTTAAATAGGAGCTTTTAATACCAGATGTAATTCTAATTTAAAAACCTGTATAAATATTGCATAAAATTGTATCATACACAATTTTGTTACTCATAAATAAGAACAGATTTTAAAGACCTTAAGAAATTATTTAAAGGTAGAATTAGTTAAAGATATGAACATAGGTGGTTTAAGCTTACCACATTATATAGTTACATTAACAATGTGTTGACACATACCAAATCAAAGGTGAAGAAAAATCCCTCATAATTACAGGCAAGTAGACAAAGATTCTCTGATACAAATTATGTATTTTTTCTAACTTCTTATTTTCACTTTCCTCAACTCACTACTAGAAGAGAGCCAAGCTGGGAAAAAGTAGCTGTACAGTGTTTCTTAATTGTTTTCTTATTCATATTAGATTTCAGGACGTGGGAATTTTGTAGAATATGTGAATTTTCCCAGTCAGAAATGTAGGTGATTACGAACTTCATAAGGACACTGTTAAATAAAAGACTTCATGGGCTAATTCTTAGCCCAGAGAGGAGGCAGCATGGTACAGATTCCAACCTCATGAATAAATTTCTTTTTTCTCCTTCCCTAGGGTGGTTACATTCATGCTGCCTTCTGGACTAGTCCTGTGCCTTTGCTAACACTAGCATGGGTGCAGCCTCAGGGAATGCCTAGATACAGAAATATACATTTAAACATGAAAAAATGACAGCATAAACAGGGGAGTCTCATGAGCTAGTCTTGGCCAGATTTGATTTGTCTCTCTCTCCATTTCTGTTTTGAGTTGCTCCAGCTGTGACCTTTCAAGATGTGTCTGCAGAGGGAGCTGACTGTTAACAATATGGATGAGAAGAAATTGTTGCCATTTGGTATGAGGGCCACCAAGTCTTTCTTTGCTCATCTTATTTATTGAAAGACATAGCCACCTACACAAGTAGGCAGTGACTTCATGCAGGCTACTTAAGTACCATGTGAAACCTTCTCAAACGGGTACAAGGCAGAACAACAACACATTTTAATATATAGAAGGAAGTATCTCTTTGCAGAACAGGTAACAACCTTCTGTGAGATTGTTGTAATAGGAGACAGTATCAGTAGGTTCAAAATGGGACTAGAAACATTAATCAACAATAGGACATCAGCAAATACCAGAAAGAACAGCAAGGGATGCACCATCTTAAAAACTAGTACAACTACTGTGGACTTGGGGAGAGGGCAAAGGTCACAGGAAACAGGTCAGCTTTTCTGCCTTGTTGTGATCTCTCCCATTACTATTCCTGTAGATAAAACACTGGGCTAGCTGATCTGCTGCTTCCCTGCTTACAGGTCTTGAAGGTCCCAGGCACCTAACTAACCAGGTGGTGATGACACCATCACAGAAGAGGGAAGTGTAGCAGCACACAAAGCATGGTCTATAAAATCAAGCAGTTACAAGTCCAAATGGGACCTGGACCAGAACTGCTGCTGGATGGCAAACCCCATGATTCCCCCAGTGGTCAGTGACCCCTCAGCCATCATCTGCTTCCCCTTGGGACTGAGTGACTCACTTTCTATTTTGTGGTGTGAGTCTAGATTAAAATAGCTGTAATGATACAGAAGCCAAGTAATAAGATTTGACCCAATCTGTGGAAGGTCCAGGTGATTAGGAACTGTAGGCTAAACCATGTTATAAAATTTTGTGCTGCACTACTTATAAAATTAGGTTACACTGATTCTGCTTATAAAAATCTGTCCTATTCTGATCATAAAATTCTATGCTATGCTAATCAGAAAAATCTGTAAAAAAAGAAATATTTAACTGTAACAACAACTCAGTGCTGTCATCATTCTGCCAAGGATCCCCAAGAGAACTCATCTGTCCCCATAATGTTGAGTGTCTAGTCCTTATGTTTTTACATCAACTGATCTTGATCTTGTCATCAAGAGTTAGAAAAGCAGTTGAAATGGAATTAAATAAATTAGCACAACCATGAACAACTGTCATATATTTCTTTCCAATCTCTAAAGTTATTTGGATGTATGATAAGTATTTTGGATAGAGAATAAATTAATTATAAAATGCACCTGACTATTAAAAACCATTTAGCACGTTCTTTCAGGGGTGCGTGTATTTTTTTTTTTTAGGAAACTATGCAAAAAGTTAAAGAAGTATTTCTATTGATCATCAAGTAAGAAAAAATATAAGCACAAAACAGGATGATAAAAATAGAGCAATCACAACATTCTGTAGGGTGACTATTTTTATTTATGGAATGTGTTACTGATTCAGAAGAATAATTAATAATAATTTGGCAAAATTTCACAGAATCACAGAATCTGTGAAAAGTCTGTGATTCTGGGAAATTCAAATCAATATAAACAATTTGTGTAATTCAAATCTAGATATAACTTTGCAAAACTCAGGAAGTACAACTACACTACCTTAATAGCACTGAGACTGATAGAGAAACTTCAGTTATGGAGGAATACTACTGTAGATGACATCAAATTGAGTAGTGCACTTGAAATGCCTAAGGAAAGACATGCTAACCAGAGGGACTCCATGACAGGTGTGAGAAATGGGTCTGCTCAAAGCTCATGAAGTTCAACATGGTCAAGTAAAAGGCCCTGAGTAAAAGGAAAGGGGCATAATCACTTGCCTATGACCCTCTTCATGTGGCCCCAGATGGAGGTAGCCATCTCTGCACCTGGCTCACATTCAGCTTACTGTGCCAGAACCCTTCTGGGCCTTGGGATGTTCTCAAGCTTGTCTATCCTTATTCTTTATGAAAGCAGAGTAGTTCCAATTGGAAATGACCTACATTGATCATCTGTTCCAACTGCCTGACCACTTTGGGGATGATAAGAAGTTAAAGTGTGTTATTAATGGCTTTCTCCAAATGTTTCATAAACACAGTTAGGCCTGGAGTATCAACCAACTTTTCTGGGAAATGTCTTAATGTATTTGACTATCCTTTCAGTACAGAAATGTTTCCTAATAATGTCTCAGCCTTCCCTGATACAGCTTTGAGCCATTCCCACATATCCTAGCACTGGATACCAGGGAGAAGAGATCAGCACCACCTCTCCACTTCACCTCTTCTGGAGTGTCTTGGGTTTTTTGCTTTGTTTCCAGAGGCAGGACTTTGTATTTGTCCTTTTTGGATTTCATGAGATTTCAGCTGGCCTATTTCTCTAGCCTGTTAAAGTCACTTTTGATGGCTTCCCTGCACTCCAGCATAACTGCTGCATCTCTCACAGTTTGGTCACACCTATGAACTTGATGAAAGTTCAGTATCACCTCCTCCAGGACACTGGTGAGAACGTTAAACGGAACAGAACATGTCCCAGTACAGAACCCTGCACTAGTCTTTTTGATACCAGCCTCTAGGCAGAGCATGACCTAACACAGGTTTTTACCCATCTAGTTGCCTGCCCATTCAGACTGTAATGTATCAACTTCAATTTAAGAAACAAGGTAAACATGTTCACTAAGGTCAAGATAAAATGACATCCCCTATTCTCTCTTTATACACAGATAATTTTTGTGCCTGAGGGAAATTAGCCTGGATTCTTATATTCTCCTACAAGCTGGTGATACGTAAATCCAAAGCAAAGAATTCATGATGTTTCATTTAAAAATGTGTAGAATTGGAACTTGCTAATTGTGTCTTGAAAGACATATGTAATAAAATGAAGCTCTGACTATCTGCCTACACTTAGCCAAACAGTCCAGAAAAAAGAATTCTAATTCATAGTTATAAGACTCATCAGAGACTTTTTTTTTATTTTGCAAATGACTAAGGATGCAAATGCAATTAGCCATCAAGGTTGCATCTACACAAAATATACTGTGCTCATTTATTTTGACAAGTGAGTTTTTACTTTAATTACTTACAATATAACTGTAAATTGTGCTAATAAATCAGGGATGCATATCTTACTAAAGCAAAACTTCAAAGTAGTATGAACTCTCATTACAGCTTTGTTCTATTAAATCTCCTCTGCAAAAAGAAGTTAACAACTGGATCACAAAGAAATGAAATGAGACTTCACAGCTACTCCAGAGAAGAAAGGTCACACTCAGAATTTTTGTGTCATATCAAATCAAAGAAAACAAATGGCAATATATAAAATATGTACCAATAAGGCAAAAGAGGGTAAACAGACAGTGGGAACAACCTGACAGACGCTGGGGTGGAGGGGGAACAACAGCCCTTTTTGCCTCAGCGTGAGTGGACACACCTGCTGCCCTTCTCCATTGGACACCCAGAAAGGGTGGGGGAATGGTGTGCAGGTCACATTTTCTCACATGACATAGCTCATCGCTCAGACTAGATCACCCCTCTGCATGCCAGGACCTCCTTTATGGAAAGCAGAACTCAGAAGAAGTCAAATCTGGGGCCTGCCAAATCTTACCAATAATATTCCCTGGATCTAGCCTGGCCATAGAACTAATGCCAGAGGTTGGAAAATGGTTCCCGTTACAGCATAAAAAATGTGTCTTCAGTCCACCTGTCCTTCTTTCACAACCCTCCATTGTGAAGGTCAATAAAACTAACAATCCCAGTTATGGGGCCAAAAACTGGAATACTTTATTGAACACAATTTAAGGTTTCAGGGAAACATGCTAATAGGGAGGAGGGCTTATGTTAACAATACTTTTGCTAAGTTGCAGAAACAGTTACTGATTGTTATCTCAGGGATTTATGAGGGGAAGAGAGCAAGGGGTTACAGCATTGTTTGATAACATTCATTCTAGACTCTCTCTTATCTTAGCGCAGGAGACAGTTTATTTACAAATAGAGCAAAACTAGGCTTTTTCTGTCTTTGACGATGGAATTTCCTTCAGCTTTTGTTGACTGAGGTTCACTGCCTAAGTCATCAATTTTCTTGCTGTTGGGAGCTATATTTTTTGAACCTGGCACTCCATGTTCTAAACACATTTTGAATGGGAGTTCTGATTACCTGATAGTTCAAGGGCTAAGGAACATTCTCATGTCTGGAAGTTAGATTCCAAAAACACTCTTCTAGAGTATTTATTTATTAAAACAAACTGATGGAAATCTGTGTTTAGAGATCAATGTTATGAAAGATGGAAGAGAGAAACTATGAGCAACAAAAAAAATTGTAGATTTAGGTCACCATTAAAAAGCTTTGGATACATAAATTCTAATTCAATAAGTATAAATCCTATTAATCAGATTAATTTTTATTTAAGTTAATTCTGTTTGATTTAGCAGCTTACCTTGCTAAGTTAAACTGAAGAAACAATGATTTGTAATCATAGAATGGTTTGGGCTAGAAGAGACCTTAAAGATCATCTAGTTCCAACCTCCCTACCAGAAGCAGGGTCACCTTCCACTAGACCAGGTTACTGAGAGCACCATCCAACCTGGCCTTGAAGACTTTCAGGGATGGGAAGTGCATAACCTCCCTGGGCAACCTGTTCCAGTGCCTGACCAGCCTCACAGGAAAGATTTTTTTTCCTAATATCTAATTTAAACCTAGTGTCTTTCAGTATAAAGCCATTCCCCTTTGTTCTGTCACTACATGTTCTTAAGTTCCTTTCCATCTCTCTTGTAGGGCTCCCTTCAGGTACTGGAGGACTGCTATAAGGTCACTCTGAAGTGTTCTCTTCTCCAAGCTGAAAAAAACCTAGCTCTCTGAGCCTTTCTTCACAGGAAAGATGCTCCAGCCTTCCTATCAACTTAGTGGCTCTCCTCTGAACTCATTACAACAGGTGAACATCTTTCTTGTGTTGGGGTCCTCAGACCAGGATGCAGTACTCCAGGTGGGATCTCACAAGAGCAGATTAGAAGGGGAGCATCACCTCCCTCGACCTGCTGGTCACACCTTTGCAGCTGGCTTTCTGGACTGCAAGGACGCATTGCTGAGTCATATTGAGTTTCTTGACCAAAAACACCCCCAAGTCATTCTGCCAGGATTAGTCTCAATCCATTCTCTGCCCAGCCTGTGTTTGTGCTTGGGACTGCCCAGATCCAGTTGCAGGACCTTACACACTTGGCCTTGTTGAGTTTCTTGAGTTTCACACAGGCTCACACCTCAAAGTCCCTCTGAGACCTTGTCAGTTTAACTATCTTGCACGTACACATTTTTTTACTGGATGATTTTGATTGAAGTGAATTAATATAGCTGTGACTGTCATGCTAAGCCAAACAAAAACAAAAAACAAAAAAACCCAAAAAAACAATTCTCTTAACTTTCTCTTGATCTATAATCCTCACAAAAGAACTGTTCATACCTGACTAATAGAGAACACAGAGAAGTTTCTGAGGCGTCACTTTGCATACTATAGGCAATAGATAATTAGTGACCAAGTGAGCCGCCAGTAAACTAGATGCTTCATTTTCTCATTTTGTTCTTGCTCTAATTTCCCTCATCTAGGTCTAAAACATGTTGTGACAAGATAACTACAAATGAGCATTCTGGGAGTGCAGATACTTTTCAATAAATTCAAATCTTTATAGATAAATGTAGCAAAAAAAACCCAACCTGTGCTGTGAATAAGGCAAACAGAGAAGCCTTGGTGGAGTTCTTGGAACCAAAAGGTTCAAAGGAACCAAATGGAGAGGACATTTAAAAGCTCACAATTGTTGAGACACTGGTCTCAGAAAATATTTAATAATAACAACAGTAACTGCATTTACAAGGTGAAGTTGCTATAGAGCAAAGCAAATGGTATGCAGAAAGAAATGGAATGAGAAATAAAAGGGGTTGCTGTGGTAGTTGTTGCAACAACTGAGTATGGATTTTTTGCTGCAAATGAAGCAACAGTGAAAATAATTCCCCTGGTTGTGGAAGTTTGCTTCCATTAAAGAATAGACTGAAATGGCGAATAAGCCCTGGATAAGCACTTAATCTTTTCCACACTAGGCTGCTCTGAACTCTTCATAAAGTCCAGCATTGGAGCTGGTGAGTATGTGTTTATCACTGTAATAATAACACTAAGGAATGAGTCTGAGCACTCCTGATTATCTGCAGTACTCAACTGGTAGTTTCATCCCTATTTCTATTTTAAATTGAGTAACTGTTTCCATGTAAAACTTGGTAGGACTGAGTCTAGGTTGAATATCATTTAAGTGAGCAAACTAAATAAGTTTCTGCTTAATTTTGGGGACAGGAATTGATAAACTTAGGTCTTGTATTCAGTAGTGAAGTAGAAAAAATGTAACCATTATGTTTTCATAGGAAATCTAAAATGTTAACCATGTAAGGGAGGCAGTCTATTAATAACCACAAGCACAAAGTTACAAAATAATATACCAAGATCAGATGAGGTAATTTACTTTTTTTTTTTTAGGGTATGGACAGAAGTATTGGCATTGAGATAGGAAAGGTGGGTAGTAAAGACAACATCCCAGCTTCAGTTCCAGTTTTTCTGTCAAAGAGCATGATCATCTTATCTTGATTACTAAGAATGATCATGGATCACAGCTGCCAGTGTTAACTAAAAATGTGAGTTCCATGGTATCATATACTTAAGGCTAGTTTAGGACAAATTTGTTAAGTACTAACTGTTTCGTCTATGTGCAGATAAACACTTGTTAGTGATTGAGTAGCAAATGACAGTGTGTACTGTCAATGACTATCAGTCCAGTAAAAGACTGCTGTCAAGTCTGAAACAGACTGATTTATCAAACTTCTAATCTCTACCTTCAGAACAATCTTCAATTCCTTAACTGATGTATAAATCTATGAACTGAGCTGCAACAATCTCTATTGACCTTTGTCTTTACTTTAACTAAGTGCTCTAGAGGCCAGTGAGAGAAAATTTATGGTTACTATGCAACCTTGGCTAAAACAGCACATACCTTTGTGTTTACACATCCATTCATCATCAGTGCACATGCTTGTCTCACAAACAGCCTGCACAGTTATGCATAGTGAACTATCCAATGCCATAGCAAACCTTTGAGTGTTTAAAACACTATGCATTTTAAAGAGCAACCTAGAGTCTCATGAGGATACACATTTTCAGACTGACTGCATGAACATTATGTGAGCATACTTTAGAATAGTTGTCCTTCTTTTGGCTGAGATATAGTCAATTTTCTTCCTAGTCACTGGTACAGTGCTGTGGCTTGGATATTGAATAAGAATAATTATGAAAACACACTGATGTTCTCATTGCTGCTGAGCAGTGTTCACTATAAGTCAGGGATTTTTCAGTTTCCCATGCTCTCCCAGTGAGAAGGTAAGGTGCACAAGAATCTGGGAGGGGCAATGGTGGGGACAATTGACTCAAACTGGCTAAAGGGATATTCCATACCATAAAACATCTTGCCCAATGATGCCTTAGGACTTCATATATTTGTATATATGTGTATATATATATATCTCTATCTTTATATATTTGTAGATTTTTATATAGGTGTATAAGTTTCTTATATTTAGCAACTAGCAGTTTCTAACTTTGTGCTACATTCCTGAATTTCTGTGTTAAGGGCAAGATAGCTGCCAGAACATCATGTGTGGGACCCCTATACTAGGACTAGAGTAATAAGATACCATTTTAGTGAAAATGAGATAGACAACCCAGGAACCTTGGAGAAGTGCCAATAAGGGAAAGTGGCATGAAGATGGTGATGAAGTGAAGAAAGGGTCTTGAGACCTCTGACTCAATTTCAAGGAGGCGTATCAAGGGGAAGGTCTGAAGGAGGTTCTGGAGGTGGCACCAAGATGGTTCAAGGGTGGACGGTTCCTGGTTTGGATATAGCTTTTAATTATGATAAGTAGTGTTATAAATTAGTAAGCATCTCTATACTGGCACACATGTCTATAAATCTTGTAAACCTGAAAAGCTTTCCAGTAAAGTGCTATTCTCTACCTCACCCAGATAATATTGCCTAAAAAAGTTTTTTTCCACAATTTTAGGCAACACCAGTATATAAACATTTATAGTTAACCTGGTGCATGTCTCTTACATAAACTGGATTTTTAACATGCACAGCCAGCCCTTCTCCAGGAAGCGAGTTGTGGCGGGGGACTGAGCATGGTCTCACTGTGGAGCAGGAAGCTGGTTCAGAACAGTGCCGCCCCTCTCTCCCGACCACCTTTCCTATAGCAATACTCAGAATGTTTGAGACAAAACGTGTCTGATCCTCTACATTATCTCACCAGGGAGTGGCGAGTGAGTGAACAACTGTGCAGTAATTAGTTTCTGGCTTTCATTAAACCAGGATAATGGCAGACAAAGGGCAGTACAGATGTACACTACAAGCTGGTTTTTCCAGTTCTTCATCTACCAGGCAAATACTATAACACAGAAGTCTCAGTACTGTTTTGATTTTCTGCCATTGATCCTTACAGATTGCAATTCAAAGCACCTTTTTGTTAGGCAGTTTCTACTTTGAGAGGTCTACTTCAGTACATTGTTTGCTCTAAAGAGTACCTGGGAAGCAATTTTTGTCTTTCATTTAGGATGCATTCCAGTGCATCACTTTATTGCTTTGTCAAAGATTAAACAAAATAAAATACTTTAATAAAGTTAATGTTATTAGCTATAAAAGAAATGGGGTTTTACAAATGTGAAGATCTGCCAAAATTATATTGGTTGTGATTTTTCAGTATCTACTGGTCTTAAGCCACGGAGCTCAAGGCCAGGTTGGATGGGACTTTGAGCAACCTGATCTAGTGGAAGGTGTCCCTGCTTATGGCAGGGGGTTGTAACTAGGTGTTCTTTCAAGTCCCTTCCAACTCAAACCATTCTATGATTCTATTGATGCTGTTGTTCAAAAAAAGGAACTAATCCCTCTCATCCATGTGTGTGCTTGGAAAAGACATGGAAATATGAGATAAGTTTGATATGATGGTATTATAAACAGATTGTAATTTAATTGCAATGAGCTTTCTTCTATTCATAGTTATAGTACCTAAAATGTGTGTATTTTTCAGAGAATTATGCTCCTCCACTTGGATCTAAAATGCTATTTTAGAGTTAGAACCAGTGTTCAGAACATTTGATTTATGCATTTGGCAATTATGGAATGAAAATAAAACCCATGACAGCGAGCATACTAAATTTTTACTGAACTTTTTGAAGAAAGTATTAAGAGCTTTAGGAGCTTTGCCAATTTAAGAAGTATGACTCTGATTTTACAATAGCTAAAAATATCCAAAACCAAACACCCCCTAAATTAAATTAATTGTAATAAAGATGATGTATGATGAGTCTTTCACCTTGGCCTTCCTTTTGTGCTTACTCTGCTATATTATGGCATCTCTTGATGGAGCCAAACCACTGACTGCCTGCTAGGGAATTGTGGAATCAGTATTGGCTGGCCAGAAGAACTGCTTGATGTGCAGAGCAGAAAAGTAGAACTCTGAAAGTAAGAGTTGAAATCTTGAACAAAACTGCCATCATCTTCTCTTTTCTGGGTATGTTGTGAAAGGCCAAACTTCCTGGATAACTTTGTAAAATTCAGTACCTTTACTGCAGAGATAATTTTTATTTTGGAAGTATTCATGATGGAAAGGCTAGTTCTTTATGTCAAAACTCATGGTATTACTAGACTATTTCAGAGCTGTTTTTTACCCTACTCACTTATTCATGCTGGGGAGAAAAAAAAAGCCAAACAAGAAATCTAGTCACAGGAAAATCTGCTGTTTTCAAAGCAGCAACTGTAGACTATATAATACATAATAGGCCGATTATGAAAAGCTGCAGGCTCCAATAGGAATTAAATATTCATTCTCAGAGTATCAATGCCAATCTTTTGTTTCTTTTATAATTTAAAAGTATGAGATAAATAAAACTCTTTAGCTGTTAAGATCTTTACAATTCTGCCGAACAACAGGTACGGCATTCTATCAGATGTTCCTGAAAGACATGAATTTTTAATACTAAACTAATATAAAGAAATGTTAGAATTCTTTTAAACTCTGGAGATCTATTAAAATGTTTTTACAGGGACTTTTATTCACTCATATTAAGCTTTTCTATACATGGTGTAAGCATACTATTAATAAAATGCATTGTGATAGCAATTTATATGGAAGATCAAGAGGGCCTTTAAATGTATGTTTGTTTATGAGTATCTTTAGTTGATAGAATTATAAAATTATGATTCTGCATTAACCTGAAATACATAAAACCAATTAAGAGGAGAATACCAAACTCCAGTGTTGCACTGCTATGGTGGAAGAGTGGATTGTAGTGACTGGAGTGTTCAAACAGATTTGAGACAAAAGGCAAATCTCAAAATTTCAAGCAAGCATTTATTTCAGCTGAACTATTACTTGAATCTGTCCATTAATAACTGAGAATCAAACATTTATCAAGCATATTAGTTAGTATAACTAAGTATATTTAGGTATAGTATGAGTCATTTTGTTTCTGATTATTACAGTTGCTGGTGGTTTTTGGCTTCTGATATTGAGACGGCTGAGCATCAGAGTTCTTTGACAACAGAAGCTGAAACCAAATGTCCTTTTTTTGCCAGTTACTGTTATATATGGCAGGTGTTAATACTCACTTTTAACACCAATCAAGACCAGTGGTACAGTGAATTAATTACTGCCAATATCAGCCTGACTTCCCTTGCCAGATGTGTATTATCTACCGTTCCTTCTAACCTGTCTAAATGGATGTTATTTGTTCGCATAATGCATACTATTAAATCATACTTATAAAACCAGAAAATATATGCATTTCATTTTGGAAATTTGGATTCAAGAAGATGCTAATCATTTTTGTACAAGAAAAGAACC
>VWZD01011163.1:514696-537551 GCA_013396695.1 Sakesphorus luctuosus | reverse complement strand
GGTGTCCCCGGAGAAGACTTTTATGTAGCTTACTACAAAAATGACACTGTAAATTGTGTGCAACTTCAAAATCTTCAACCACAAAATGAAAGTGTTTTGTCAAATGTTTACAAGAACGGAGCGGAACATGAGGGAGCTGATAGACTGCAAACAAACATTTACTAAAGCAAATGCAGGAACACATATGCATTATATGAAAGACACCAGCCTGGCTTACTCCACTATGTCATGACCTTGTCAGCATGAGCAAAGTTGATACTTCCATTTTGTAGATCCATGTCTTTGAGTTCTCAGAGGTCTTTTTTTTGCCAAATACCCATCCTTCCATCAGAAATGTCAAATGTTGGCCCCTTCCCCAAGGACTGAGAAGACCCACTATGCATGAAGGGCTGCAATATTATGTGTTGTTGTTTAGGAATGGTATTCCCCAATTTGGTGTTCCCACCAAAACACTCCAAACCATTAGCTGCTCACTTACTCCCCTCTCCCTCGTGGCAGGCTGGAGAGAAGAATTTCCTGGAAACAGCAATGGAATAAGAAAATGAACAATAACAAGCCACAGTGTGATAACAAGGGGTATGAGAGAGGTGAACAACCCCCACACAATTGCCCACCACAGAACTGGCACTACCCAACCACCTTCACCACACTACCTGGCTGAAAGGGACAACTGCCCCTCACCCCATTCCCTGGCCATAATGTGAGGTGACACAGAACAACTTCTGTGTCCTAGCCAGGTCTCTCCTGGCTACTGCAAAAAATTAACCCTGTCCTGGCTAGAACCAGGATATTATAATACTTTATATTCCAATAACAGCAACCAGTACTTGAAGACATGTATGAAACATGAAGTGCATATTCAGAAAAAATGTATAGTCACTGCTTGAAAGAGAAGAAAATATTCCAGAGGGCCAGCCCAAAACTAACACATTGCAAATAGGTTACACAAGCCCAGAGGCTTATGCTTGCCTTTTACAAAAGAATAGATTTGAGCCTGAACAAGTGACTCTCATAAAACAGTACTTCTGCCACTACACTGGCCTGAGGGTGGTCTTGTTAACTCTGAAAAAGGGGATACTTTTGGTAAGGAAATGTTTTGCTATGGGTATGACTGCAGTTATTCGAGAACAGTGGATCACAATGCATCGTTACAGAGCTCAGAGAAAGGAAAGAGCAGAGATTTAAAGAAGTCAGCCTTGCTTAGATTGATCAGGACATGGCTGAGAATGAGAGGGGATAGATAAAAGCTTCATAACTCTGAATCTAGGTTGAAATGGTATTTCTAAGGACAAAATTATAGAAACAGGCATTGTATTTCTCTAAAATTCTACAAACCTTATTGTGAGATGGTGCTTCAAAATTCAATATGGTTTCAAGGAAAGCTTCAGGAAGGTTGGTTATTATTCATGTAAATGCCCTTGAGGTGTAAAGCCATGATGTGTTAAGAAGACAGGCATTTTAGATAACCCATAGGCAATGCTCCTTTTCATTTAAAGGAAAATAGATCAACTTGTGAAAGAAAACTCCAGTGAAGGCCTCAGTGGCAAAAGTGCTACACAGAACAAAATCCAAAGAGGAAGGCTGGGAAGAAAGGGAGCAATATTTGTGATTTTATGTAATTCTGTCCCAGTTCTAGAATGAAGATTATGTAAGGTTCACATGAACTGCATGGAGTTGGGTTTTGCAGTTGTGCTTGTGACTTAGTAGGGTTAAATTCCCAATCCATCCCTGCATTCATATGCTACAACAATCTCATTAATAATTCTCAAAGATATCCTAGGCAACTACTTCACTTACTTTTGGAGTTATATCAAACCTTTCCCTTGTCATTACTCTTTCTTTTCCACATAAGTGTCTTTCACGTCCTGTTTTAATTAGCTCCACAAGTTAGATCCAGAGCAGTTCTCATTAGATCTGTGCACATAGACAAACCATAGATGTATTTTCTATTATATGCTTTTTGTAAGCTTTCTGTTTTCTTTTAATATCTCTGTAAGTTGTCATGAACACTAGAGCCTCTTTGTTTGCAACAGACTTTACAGACTTCAGGAAATATTCTCACAGTTACACTAAATTCAGTTGATATGTCTTCACCTACATCATTTGTGTCTCCATAATTATTAGAGTCAAACTTCCCTAATGCCCTCATTTCCTTTCTGCTGCAGAGTGGTATTGCTAACAATCTATTCCTGTATTAAAATACACCAAGATATCTATGTTTATGTTTCTCTTCCTTTCACTGTGTCTATTTCATCATGACATGAAAGAAGTACTGTTTTTCCCTGATACTCATCTTTCTATTCATCAGTATCTTTCACCCTTTGTATGTCCTTATTTTGCTCCCTCTTTTTATTTAAGAAGTATTTTTATCAGCCATGCTCAGCTCACCCCCAGAAGGTTACTAGCCCAGCTACTCCACTGGAGTCCAACAGTCTGGAGGAACTCTTGTTCCATGAATGTTTCCTGACGGTCAGTCATCCTCAGACTGTCCTTACAGCATTTATCCTTGAGCCATCTGTTCATCTTTGTTTTCTTGCCTTTGCCTTCTTTTTCTGAGGACTGGAAGGCTTCTACTGAATGTTATGCACATAAAAATATCATTACCACCTGGCAGGAAGAAAATGTCTTCCATGTTGTGGATATTGCACCATGTTGAAGTGAAACCACATTTAAAGTGAAGTTACAGGCTTCCTACATCCAAATCTTCATTCCTTCAGTGGTTACGGAGCCAGCTAAGTGGGGCCACTTTCCCAGCTGCTTTTCTGCAATCCTATTAGAGAGCAAGTTAGATAAACAAAAGTTAAGAAAAATGCTGCCAGCAACACTACCAGATGAGGAAAGGGCAGATCTTCTAGAAACATATGCAAATTTCCTGTAATCATTTACAGGTAACATGTATTTGGTATTGGAAACATATACATTTTACAGCTACTGTGACCTTGTTGTGCAGCATAGTGCAATTCCTTAATAAATGGGAATATGGAAAAAGTTACTAAATATCCTCAGGTGAATGCAAGGCAAAGTCAAGTCAATGAAATACTTTTTCTTTTATTCAAACAGAGGTGAGATTTCCCATCCATTATTTAAGTGTATTGCCTTTACAACAGTACAGAAAGAAACAGAGGGAGACAAAAAGACAATGCTTGGAATACTTTCCTATCAGCGTCAACAGTCCTGGATCAGGAGCCTAATAGTTTTATAAGTTTAAGAACTCTTATCTCACTGCATAAAACCCACTTTCACACAGGGAACTGTCCCAGCACTCTGTCCTCATAACTTATCTGACGGTGGATAACATCAGCCTACAGTAACAGCAGGCACATACAAAGCTGGAAGCAGTTCTGCCCATGTGCCTCCTAGTTATTACAACCCACCCCAAACCCAAAGGCTGTGTGATGGTGTTAGCAAGGCACTAAGGCTCAGCTGCTTAGCTAACCTCAGCTCAGCACCCTGTCTGCATTGCTTTTGCTCACCTTGGAAACTAGGCAGAATGCAATCATGCTGTGCAGGTACCCTGCACATTGAATTTGCATATTTTAACTTCTTTAGTTAGAAAAGGCACAATAAAGACCATGCAGATGATCAGAGGTATTCATCCATCTCCACCTGAAAGTAGTCAAAACAAACTAAAACATCTCAGCCAGGACCAGGATGAGAAAACTGCAGATTTCTGAATGACAGATAGAGTGGGTCTTTGCTCACTCATAATGTGACAAGCAGAGGGCATTCACACAAATTCCAAGGAATGTTTTCTCATACAGCCCATAATTAAACTATGGGCTCCACTGCCACAGAATACTTCTGACACCTTTAGAGACAAAATGCTGGTCCAAACCAATGTGGTAGCTCTTAAACTATATATTTTCACCTCCTCTTTTTTATGCTCTGATTTATAAACGATACCAGTTTAGACTTCTTTATACATTACTATTCTGCACATACTTAAACTTTTACATGAAGGTTTAAAAGTCCATTTTAAACATTTTACTTCTTAGAAAGCATCTACCCATACAAGAACTGCTGAGAGAAAATACAGTCACAAATGTAAAGAATTACAGCATCTTGCCATGAACTTCATTTGTGGTAATGTGTGATGCCACTGACACATGGCATCTTCTCTCCCACTATGGGGAGGACAAAGTTTTCTTTTATCCCATCATTTCTGTAACTGTTTGAGAGGATGTGGCAGGACCTATTTATCCATTAGAGCTCACAGCATATGAATTCCTTCCCCTCAGCACAAGGCAGGAAAAAGTCTCTTGGTCAAACATAAGTGTTGCAAGTCACTCACTCAGGTCTGAGACTGCATATGGTTTTGAAGACATGTCAAGTATCACTAAAAAGCATACTGGGGATTTATTTCTAATGATTTTGATAAAGTCTGATTTGTCTATACTTGATTCCTATAGCACTACGGAGTAATCAATGAGATCCCTATTCTTAGAGACCTTTAATTCCTCAAAAATAATTTGAGCATATCATCAATTAAAGCTTTTTATTCCTTTTTCTCTCTTTCCTTCACATGTTAGGACCAATGAGTTGCCTTCTTCAGGGTGGGATCTTAGAGTGATTTTTTTTTTCTCAGTTTAACAGTGAGAATATATAAAGCACTGTAGATTTCAATATGAAAATACATATTTCATGAAAAAACCACCACAAATAAGCTAATCAACACTTCAGGCATGCAAAGAATAAAACAAATAAACAAAAACCAAAAAAACCCACCCCACCTCAGAACCTTAAATTCTTGAAGTGATATTATACACATATTTTCCATTGCTTTTACAAAGACGTAACTTAACATTTTGTTTTCTGAATGGATGGCTTTTCTCACCTAGCAGCACCATAGGATGATCAGCTTCCTTTTAGCTGTGCCATTTGTCTCTAAAAATGGGGTGCACCTAAAAGCAGCGTGATAATTTTCTTATCTAAACGCCATCTCTATTTCACTATTCAATAAACACTAACCATTTAACATTAAGCCTACATGGCCCTTAACATCCATCCAGCATAATTCAGGTGCAAGGGCCACATTTGTGATGCAGCTGAAGTGCAGTTCCATCACAGCACTAAAGCAAGCTGAGCAAGCTGACAACAGCGGGCCAGCATTAAGCAGCTGGTCAGGGGTTTAACTGCACAGAGTTTTCTCTGACTTAATGAACGAACTGCAGTTTAATGTGCTGCGTGGCCACATTTGTTTCACTGCTCTGAGATGAGAGCAGTGTTTAGATCTATGGGATTATGTCAGCTTTACTGCATAAATAAGGGTGAACTTAAAGAGTTTTACACTTTATAAGTTCTTGAAGAGTATATAGCAAGAAAATGTGAGTTACCTGGATCTGAAAAAAAAAAAGACTTTGCTCTAGCTAGTATTTCAAAAGGTAAGCAGTTTTCTTTGTATTTACCTCTATCCCTGCAGGTATAATTAATTATTTAAGCAATATCTATACAGTACAGGATTTGTGCTTTTATTTTATTTATTTGTCTATTTTATCACAGGCTACTTACAAGGGCAAGTGTGCTGAGTCAACACAGTTGTAAATCACTGCACTTTTACTTTAATCAGTGGAACTAGGCAAACTGACACTCATCACAAAGCTGACCCAATATATTTAGTGCAGAAGGGTTTTATATTATGTTATTAATAATGGACTTGTTTATTACTATTTCTCAAATAACAGGGCTGGTAAGGTATGNCCATTTTGCCTTCTCATTTCTTTTTATTAGCATAAAAACCCCCAAGAAATATCTACTGCATCTAACCAATCCCTAGTTTAACACAGTACATGCCTTTGAGAAGGATTCTTCAGGTAGACCAAATGCTGTGAAATGTGCTGCAACACAAATCTTCAAGCTACTTCTGAATGACCTGCTATGGCCATTTGGCAGAGCAGTTCACAACACAAAAGTGTCAGGTTGGTTTCTAAAAGCAGTGAAGTTACATCAGCACTGCCTTCTGCCAGGACTAACTGGGTCAGCAAAGCACTCCCCGAAGGTGGCCATGTGATTTCTAGTTCTAGAGGTAATTGTTTCAGAGCTAGGTCATACCTTTACATATTGCCCACCCTCCCACCTTAAGATGTAGGTTCTCAGCTGGTTACTCCTTACACAGCTGAGAGTTAAGTTTCACACAAGTTAACTCTATTTATGTAAAAAGATCTCTGCAGTCTACATTCTTCACTGGATAGCAAGAAGCTTCAATAAATTACATGCTGTCAAGTCCAATGATAGTAATGTGATAACTTTTGAAATAACCTTCACCGGGAACAAAAAAAATGTAACTCCACACTCCCCTTTGGTAAACCCGCACTGCACAGGAAGCAAACCAGGGGAAAGGCTAATAAAATTGTTTAAGTGGCTTGTTCCCAAGATCTAGGGTAATCTGTGAAAGGCAATGCTGGCTCCTGTCAATACTTTCTTGGCACTAGAAGGCAAAATCTGTAGGCAGGAGACAGGGTATAAGTCCAAAGAGTCACTGCGGTCCAGGTAATGCTAGCTGGCATGAAAACCCCTTGAAACTATAACTGGCTATTATTTTTTATGGCAGCACTAAGAATAGAGAAGCCACAGACATACAAATCACAGCTGACAGTCTGGTCCCTTAAATTGCTCTGTGTTGTTTATAGAAAAGTATTAAAGACTATTTGTATGTTACACTTGCAATAATACTATTTTCTGTTAAATTCTTTACTTGAATTAGTGACTGAGGGATCTGAGCCTATATCAGAGTAATATAAAACATGCAGACCTCCAGTATTGTTACTGAATGGGATCCAGTTGTGTGACATTAGTTTATTGTATTGCCACAGCCACCCTTCACTCCTTTGCTGTAACACATACAGTGGGTCAATAGCCTGGCTTTGGTCATTGCACATGAAGTGAATCATAAATATCTTGCTGATATTTGTAGGTCTCCTGAGACATGTTTCCTTATGAGTTTTTGGAGATGCAAACCACATTGCCATTACTGTTGTATGAGGTCAAAAAAGACCATGACTGTTGCCTAGGTCCTACAGTGTTTATCCTAAACCAAACCAGGAACATCAGTTCTAGAGTCCTTTGAATATGAATTTGTAGGGTATCTGCCTCTCTATGCACACTTTTCCAGTAATAATGTGACACCTAAAATGATTAATGCAGGACTGCTAACATATCCAGGTTTATTGGCCAGCAATATCAACAATGTATTGTGCCTTTATAGGAGGTTTAACTTTGACATGATGGAGCATGAGTTCACAGGCAGTCAGTAAGGGAATCCTGCCTTCATCAAGGTTAATAATTCTGATCTGAACTAGCCTGGCTTAGGACTTTCCCTACTGTGAAAGTGGGATCCATGACATTGCTGCTTGTCTAAAAAACCCAACTAAAAACAGAAACAAAAACCCCCAACCCCTCCAAAAATACCCAAACCACAAAAAAAAAAACCCAGCAAACCTTCAGATTTCAATTTAGCATAGTCCATGTTTTAAGGAAAGATCAGGACAGCTGCCTAGTCATTTAGCTGTAACAAGCAAGAGAAAGTACAAGTGAAAGGGCAGAAAAGCCAGGGTGCCTATTAATTCCATTCTTTCAATTTGTTGACATTTTGGAAACATGAAACAAAGGTTTAATTGTAGTTATTCAGGACTCTGAGACCAGAAGATGCTTTTGGCACCTGAAGAGCAGGTTCAGGTCATGCACATTGTGAAACAAAGACAGAAAAGCAGAAGCACCAAAACTTTGTTTGTCAATGTCTTTCCAAATGTTTAGAAATCATGAGTAGGAGCAGGGGTTTAGACTCCTAATACTAAGCCTATATTATACAGACTCTGAGTTAACATGTCAATAGACAGGTATCTACATATTTCACAATACTGTTTAAACTGACTAGTGGAGTGCTTCAAACTAAAATTCAAATGAATTCAAGTTCAGTTATTCTGCTGCTCAGACAGCATTAGATTAAAGCTAGATTTAGAGAAAGATCCCAGAGGCTACAAGAAAAAGAGACTTGTATGCTGTTGCTAAGACTAATATAGTAATAGTTTAATAATGTAGACAGTAATGCATAATGAAATGTCATTAATTCTCACGTGTAATATTGGTTTCTAATTTGAGGAATTGTGTTCAATTATCTCTAGTTTAGTAATTCAGATTTATAACTTGGCAACCCAGAATAAGAAAGTCCTGAATTCTTCTCCATTACCTGAGAAGTCTGAAAACTAAAATACCTGTTCCTAATAAGGCCAACCTGTGTATTTCCTAAGTCTTGTTGTTCTGAATTCATGATTCAGTTTTCCAAGGCAGTCAACAAAAAGGCCTCTGGTAACATTCACAGCGTACCTTATTCCAGATCTTTTGCCTTTGCATTAAGGCTTTTATCCATAAAAGAGCATTTTATTTCAGTGCCACTCTTTGGGTTGACTCTTGCTTTGGTGCTCAGAGGCACATTCAAGAAAAATTTGTCAGGCTTTCTGCCACTTACAAAGGTCAACAAGTTTACATTTAGAATCTTAGACCATGTCTTTCTATCAAGCAAGTAAGGATGTATCAACAATGTCTGCCAAAATAGCTCTCATTATTGCCAAGGGTTGCTTTTTTAAATATACCCATTGGCACTTCATGTATTCTGCTGCCTACCAGAGTTCAGGGGCACTCTGAAGTTTTTTGCTGAAATGGCTCAAGAACTGGATCCTTTAAATAAAAAATCTAAGTCGTTCCCCATAGAAAGCGCTGCTGATCTCAGCTGCGAGGCTTCCTCAGCCTGCTCAGCAGGGAAGCATGAAGATGTCAGGTAAACATAATCATGCTATTTGTGGAAAGTGTGAGATGAGAAAGAGGGAGGGTAATGAAGCATAGACAGAGCAATTCAGTTTCCCAGCCTATTTAGGTAGATTGTCTTCTCTAATTGTTTTTCTCCCTGGAGGTACGAACACAGCGAATTTCGATACCATAAAGTTAAGCTTTATTATTGCAGCTTTCAGTTCTTTCACAAAGAAATATGTACTGTATTATAGCAGTGCCTAGTAGCAATGTTATAGTTAAGGATGTGTCAGCAGTTGTGCTACAGACCTCTATTTTTCCACAAGATGTAAAAACTAGTTTTAGGCTAAAATTATGCATATAAGGTAGGTGTCTACATTCATATAATTTCATGGAAAAAAATTCTAGGCATGTCCTTTGGTAATTGCAGATGATAACAGACTTCCAAATAAAAGACTCACCAAAAAACCCCAACTATCCTCCCCTCCACCCTCCAAAAAAAAAACCAAAACAAAAAAAACCCTGACACTATCATCTATGCCACAGAAGGTCGGATAGATACAAGTTAAATCTATAATTTTGCAAGTGTTTAAATACTGCCCCTGGTGACTTCAGTCATTATCTTCAGTATGTAATGAATTTCATCTCAGTATAGCAAAAGATCTAAATTTTAATGGGTTTTGTCCGGCAGAAGCCAATCCAATAAAGCACATATTTACCTCATTAACACTTAAATACATGAACAGTTAATTTGAAATCATCAAGACAAGACTGTTCATCACCTTGGAGGGCAAGTTCAGAAGAACACAAAATGAAGACATACTCTAAGATTCATGCAGACACTCAGCATAATATTTCTGTGTTTTCTTGCTCTATTTCATAGTGAAAAATAGCAACTTCAGTAACTAAAGAGTTTACAAAAATCATTAGGGATTAAAAAAACACTTGAAGAAAGATTATTCTAAAAAGCAAAGCCAATAGGCATGAGTTTACATTTAGACACTGGGTATACACTGACATCCAAAGTTATAGCTTAGCTACACAAATGCAAGACACCAGGAATAAACTTCAGAGTAACAGTGAAGAAAGTGAGCCCCAAAGTTAGGCATGATGACTGACAAGAAAGCAAATTAATGATGAAGTAGAAAGAGCTAACTCATATTGTCTACTTATGACTAGGTCTTAAGAGTGCTTTCTGAGCAATTTGATAATATTACCCAGATTTCACAGAGAGGGAAAGCAACACAGATGCAGATTAAGAGATTTAGCCAAGGTCACCCATCAGGCCAATGACAGGAGCTAGAAGCAGAGGCCCAGCAGGCTGGTACCAGTTCAGTCACTGCTCATATAATGGTTTTCCCTGCAGCAGAGGAGCAATGCAGTTCAGATGGCTCCTGTGCCCAGCAGAACTGCCTGAGCAAGGCAGCCTGAAGAGGAACCTGCCTTGCAGTGCCCTGGCACTCTTCAACTGCCAGATCACTCACTCTTACTTATGTAACTACATTCAACAAAAGTGTTTACAGACTGCTAACAACACAGTTAAAACTTCTGCTGGTCCTGATTTTTTATTTTAGCTTTTGCCTTTCATATTCCCTTTCTCTTGCAGCATCTCATTCACAACCACGAACAAAAAAGTAATTTAGAACACATTTAGAAGCAAAAAGCCAGGTGGAAAAGAAATCACCTCAGTCAAAAACTTCTGTGGACTGGGGGGGCCAAAAGTCTGGACGATGATATGCTGCAAATACTATCACCCAAAAACATAAAATGGTAAAATTGTTTGATTTGTGGTTTGCTTCCAACAAGAAACATTGGACCCTTTGCAGTAATGATTTTGTTTTCAGTTGATTATGCATTAGGTATGTGTGTATATATAAATATATGTACACACATCCTACTACACATCTGAGAGGGGAAAAAAGACAAGTTAAAGAGCTCCAGTGCCCTTCACTCCTCACAGCTATCCAGAAAAAGCAATAAGCAGTTGCACAGGTATAACCTCACGTGTACGAGGTTACAAAATTTCTGTCAGGAAATGGTGTAAGTTTTACTTCTAGTGCACAGATGGAACATGCAGTTTATGCAGGCAGTTGTCAATACTTGTCTGACTCTTTTGATAGCTTTGCTTTGATCCCAGCAAGGCAGCAGCAGTTTAGTGCAAAGCATTTCATTTACCACCAGAGCACACCTGTAGGTGTGGTGAACTAACCCCATACTTTGAAGGAACAAAGGCACAGTGGTGTACACTAACTGAAGACTGTGCTTCTCTGCTTTCCTTAAGATGGTAAGAATTACTTCATAGATAGCAGGAATTGCTTGAGAATTTAATAGGAAATCGTACCAGAATACAACTTTTTGAAATTGAGTATTCAGAGAATTTAATCAGAACATAAAACAGTTTCCTCAGTTTTTTATTAGTTCAATAAATAATTTTTTTGGCAAAGAAATACAACAGCCAAAGCAATCCATTAAAAAAAGCTTGGTAAGAGATACCACTCAACAAACATATTCCCCAGTGATGTTATGAGGTATATACGCTAAAAAACTAACGAGAATGTCATGAGTTAAAGACAGTAATTTGAGACTGTCATACTTGTGTATACTAACATGCATTTCAAGAAAATATGCACTTGTTTTCTAACCCAGTTTACAAGACATAAAGCAAAAAAATCAGATTAAAGTGGCATTCTTCTTTGATGCCATTGAATTCTAAACCCATGTCAATATAATGGCAAGCAATGAATAGTTTATGGAAAGAACAGGCCAGCACATAAAAGCACAATTCTGGTCTCTACCTGGCAGATAGTGCTTTTATAATCAAGAAGAATAATTGCAAGAGGTCACCTTTTCTCTTAAGTGCATAGTCATTTGCAAAGCTTAAAATACAACTGCTGTTAAGCCTCACAGTGCCCATCATGTGCATACTTTTGGCAGTGAGGCATTTAGACTCATGATTAAGAGTGTACAGTTCACTACAAGAAATTAGTCATTTGAATCCAGCAGCAATAAGTATTGATTTTGAACCAATGTGATTTCTTTCTGTACTAAAAAAACCCCAAAACACAACCCTCAGCTTTTGTATCATTTTTATTGCTATGTTTGCTAGTTAGCATCCATTTTCAATTCCTATTGGCATATGCTTCCCTTCACACTGGCTAGAAGCTTTAAAGATAGATGTCTTCTCCTACATATTAGTGATTGTTTCACTTCAAATTACAGTAGTGGTCGTGCTGAAAAGTCATTCTACATCATACTGAAAAACAACTTTCCTAAACAAAATTCAAGGTAAGAGCAGGTAGGAACTCTGCAGTGATCCTATTTCTTGTGAAGCTGTTTTCAAACTATTCCTACTATTTAATTATTGAAGGGGAGGGCTTGCATTTGCCCTGATTTTTATCTGCCACCAGCTTTGTTCTTTTGATAGGGCAACAGGAACTTCCCTTTAACTTCTATACTTGCTTTTATTAGAAAACACATTTATTATGAGACTCCACAAAAGCCAAGGGCAAGATGGCTCCATTTATAAATCTAGGGATGTCAGGAAGGGTCACCTTCAATAATTCAGGACTTTTCATCCTAAATACATACATTTTAAAAATGCAGATTTATCTTATTTTTAGGATTTAAAACAGCAACAAAAAACCATCACAAACTTTTCTTTACACCTTTATTTAATAGATAAAAGCAACAGTATTTCTTACCTACTTAAAATTCACTGAACTTCTTGGAAGAAAGTACAGTTTTATACAGGATGCAATACAGAATATAGGAAAGAGATTAATTCAAACATTGCAAAGTTAAAAATTATAAAATATTTAGAAAACTCAGAATCAAGAAGAAATAATATCAAATAATCTGGCCTCTTATGCAGTATTAATTACTGTTTAGTGTCACTGTTATTCCTGAGGTGCTTACACAATTACCACTCCAGGAAATTACTGAAGGAGATCTTGATGAGAAATAAAGAATTAATGTATTAAATGCTTTTAAAAATACATAATTGATTAATAGATACAACAGTAATGCTATAAAAGTTATATGCCAGGATCTGACTGCCAGTACAGAAAGGCTGAGATATAACCTGAGACATATATTTCCTTTCAAAAAGGAACAATAAACATTTTAAAAATTAATGTAGTGAAACTGGGTTTCTAGTAATTTATCCTGTAGAGAAGTTCATATTACCATGAACACAGCAGGTAGTGTAAAGAGGAGGGGAGAAAAAAAAAAAGGCTTTTTTTTCTCCCAAGAGGGGTTCAGAAATGGCACATTCTGTCAGTACTGTCATTCCATATATCACCAGCATGATTGCATGTTACCTCATATTTTATTTCTACAGCTTCAAATTGCTGTTTTGCCTCTCATACTGTGCAATGCTGTCTAGTTGATGCCCACTAGGAAAAGTCAACCTGTGGATGCTGAGAATTTGTTGGAAAACTAAGTATTGACAGAAAACAATGTCCAAAGAAATAATACAGTCATAGTTACTAAAATTAATCATTTTATGTTTTGCCTTAAACAACAGTTTGTGTTCATATATGACGTAGCATGAAATAGAAACAGGTATTGTGACCGCAGTTTATTCCACTGTAGGCATTTGCAGAAATCATGAAAAACACGTATCGGCTTAGAAATTCTGTATAAGAGAGAAACAATTCCAGAAGAGAGAAAGTTGTTGCAAATATTTATAGCACTCGACAGTGGTGTGCAGTTTTTATTGACTCAGTAGAGTTTAAGATGTCAAAATGAGCAGTGATCTTACAGAATAACAGAACAGGCATTAGGAAAGACATGAGACACCTCAGCATCCATCTCTGAGTATTTTAGCTGGACATCTAAAATCATAAATTGAGATCTTAGAATTTAAAGCCAAGCTATATAAATGTACAAGACCTGTCCTAGAAGCAGGACAGTGTTCCTGGTGCCAGCATGTATCAAATCCTGGTTCATAATTAACTATATTTTCATATCCTTATCCTCTAAGTGAACAGCAGTAGCTTTTTAAACAGTCACAAGCAGAGTAGGTGATTCTACTTCATGGAGTAAGAAGCATGACATGGCACATTTCTGAGGTGCCAGGTGAGATACTTTGTTCCTTCTAGAGGCTCCAACTTTTTCCCTTTATCTGTTTTAAAAATCTGAGCAATTTGCTTATTACATGAAAAGATATATCAAATAGTGCTGAGTAGATAGAAACTCCCACATAAAATTACTTTATTAATAATTTCTCATTAGTTTTAAACCTTAACCCCTCAAGTCAATTTTTATTTACTCATATCCAGTGAATCTTTGTAAAAATGTGACTTCCAGACAAACAATGCAAATCACAAAAAAATTAGACAGCCTGACACAGAAGAGTGACACCATTTCAAATTTTCTATGAAGCTTAGATCACTTTTCCATCACAGTTTTAGAACTGCTACATAATTGCCCATCAGATGCTGAACAGCAATGAAAACACTACAGTGCAGATGACCACAGATCTAGTATATGGGGTGTTACACTGAGGCCACTACCAAAATAAAGCAATATAGTGCTAGCAGTTTCTTATTTCATATATGTGCTGTATTTCAAAAGGAGAGTTGCAATCTGTATTTGAAATACAGATACAAATCTTTGTTTCTTCTTTTTGTTTTTGTTTTTTTTTTTCCCTCTCCTATGGCATGCTGCTCATGCATGTCCAACAGGGGAGGTAGTTTAAGATTTCATAACACAGCCAAATAAAACAATGTTGTGATTTGTGTGGTTTCAAACTAAAATAACATGAAATTCAGTAACTTTAAAGTAAGGCTTGGCTGAACCAAAGTATGAAAAAATCAATTTCATCAGTTACATAGGTATAACAGTTCAGTAATAATCAAGCCCTGTATTTTGGGTGCCACCTGAAAGTCACTGTGAACTAGGCTCTCAACTCATCTGAGTCCCTTCAGACCAAAGAGCCTTGCAAAATATATCAGTAAAAAGTATTTGTGTGGTAAGTATGCTAAGTTTGGTTCTTCTCTTAATTTACCAAACAGAATATTTTCCCTGAGAATGGCACATGGAGAATAACTGGTTTTTTAATCAAGAATTTTCATGCCAGCTCATTTGCAAAGACTTAGTTTTGAAGATAGGCTTGTGTATTTTTGCTGTTTCATAGCAGCAACTACACGACAGCAATAACACAACCCACAGACGGCACTGTGCTGCCCATCTGCACTTGCTCAACTTGCAGAGCTGCATTTGAAAACTGCAGTTCTCAATGTCCAACAAAATAATCTGCTAGGAGCAGTTTTTTCCCTTCTTGTACAGTTTGTGGCACATTCTTATATAAAGGTAAGAAGCCACTCTGAAGTTATACTTTTTTTAGCCAATCCAGAGTTTAGACTAGATTTTAGAAGTTTATGACTTTCCCTCCAACTTGTGGTACCTCCTTCTGCATGAATACAATTGAGGTTGGTCTAACCTCCCTCTCAGTGTATTTCATTGCTGCCAATCTCTTCTCTAAGCATGAAGATTCATGACCATACCAGTATCTCAATCAACAGTAGTCCTACTTGGACTGTTTCAAGTACTATGCTTCCTTTTTTTTTTCCTCTTTGCAGCTGATGAGATGGAAGGTGAATATCCATTTATGCTTTAAAGGGATTGAAACTTACACAGGAACCTGCCAGTCTCTGAAGAAAGAACATAGTAAATAATGGTGCACAACATGCCTCATAAATGCTTTTTTTTTTTTAAACTGGTAAATGTGGTAAAGATTTCCATTATTTCATTTATTGTATATTTTAAATTGTTACATTTATAGGTTCTGTAAGTCTAGCACTGTATTGCAACATAGCCAGCTAGCAAGCTCTTAGTCTTTTGATTTATGTTCCTTGCATCTTTGTTTCAAACTCTATGCAAAGAATTCAAACTGTTCCATGCTCTAAGCAAGAGGAATAGCACAAAACCAACCGAATAGAACTGAAATCCACAAGTTTTTTCTTTTCACTAACAAGAAGGATTTCATCCACTTTGTGGAGTGAAACTGTGATTTAGCTTTGCTGAGCATGATACAGGTTGCTGTTTGCACATATATTTACTTTGCTATTTACTTGATTGTTCTGTAAAGCATTTTGGTACTCCACAGGTAGGAAGATATATCATACAAGACTAAAATTAAATTGTCTGTTCTGTTGAAGATGAAACCTTCTCTTAAGTGTTTATCCTACTACATACTTAGAGCTGTGTAGAGATAAGGGAGTGTTTTCTAATTACTGAGCTTGAATTCTGCTGTCAGTTTTATATGTTTAATAATATATCAAAATGTTTAGATCCATGGGGTGCCATATAAAAACAGAGAAATGAAACACAGACCTCATTAACTAGTGTTTTGTTCTTTACAGGGTCTTACTGTTACCAAATACTGAAACTTACCTGAAGAGAGCAAATGGCCCTTTGTCAGAGGAATCAGTGTCTGTGAATGTGCCCACCCTGCCTCAAACTTTGTTTTTGAAAATCCTGATCTGCCTCTACAAACTCTATTGGAGAGTCAGAACTCTAGAATAACTAATGAAATTGAAGCTGCCTACAGAATTTGAGAAAAGCTATTAAAAATATGCCCAAGTATCAGCTGCTTTATTTTATTAGTGATGACACTACTTCTTGAGTCAGTGGCTCTTGCAAATGACCTTTGTGTGTCAGCAGCAGGAAGATAATGTACTTTGTCTACCTCAATGGACAATAGCAGAAATACCAATTAAACTTCAGCAACCTTCTTTGCAGTTATTACCATCTACACAGGCATGGAGGGCATACAAAACTTTTTTCAGACTTGTATAGCCACAGTTCAATTCTCAGTATTCTTTGTTTCTTCCCTGTATCACCAAAGAGGCACAGAATCCCCCTGCAGAGTGAAGGCTCATGGACTTGGTTTCACTGTGCTTTGATGGAAGATGAAGGGGTAAGTGAATTAACTATAAGAATTGAACTATATGAATGATGAATTCAAGGTCAGAAGGACCTTATCTCTCTGAATTTAGTTTACAGGATAATGGAAAAGACTCACTCTAAGATGCCTGGAGCATGCAAACCAGCTAAGAGGCAAGGAGAAAAGACACAAATGGAGGTTGTATTTTAAGCAAATGGCAATTTAGTTCCTTTCCACAGGAAAAAAAAAACAACAAAAAACCAAACCCAAACCAGCTAGTACCTAAGTGGCTAATTCTTTCACGAAGAATGCCGTATTCCAGCTGATGCTGGCCAATATAGTTCGTGTGTTTCTCATAGGGCTGACTCATCACCAAGAGCCCCTACTACATCAATGAAGAGATTTGACTCCTGCAGAGCTGCCACATTAAGTTCCTTACAGGTTTCAGTTTTCCTCCCGTTTTTTTCAGGATATGAAACTGTTTGTGCCAAATCTTTAATTTTCTCTAGGATTCTACCACAGTTTGGGGTCCATTCCAAGAGTTATTTTTTCACCAGAAATTTTAATAGTCATACCCTTGAACCATTCTCACTAGGAAGAAAAGAAAATGCCATGATAAGACCCCATCATGGGGTGGGGCAGGCAGGACATGGAAAAAGGAGTGCTTCACTGGAGTTAGAATACAGAAAATAAAGATGGGTAGTTGCAGGTCAGTCATTAATCATTAATTCAAACTGTGATAAGATAGATGCAATATTTTTCTCCCACTTATCTTCTTGCAAAAATAGGATTCCAGGAAATGATTCTTAAACTCAGTGAACATTCAAAATTAAAAATAATGCACTATAGAAATGCACAACCATAGTGGGGTGCAGAAGTAGCAGAAAAGGAAGATCCTGGATAAGAAATACTACTAAAAACCCTCATGGTTTGATTTTGCTGTCAGAAAAAAACACAATACAAACTGAAGAACATTTTCAGAAGGTAAAGTGACATACAACTGATTTTGACTGAAAGTTAGTTCAGAAAACATAGTTAATGACTGAGCTAAGAAAAATGGAGGCTACAAGTGACACAGGAAATGAGTATAAGACTCCTGAGGGGAAAAAGAAACAACAAACCAAATCAAAACCAAAACCTAACAACAAATACAGAAAAAACCCCCAAAACACAACCCCTCCTCATCTTACCCCTCCCCCCCCAAACACTAATCCTAAAAAAACACACACACACAA
This sequence comes from Sakesphorus luctuosus, assembly GCA_013396695.1. Taxonomy (NCBI): domain Eukaryota; kingdom Metazoa; phylum Chordata; class Aves; order Passeriformes; family Thamnophilidae; genus Sakesphorus; species Sakesphorus luctuosus. Next base: position 519,686 of record VWZD01011163.1, on the reverse strand, counting down.
AACCTTACTGCTCAAAAAACCCCCAACAATAACAACAAAAAAACCCCAAACCAAACAGTCAAAAGGACAGTACCTCCAAGTAAAGATGGAAAGCCAAATTGATAAGCTCTTTCTCCAGAAAGACTTTCTTAATTAGCCCTGAACAATTAACATTCACAATACATCTGTCAAATTCTAAATAAATTTCAGGCAGATGAAAACAGAATTTCTTAATATCTCTTTATGGTATCACCAGCTCCCAGTGAGGCAGACCTGAGGTGGAATTCATTGACCCAGGGGAATACAAAAATGATCTGCTTTGTTTCTCTAATACCTACTGCAGCAAAACTAGATTTGTTGGTTGATGAGGTCAGTTCAAGCCACCTAAGGCAAATCACAGGTATTAGGGAAGTGAGCATAAAATATCTCATTGAAAAAACACACCATCATTAATAGAGTGTTTCCTTTGTCTTTTGACTTAGGACAGCTCAGCAAGGAAACCTGGACAGTGTTTTGTGAACACTTTCAAACTAAAAATCATTCAAGAACAGACACTCAGATATTTTATAATAGAGAAGTGATTAGTGTATTGAAACCAGCTCAGAAGCATTTGTATTTAATGGCCTCAGTATCATTCTCAGAGGAAAAGAGTGCAATATGTTACTTTCCCTAAAAAACTGTGCTAAACCCCGCTATCCTTTCTGAAAGAATTGATTAAAACTTCCATGTCATCCTACAATTCAGTATTTTTTAACAAAAAACATTAAAAAAGAAAACTGTTGCATATGATATCTCAATGTGTGTTTTACAATCCTATCAGAATAATATCACTTGAAAAATATTCCTCCTTTAGTAAATTCAGTACATAGTTAGTTCATTACACCTGTCCTCAGAAAGCTTGAATTAATCTGTTTCCTTCTTTGCACCAGAGCAAAGACCAAATTCAACTGACAATTGCTTTAGCTGCAGCTAAATTCAGCAGATAGAATTGGAGTACAATCCCTTCTCTTCTCTTCCTCATAATTATCACTTTTAGTAGTGGATATTTGGCAGGGGAAACAGTAACTGAGGACAAAATGCAGTCTGCAGGAAACTGTGAGATATAGGATAACATAAGTGTAATATTTTACCTGTCTCAATTGGTAATGTGCCTGCCCAACTTTACCCCAGTAGATCTTGGGTACAGCAGAGCTACAACACTGGCATTCAGGTAACTGGGGGGGGCATAACAATGCCATATGAGCAATTGTTGTTCTAAATAACTGCTTTAGAGTTGCTGTTGATTTTGAGACTTATGAACAAAGTGGGTTTGGCAGATAACACAGAAAATATTTGCGCATTACTCATAGATGCCCTTACCTATCAATAACGTAAGTATCAAAGCAGAAACCTGTTGTCAAGACTTCCAATAAGAGCGTAAGCACCTGTGTTGCTCTGAAATATTATGCATATACAACTTCTGAAAATTGGGCAGCATGCAAATGACAGGGAAACCTTCATTAAAACCAAGCCAAGACAACTGACCAGTATACCAGCAATGCTCTAAAGGGAACATGACTGAGATTGGTGAAAGATAACTTCTCTGAACTGAGAACAGAGGAAAATCACTACCATCAAGACCAAGAGTACTATATAATGTGTTACATCTATAACACAGATTAGTCTCACAGCAAATCTAAGTAAAACTTTCCAATTTTTCAATGGAGGACCTCACATAGCTAAGTCCTGACTTCCTTTACCACAGTGAAAAAACCTCTACTTCCAGGAGATATGTTTTTTACACACAGAGCAGCATGGAAGAGTTTTGTTTAGCTGCATGACTTTACATTCACATGAACTACATTCAGCTGATGGGATAATATATGTAAGCCAACTGAAATTCCAGACAGTCTGAGCATATCTATCCCCTCATTAAAGCTGACTAGCTGTCAGCTGGATGGCAAAGCCCTCAAACTCTGTGTGCCCCAGTTTACCTACCTATAAATTGGGTTTTAATAAAACTGTTGTTCTGCACAAACTGAGAACTTGTGAATTAGCATGTGTAAGGTGGAGGAAAATAAATGATAAATCATTATGTAAGACTAAGTGCTATTATACTGAGTCTGTACAGTGATAATAACTTGCTTATATAGCCTAGTAAAATCATTATATCATAGAAATAAATTCAAATTAGCACATGTCAGAGGGTCAAAGAAGGGTAGATAAGGTGACATTCTGGCTTAAACTTCTAAAATGCATTTTGCATGGGAGAAAAATCCATTTTAGAAGTCTTATATGAAAAATATTATGTATTTCTTTCTGGATTATGGAAATCCTGGTAAAAACAACTTTACCTGAAAAATAGTAATAATTTCAAATATCAATTATTCATATTTTTTCAATCTACCTTAGATATTTCAATAAACTTTAAAGTATAGAACTAAACCCTCACAACAAGGCTATGAAAAAGAGAATGTTTTCTTAATTTAAATTATGTAAAAAGTTGGTTAAGCTATCTCTCTTCAATTTACTATCTGTTCTTCAGAAGAATATAAATTCAAAGATCTTTCCTCTTTAGTGTACAGAATGCTTTCCATCAAAACCCATACTGATATGGTGCAATACAGCCACATGATCACAAGCAGGACTTTGGTATAAATTATTCCAGGTATAAAAAGATATGATTCGGAGAAAAAGGGAATAACCTCATAAGGAGAGAAAATGCCTTTCAGTGAGATGGCATTTTGCCCAGACATTCTTGTGCAAAACAGCTGCAGATCTGACCCTAACCCCACATATTTCAGCACAGACACAGTCCTGTGAAGGTGGCTGCAGCAGTGGTCTAATGCTCAAAGAAAGTGATGATGAAGACACTCTGCCTCTCAGTCAGAGCGGAAGATGCCCTTCCCCTACTCATTTGGGAAGTAGACGTGGACCAGCAATCAGCCCACTGCAGTGAAACCGAGGTGTCTTTTGCTAACAAGGGGACTAGAAAGTCCTGCTTTATCCTGAGTGATCATCTGCCATAGCAATGAAGCACTGCTTCAATGCATATATGTCTACATTTATATCCTCACACATCTTTAAGCCTGTTCAAATTGGCAATTACAATCAGGGCAGAAGTTAAAGGGAGTTAAATGATAAACTGGGTAGTCAGAACAAGATTTTGGGTTATTCAAAGACACACAGAAGTAGATGTTACTGCCTTCTGGTCTTCCCAGTTCCAGACATTTAGGATACTTGCACACAAATGGACACAAACATTTTATTTAGGACCAAGTCCATCATGTGAGGTATTACATATCCACGTGAGCTAAGAACAAGTTTCAAACATGAACAAAAGGGTCTCTTTCCCCAAAGACTTGCAGTTTAATTAAAGCTATGTTTCTCTTGAGAGTTCTGTTTGATATTTTGATTTCCTTTTCCAGTTAAGGAACATATCTATGCTTGGCCATGTTTAATCAACAAGACACCAAGCCATCTTCTTAGAACACTACTACTTTTATGAAATAAGATACCATATACCTTCTCCACTATCGACATTTCCCCCATCCATCAGACTTATAAAATACACATTCAACAAACAAGAGGAAAACTAAGAATGCATTGATGATACATTAACCATTAACCACTAATTACATTTTCTGCAACAGAGAAAATCATATTTTTTCAGGTCTACCAGACATAGGTGAACTCCTGCTGTAGACCCCATGATACATTAGAGTGATTTATTAGGGCAGGGAGAGTAGATTTAGTTGCAGTCCTTGCCATGGAGTAACTTTGACCATTTTACAAAAAAGTTATGCCATAGCATACTAATGTGATACAAGTCTGTTTCTGTCTTTTTTTTTTTTTTAATAGGATAAAAAATATGCAAGCATATGCAAGCTGAAAAAAGCCCATTTGTAATACAGAACAAATGGAGGCAATACTACACAGAACAGATAAGAGAGAGCACAAATGAAACAAAATTCCAAGGTAAATACAAATGCCCCACATAAAAATGTTATAAAAAAAAAGTACAAATAACAAAAAAAAACAAACAGTGAAAACAACCACACAGTATTGGAAAAGTCAACACAGAAAAGAAAGCTGGTGTGGATTACAGTTAAATCTAATTATAATACTCTTTACTGCTTGGAAATAAGTATTTTTGTGTCTACAGAAATACAAAATGTTAGAAGAAATGTATTAGAATCAAGAACACACATTGTGTATTCATTTGATATAAAAAAAGCTTTCAGCAACTGAAAGGCTTCTTTAAACAGTAATTTGTGTACAAATGCTTAGATTTTAAATAATGCTTGCCAAATTCTCTGGAGAGGCTTGGGGAAGGTAATGTGAACAAATTTTCATATTGATTTTGATAATTTGTCAGCAAGATGTGGACTATATCAAACTACAAATTAAATACCGTGATCTGAAACTACTAAAAGAGTGGGTCACTATCCTGCATAAAAAGCATCAGGGAGAAAACTGTCAGATTCTCGTATCTCCTTTCAACTTCTTCAATTCAATTCAGAAGAAAGGATAAAATAAGGAAGATCTGAGTCCCTTACACAGACATTTGATCACTGACATGAGTTCCTAAAAAACATGAGAAAAAAAACACAAACAAAACCCCCACCAAATATGCAAAAAAAAATCTGCAGAAGGGGATCATATGCAACCAATATTTATAGTTAATAAAACATTTGAATTGTATTGTAGGTCATAATAAACACAGAACAGCAGTTGTAAAAGATTTACAGAGTAGAATTGCACCAAAATGGGTTGCTTAAAAACATTTAGAACAAACCACTGATGCAGTTAGGAATGGCCACAATGGATGTCTCCTGCCATATACTTAAAATAATTGCTTAAGGAACAAAATAATATGTTACAATTAGCAACACTGTAAAACTCCTGCTACAGAGGGATAGAGATATAAATTTAGGCCATCACAGAGATGCAGTGGGAAACAGAGTTTTAAAAAGATGCTAAAGGTCAATCCCTTCAAGAAATTTATGGAAAATTTGATAATACTGAGCTT
>VWZD01011163.1:474376-508839 GCA_013396695.1 Sakesphorus luctuosus | reverse complement strand
CTGTAAGTGAACTATTATTCAGAACAGAGACATTTAGCCTCCCTTATAATATGGATAAAGCCTAATGACAAAAAAACCCCAACTTTCCTGCTTTGTCTTCCCACCAGTCCCCAGGTCCTGCCCCATTTTAACTAATGGAGAAATGGGAAAAGATGGATATAGAAATTAATGCACAGGTTTGGTGTATATATGTAACATTTAAATGGAATATATTAAAAATAAAAATATGGAAGAATTATTACAAATACAGACTTTTTTTTCTGATTTATGCTTAGTGTTCAATGAGCTTTAGCTGAAATTATTAGAAACACACTCCAGGAAATACATAGTATCAACATGTGACAATAACCTGACTATCATACCTGGTTGAAGAGTACATGCAGCACTTTGAAGAGATTGTGAAGAGAGATAGATTAATTTGCTGCATAAAGGAAAGCATCCTGGGGGTTTCCTCTTTTGCCAAAATGCCTGCCTGACAAACAGAGCACTCACAGGGATGCTGTGCCACTTTCCTTTGAGCCCACCTTACACCAGGTGCAAAAAGTCCCACCCCTACTCTCTTAAAGGGATCTTTTAACAATGAAGTGGAGGTCTCACGGCTTCAGTACTTGCTTTCTCTCTAATGTCACCCCATGATGGAACATGCAGCAGCAGCAGCAAGGGAAAACAAGAGCTATAGACTATGTGACTGACCTTTTGGCTAAGCATTTGACAAGAGCCATCATGTTACTTATAGGAAATACTGATGTCCTGTTTTGAAAATATACAAAGAGCTTCCACCAGAAATGTCAGTTAAAAAGTCACATCTGTCACATTTGTGTCTATTTTCACTTCCATTTATAGTTAAATTTAATGACTAGCATCAAAGAAAGGAAATATACTCATCACAAATTTTCCAGCAGAGAAAGGCTGCATCAGAGCGGAAAAAACCCCCACATTCCCACTAGAAAAATAATTACAATAAAGGACATCACCTATTGAAGTCTGAACATCCTTGCTATATAACCTTGATGTATAGCAAACAGCAATTAATCTTCACCAACATGTTGCTTCTCATCAGTGCTTGGAATTTTTGTCTCACATCAATAAAAACTCCAATAGTGATGCCCTGAAACATGTGATACTGTAAAGTTTCCCTTTAAAATTGTTAGCTGAAATAAGAGATGCAAAAGATTCAGAGAAAATTTTCAGATTTACAGAGTCCTCTGCAATCCAAACTTTAACACTAAATAGAAGAGACAGCAGAAACACACACCATTACTTCAGCTACTGCTTATCACCCCTTGCCGGCCAAGGTGCAGAATTAACACTTAACATCGACTGTTATGGACAGTTCAAAACTTAAAATCCAATGTAACTGCATGCCACAGCCTGACTTTGGCCGTATGAAGCTAAAAGATACTGAAGAGTCTGAATAAATCAGGCTTGCACACCAGAGTGCAGGAGTAGTTCCTTGAACATGTCAAAATGAAGACACAGGTAACCTTCTTGTGTGCCAGGAACTGCAGACATCATAGTTTGCCACTGAAACCTTATCCTTGATGGGACTTTCCTACTTTGTTAGTCTTACTTATGTATGTTTTATCAAAACAGACAAATTCCTACAAGCAAACCAGACCCTGAGGAGCAGTGCTGGAAGTGCCTGCCCCGTTCAGCAGTGAGTGTTCCAGTCTGCAGGAGAGCAGAGCTCCAGGCAAGGGCAAGTTTGCCTGTGTTTTCTCAGACTGAAGCCTTCAGAAGTTTATTCTTAACATCCTAGTTAACATCCAAAGGTGGATGCCAATGTCCGAAGCATTCTATTTCTTTACTGTAATAAGAGATAACATTCTAGATTTTTATTTATCAAATATATCTCATTGGGAAATACTGGATAATGAACGTGGTATTGATCAAAAGCCCTAGTCTAGTCTCTCCAGGTATGAATTCTGTACTTTTGATATGAATACTGGTTTGTCTTTTATTACTACTCTATGACAAAGTACAGAATATTCATAAAAAGTTCTTTATCAAGGTGAAGAAAAATCAAATTCTATTTCAGTTTGACATGGATAGAGAACTGCAGAGAAACTGTTTTTTCCAGTGGAGTGATCTGCTGTAGGAGCTAGCTGTATGCTTTAAATGTGACTGACGTGTCTCTGAATTTAATGTGTCACCTGCTGAGTTCAGGATCTGCTGTCTATCTCTCAATGTGTAAAAAATGAATTGCTTCAAAATGATTTATCACCAGTAAAATAGAATGTGAAAACAACAATAGAAACAGTGCTGTAAAGGCATCCTACATTTAATAGCACTGTTTGATGAGTAAATTATTTCACAAATATAATCAAACATTGCTATTGTGAAACTCTCAGTCTTGATAAAGCTATTGCACAGTCTGGTATCTGGCTTCCGGGTTCATAAGGAGCTAATGCCATTAAGAACATGCAGAAATGCAGTATTAAATCCCAGGGTTCCACTGCAGTTTGTAAATCTGCACAGAAAATACAGGTTTTTATTTTCAGTACCAATCTGTGGAATTAATCTCTCTGCTTTTATCTTTTGTGCTTTTTCTTCCTCTCCTGTGAAGTATCTACAAGGCATCTTTAATAAAGGATTTTCATTTTCTATTTTTTCTACAAATGGATGGCTAACTTTATAAATCTCATCTGTGTACATGCTAGCAAAGGCATATCCTATGTAGAACTACTTTAAAAATATGGCTTATTAAAAATGTTGAAAATTCAATAGATTGATGTTAATGTTTAATATTTTTAATAAATTTACCTTAGAAATATTAACATAAATGTCAAAAAATAGCGATAAATACTAGAGGTAAAAGCCCCAACTATTCAAGAATTTAAAGCATACGTGTAATTCAGCATAAGGACTACTATGCCTACAGGCAGGCTTAAAAGGGAATTCATCACATTGCATATTGAACTGCACCCAGCTTCCAAAAGCAGCAATCCAGTAAATTTTCATAAAGAATATTTTGTGTCCTTTAAAAGCAAAGTGTAAATGCTCTCCTACTTTTTCAGACTGCATCTATGTCATCCACACCAAACCAATATGCCAAAGCCATTCCTAGAGCACAAACAGAAGATACTCAAATAAAACTACTGGCCTTATTTCTTGTCAAATATCTCATCAAAAGTAATACCAGTTAGGAAAACAAGTACTACACATTTTCAGGTGTTCCTTAGCTGCTAACAAAAACTAGTTCTTTGGTTTTTTTGTTGGTTTGTTTTGTTTTTCTTCCCTGGGGTATCACTTTTGATCATTAGCTGTTAAATGAATCAAGCCTATAGCCAGCATTGCCACTGCAACCTCTATCTCTCCCTTCAGCTGCCTTTTGTCTCACATTTGGGATTACAAACTCTAAGATTAGCAAGATGTGGTTGGGCCTATAAGAAACCCTGTGAGTTACACACAAACGAGAATAAAGTGATGTCTGTTTGGGTTTTGGCTGTTGGGTTTTTTTTTTCCTATTCTGTAATTATCAATGCCTGCTTTTCACTTTCTTCTAGCAATTACTAATGATGGGGGACACCAGCACTTCCCTCAGTGCAAGGCTTATTTTGCCTGAAATTATTTGCCGCTGTTTGGTTTTGCATGAAACTAAAGTAGTGAATATGAATGGCAGTGGTAGCTTGCCAAGCATGGGAGGTTATTTTAAACGTTGAAAACATCCAGCTTCTCAACAGCACTTAAATTTATCCACTGCCTTTCAACATATATTTTTTCCTGGGTTTGAGCATTACCATACTATACTACCTGCAGAGGAATTCTAACACTTTCATGACTATTAGTCACAGAAACAAGACAGGGAAGTAGGGAGGATCTTCTTTCAATGATATTTCTCTCTTTTTTAAATGTGTGCAGAAGTTAAGAGGGAGCCAGCTGTTTGTTTCTGATATTAATGAAACTTATCAACAGATATTGCATAAGCTCCCAGTATCAGCGCTTCAAAGTGCATTTGGAATCACTTTGTGATGCATGGCATATACTTACTATCAAAGTTTACTCTAGAAGACTTCAAATACAGGCATTCTTGGAAAGAAGAATGCAAACAAACCCAGAATAACAGACTAGTGAAGTGATTTGCCAATAATTTTGCATAAGGTTAATTACAAACTTGAGCATTTGGTGCTGAACCCAAAGTTGAAATGGTTTTGCTGGACCTTAGCTACTACCTGGAGTAGTCTGCCCAGTCAGAGACTGTTCATAACCATGAGAGGTACATCCCATAGCAGAGGTATGTCCTTAGAGGTACACATGATTTGCACAGCTACATTTCTACATGACACAGAAAGGAAGTACTCAGCACAAACAAGGACAAGTATTGGACAACATACTTCTGACTTGCAAGTGATTCCAAAGTCAACTTCAGGAACAAGCTGTTCATAGCTATACTGGTGTGGACTTTTCTTTCACTTTTATACCTTGAAGGACAAGGACTGTTCCCAGTCTCTCCTTATTTGATATTGTGAAAAAATTCCTTATCAGAATGACAATATAACAGTTGTGATGCTGAAACTATTCTCTTAAAGGTACAAAGAAGTCTATTGTCCTATTTGATAAAACATGAGACCAACTTGCTTGATTTATGAATATTTTCTTTTTATTATGTATAGTTCACCATGTTGCTCTGCGAATAAACAGCACAGATCACTGCAATCTGATTTGAATGTGTGACCTGTTACTGCTCAAGCCCTTTTCCCTTCCTACTTGAGAACTGCAAACAGGAAAGGCTACAGTTTGGAACCAGAGCCTTCCTGTTTCCTAGACCCAGCTTCAGCTGCTAGCAGTGTAGACATGATTCTCAGTGAAATCCTAAGCTTAAAAGTCAAAGGTAAATTTAACACATAAAACTCAGGAAAGGTGAAGTTTGGGAATGGATTTCACCATGTCTCATTAAAAAGGAGAGGGTCTAGAAAAAGCACAGAGGATTTATTTCCAAACACTAAGTATAATGCACACAGTATTATACTTGTATTAAAACCAAGCAAAAACTAGAATTGGCTCAGATCTCCAGTGAGCACTCCAGCATTGCATGCACACAGCAATAGCTATTCCATGCATGTCACAAGCTCCATCACTGCAGAGATACAGCAAAATGACCATCAGTAGGGTGTATGCCACGTTGGTTAGTGGCAGTGTATGTACACATCATTGCTAAGTGACCAGAAGTACATATTAGAGTGCTTTCTGCAGCACTGTTGTACTAGAAAAAAAAAAACTTTTATAGTTAAGCGGCTTCCTCAAATACAGGAATCACTAACTGAACACAGAATTTGAAAACGGGTTTTTACCTTGGAAAGTATCATTTTTCTTTTTCCAGTTCCCTTTTCCCTACCTTGATCTATAGGTAAAATTCCAGAGTCTATGATCACGATTAAGTTCTTTGCAGTAATAGCAGTTTTTCCATTTCCCTTCTTTGCTGCATTATACCTGGTATCTGGCTCTGAAGCTTCATTTTGCTTTATTGTTTTTTATCACTTCAACAACAAGGAAATTAAAATAAAAATAAAATCAGGAGACTTTGATGGTCTGCACAGATAAGTCTTTTGCTTATTGCCAAAAGTGGACAGCATCCTATATCACAAGTATCAATTTACTGCAGTTTCAAAGGTCATCACTAACCAGGTTGTATTATCACAACAATTTTAGCTCATAGAAATCTCAAAAGCCAATTGAATGTCTTAAGAAATCAGCAATAATAGATTTTACGGGTTTCAGTAATTGGCAGTAGAGAAAAGTCCCAAATAAATGTATCATTATATGTGTGTTTATCAGCATTAATCTTAGGAAAAAACGTAATGTATAGGTCGGATGCAATTTCCTTACAAGATGTCTAATATAAAGTGATATTAATAAAGAAATTAATTCTGTACAGTTATTTAATAACAGGCTTTGTTATATGTAAAAATGCAAGGATATATAGAAATAGGGAGACAGGTAGAGACCCACCTGCCTATCCATCTATTGCTGGGTAGAGACAAATAGGTGTTCTCCAAAGTAATAGTCTCGAGAGAAGTACAATCAGGTTCTAACACAACAATCAGATACCTTATGAGGGGCAGGAAATTTTGTCTCCTAATATTCAAAAATGGGTACAAGAGCTAGAATAATTAGTTATGTATTTTCAAGGCATACAACTAAATAAATGGGATTCCCAGCTGTGCTTTGTGCAAACTCTGGCATCTTAATTGCTAATACGTTTTTAAGAACACAGAAGATTAAGAAAAACATAAAATTACCTCTGGTACCTCTTCGCCAGCATGCTCAATCCCAGCGTCCACACCACTTTCCATGGCAGGGGAATTCCTTGCAGTTCAGTGTGTCAGGGAGCAGCCAGAGCAGCACCGCTCCCTAAGCAGGGGGGAATCCCACAGTGCCCAAGAGAGGCACCCCTGGAGAGGGCTGCCAAGTCCAGACAAGAGCCCAGGTCATAAGGCAGCACCACGGCAATGAGGCAGGGCTGCAATCAAACAGAGAGCCAGTTCACAGGGTGAGCCCTGGCTCAAAGGGTACACCAGCACCCACAGAGCACAGCTCAAAAAGAGAGAACAACCTCAGGCTGAGCTTAAATAAAGCACAGGGGCTGTGGGTGTGGGGAGGCACAGGTGAAGCTGATCAGGGCTAATAAGGCTTATTAGTGCACTGGGGCTTCCTCAGGTTGAAGAGTTTTATCCCTTTTAAGAACCGGTCTTGCCAGAGTTACACTGATACAAAGTATGAGATGATGTAATTCCATGTGCTATATTACTGGGGGAAGGCCTTACATAAACTGCAGAGTATGGTTACTGCTTTTCTAAGAAGGGCTTATTTTTCTGTAGGAGGGGAATCAGAAGAACTGTACGGACTTGATTTTTGCCATGATGGCTAGAGATAACTTGTAGGTGCTATTTTGGCAAAGGAAACATGTTTTGTTAGAGACTCAAAATATGGCACACTATTACATCTACTCACTCAACCATGGAGGTCAGATATAGAAAAATGTATTAACCCTATTATTCCACATTTGGATATAAAATCATGGAGATAGTAAGCCATAAGGTACCTTGTTAATACATTTCACACAGATCTATAAGGTGATGTTGTACACTCTTACTACATAATATTATTAGAAAAGCCCTAAAATTTGAATAAAAAATAATTTTTCTTTCAGTTTTAGCACTGTTAACCATTCACGCTAACACATTTTTTCAAGGAGGACCAAGAATTTTCCTGTGTGCCTTTATGGAAGCATATGGGATTAGTGCTGTATCACTTAAACACTCTCACAAATTAATGAGATTAAAGACATGAAATCAACAAATTAAAAAAATTGCGAAACATTGATCAATAAATGGAAATAACAGTAATACTTCAAGATGATGTGGTTTTATATTTAGTTTAATAGGCATAAGATTTCTAATCAATGTTATGAAATTTAATCATTATGACCATGCCAGATGCTGGATTGTACAGGCAAAGGTTGGTTTGAATGTCTTGTCATGTTAGACATACTTGCCAATATTAAACAGACTGTGACTGCTGTCTGTACATTTGTCTCTCTCTAGGGCATTTTTACGAATTTTTTAATTAGCTTTTGTTTCCAAGGAGTACTTTCATTTTTCTAGATAAAGCTTTTGTTTTTCCAGGGTTCTATTGAACTCAAATTATGTTCCACATTTCCTTTAGTCATTACAAGAAGAATAGGAAGCTTTTAATAGTAAATGAGAACTAGTAATAACAAGTATTTTGTAGTGTTTTCAAATCAAGTTAAGAATAAAATAGTTTAATGGTTACTTTCTTTTATTACTTTAATATTGGCACTATCTTGTAGAAACAGTTTCCCATTAGAAAATTTAAATAATAGAAGTCTATGAAAAGATGAGAGGTTGAGTCATCATGACAGAAGGCATGTTCTGTAACATGGGTGCTAATCTTAATTTAGTTACTCTACTTTTCATGGTCAAGGAAAAAAGGTGCTTGTCTGAGAGTTGGTTTTATTTACATTTTGCTGTATTTGTCTATATTTGGGGGTAAATATAGATATGCTAGCCTTAGATAAGGGAAATTATAGTCCATATCCTGCCAAGAAGATCAAGGTATAGCTAGAATATAGTTTAGGATGATTTCTATCTTTTCTGCACCCTTAGAGCCTGTTGTGATTCTCTGAACTTACTGTGTAAGCTTTGCAAGTCTAGGCACCCTTGAGACTCTACTTGGTGGTCTGTACCTATTTTCTTTGTTTCTTATAGTCAATTTTTCCAATTGATTCCAAACAGAGCAACAAATTTGGTGACATGGGTTTAACCTATTGTTTTGTACCAGCAGTCAGATTTGAGTCAGTTGTTATGAACCAACATGATTCTCAACAAACTAAAGTAACCGAGCAATAGTCATTTACCTTTACAGATATTAACAGTGGGTTTACCAAGCAACAATATTCACTATTATCTTATAAAAAATGATGGTTTTATCACTTTTCACAGCAGAGTTCCTCATCCTGATTTGCCATAATGACTTAACCAGCATCAGATTCTAAGAACAAACGTTATCATTATTCACTCCAGTACTCCACTAAAGCTTCACTAGAAAGCAATAAAGAATAAAATGTATATTTTAAACACACTCATTTACCCCTAAATGCTTGAATTAAGTTGCAGACTGTGGTCTTCTGAGAATTGAGTTGTGTCCTAAAGCAATGCTTCTGAAGTGCATCATGCCTGGAAATTTGGTTCTGATTAGCCTGTGAGTTTTCTAATACAGGCTTAGGATATTCTGCAACTGTAGCTGCTGCTGGATTTTGCATTCTGGCATGAGGATTCTTTCTGTTGCCAGAGAGCATGATGAATAGTTGCCTGAGTATCTCCAAGCACATACTTATTTCCTCTTCAATAAGAACAACAGTCAATATCATTTAGGCACAGGAAAGCATCACTACAACACAACAAATTCAAAGAAAGCCTTCTTTTTTAGTGCTGATTCTAGCTACTAAATTGTAGTTTTTCAGGACCTTATTTTGTGTTGCTGCTGTGATCCACTGAATAAGTATTGCTAGAAAAAGGATGGGCCTTCAAACACCCTAACATAAAAAGCATGAATTTAAAAAGGGGCAGGTACGTAAAGTACCTGTGAAACTGCAACAGTTCTAAAGATATAGGATTCTTTCACTCTCAATTGAATTTAATTTTAATGATAACCCAAAATTCATACCAACAGAGTATGGAGAATGCAAGAAACAGCACGAGTCTTGATTAAAAGCTCTTTAAAGTTTTTGCTCTGAAAAAAGTCAATTTTTTTGAACTGAGAAGTTTGCGGATCTCAGCTCTTTTGATAAATTTCATTGCTTTAAATTACTTTAAACTTCTGTTGGTCTGGAGAAAGAGTAGTAAACAGGCAAAGCATCCTGTTTTTACATTTTCAAGATGAAAACCTGGAAGGATAATTAGACGTGAATCTTCTTGAGAGAGACTAAAATGAGAAGGAGAAAGCTTGAAAGTAAAATTAAATAATTTGCAAAGACCTCAATGAAACATTTATATTTTCAGCCTACAGAAATCTGTGACACATTTAATGTCTTCCTTTGTTGATATCCCACAGTGCTGCAGGAAAAAAACCCAACAATCCTTAACATTTGTTTAAGACTCTTATCACTAAATGGGTGTTATTTAGAAATGTGCTTACAGTCTTTGGCAAGGTTTTTAACCATACCGAACTTTTCAGTAAAGGTTTCTTTCTGATCCCATGATCAGTGAAGTCTAGGAGAGGTCCCTTGGCTGCAGGGATCAGTGAAGCCCAGAATATTGTATTGTGGAGCCTGAGGTAGGTCCATGTAATACATCAGTAAGCATGTGTCTGCTCTTAAATTACCTGTTGTTAAACCAGACATTTTAAGTGTTGTCACAGTTATACTCCAGTATTTCTGAGACCATCAAGCAATAGCAGAACTCAGTGACCAACTTTAAGATGCACATTTTTCCTGTCATTCCATGGTGGGAGTCACTAGTCAATGTGCCATAGGATTTAGCAATTCATGATCAATAAAAAAAAAAATTTTCATCTCTGCAACCAACAAAGTGTAGGGTATGACACGTAGTGCAATTGCCTAAAAGTTCTGTGCTGTTCAGTATGTTCTTGCATGGTGCATAAGCATTTCATCACCTTTGCTTACTTAGAGTGGAGATAAGAATCTACTGCTTACGTCCAGTGCATTTCTATTAAAAAATAACAACAACAACAACAAGAAAGAAAGAGAAAAAGAAGTTTTAAAATGATGTTACGTCCAGATTTGGGCTATAGAACAAAAGAGTCTGCAGAACTAAATCAGACACAAAAATATCTGTGCATAGGAGCCTCCTCAGCCCCCACAAGACACATACCCATCCCTAGTCTCTACAATTCAAGCCATGCCCCAGATAGGGACAGCCTTATACTTAGTTTCCTCTACCTACAACCACTTTCCTGCTTTGCAGAGAAAGGCAGCATTGCCTCGGCTGGGCTGTACCTACATGGCACAGTACCACACTGTCACCACCCTTTTATGTCCTCAATAAACAGATAAACATTAAAAAGACCAAGATTTATGTACCTGTCAAAACCTACTTTCAGGACTCTACCTCTGTGCAGAACTGGGTAACAACTAGGGCCGAACAAATAATGTATATATTTTCTGCTAATTTGAATTTTTAAATGAACCCACTCTGGCTGTTGTTGCATCTGTGCAGCTGCCACTGGACCCAGTGCACTCTCAACAAAAGAGAAACTAAAAAAAAGATCGACTCTCTCTAGTCCTCCATCTATTAAGATGAGACAGCCTGGAAACTAAGGTGTCTTTCACAGCAATTCCATGTCCCTTGTAAACTAAAAATACCCTGTATTTTTGCTGGTCAATGATATTTCATTATCAGAACATTGTTATACCACTGTCATTTCCATCTGGTATTTAGCAGTTTGTAACAATATTAGCCATCGGGTATCTAATTAGCAGCTAAACATGTATTCTCACACAGATGCCTTTTTAAACAATAACAAAAGAAAAAAGAAAAATAAATGGAAGAAAGGATCACATGCCTGACTTAAAGTCACATTTAAAAAAGTTTTATTGGTGAGTTAATTAGCATAGTTCCAATTTGAGAGTCAGCATTCCTACAATTTGGGATCTCAGGGAAGATGGCACTCAGCAGCTATAAGTCATTACAGAGCAGCTGAGAAACACAGCCCTTCAGCAGGGGTGCGGGAAGTGGCTTCTGAGCATCTGGGAGCCTACAGGCTGCACACTGCCAAAACAATGCTCCTTTGTCAGGACACATTCATCTTCTCTTTTGCCATTCCCCTGCACAGCCAAGCAGTTTGCTGGATTCCATATCATGAGACACAAGCAGCGCAGTCAAAGCACTGTGTCGTGCATACTCCTTGTTTTTACTCTCAGAAGGCTGCCAGAGCCCCGTGTACAGTGGAAGGGTGAGGAAGCCCATCCAAAGCTCTTCAGGCACCAGGCACCCCTGCCCAGTGCTTACACAAGTGGGACCTGGGAAGTGGGAAAGATCCGGTTTCTTCACAAGTGCACTGCATTGCTGGCTGAAGGCCAGGCAGCTCTCAGCAGGGCAGGTGTTTCTTTTTTAGGTCAAATCTTTCCAGGCTTTTTTTGTTTTCTGTTGGAAAACTCTCCTGCATGTGAATCTAGTGCAGCATTTCAAAAGGAGTCTGCTAGAGGAAAATATGCTCTTGACATGAAGGAAACTTTACAGTAGTCTTTGATATGTCAAATTATATCAGTGAATATCAACTATATTTTCCAAAACACAGCATCTTTTTAATACTTGAAGTTCTTGGCAGAAGTGTGCCAAAGTTGCTATGAACAGCTTTCTAAAAAATAAAATAATTAAAAGGAGGAGTTTTGCAGATATTTTTCCAGGTCTGTCAAGTTTCCTGGCAAATTAGCTGTGTGTATGAATTAGGATAAGGAAAGCAAAACATACTCAGAAAACCTAAATCAGTAATTAATAAAGGCAAAAAAGTTCTTTCCTTTTAGGACAGAAGAAAATAAAATTCTTATTTAATTTCTCCTCCCAGTGAGACCTGGATTGGTTGGGAAGATGAGGTAGTACAGCTACATGGAATTATCTCAACATTAAGCCCAGGCAGATTGCCATGATTTGATGAGTCTCTCTTAGAGAGCCTGTCTGTAAGGAATGATGTCATGTTATCCACTATTCAGTGCCAGGATTTGTATTAACATTGATTTACCCTTGATGCTGGACAAAGTACTCACAAATATCGAGTTCCTCATGATGACTTTCTTGAGGGTTTATCACTTGTTGCTCGACTAGTTGCCACCAAAGGATTCCTCATTTGATCATTCTATTTTTTATGAAATTATTGATGAGCCCAAAAGCAGAAAAAATGGCACTCTCTTCACATACTTCCTCTTCAACCAAAATGGTCACTTTCCTCTGTCAAAGGGAAGTGGTGGCAGTGACAAGTCAATTGAGCTGTCTTAGAATTTTTAGACAACACCTAGCTAGCTGAAGATGAAAGGGCGTCTGCGCTCCTCAGTTTCTCTCTGTTTTGATGTGGGTTTTGTTTGTTTGCTTGCTTGTGGTTTTTTGTTTGGCTTTGTTTTGGTTGTTTGGCTTTTTGGTACCAATGAATATATTTTCACTGGGAAGATTAATGAACAAATCTAAGGAGCTCATCAAGCAACAGTACAATTTAACACCTGAGATGTCCAAAATGTAAACTTTTCATTCATGTTTTAAAACAAAAGAATGTATCCTGAACCCCCCAGCACCTGCCGAGCCCTTACCAAAGCACACACAACTTAGCTGATTTTCAGTGTGAATTAGAGGACTTCAAACTCATGTGTTGAACTGGTTTACACACAAGGTTCATTAACTGTAGACCACTGTAAGTTGGATAAAACCAAGTGTGACTCCTTGAGACACGTGTCCCAGTGCAACCTACCCTAAAGCTCATCCTCCTGTATGATACAGACCTGACAGTAACCTGCTTTTCCATCTTTCTATGCATATGAAGAGGATGTAAATCACTAAGAAATCAAAGTAGCAGATCTTTCTGTTTTAATGAACTCTACAACAGCAGTGTATATGGATAGCTACCACAAGAAACAGTACTGTGAGAATAAACCAGGTCAAAATAGAGTGACACTGCTACAGCTCAGCTGAGAACACGGGAACTGTGCTTGTTTACTCCACTTGAGAAATTGGTCCGCACAACATACTAACCTAGGGCTGTTTCAAAACTCTTGAAATATTCAGGCTCACCTCACTGTTTTTCTCCAGTTCTCTGTTACAGGGAAGTCTTGCCATCCTTTTGTGAATTAAGGGTTGTTAATTTCTTTCTTATTGCTGCTTTTATTTGTTTTATACTTCCTGATTTAATTCATCAGGAAATGGCAGTTCAAAAAGACCTCAGCATAGGCAGTTGCATCAATAGGTCTGGCCTTAACAGTCTTAGGAAGTGGTAGGATAGCACCACAAATTCAATTTCAGCTCTCTCCAGTTGCTAGCTCAGTCCTGAAGACCTCCCAGTTTTATTGTGTTTCTCCGCTTGCAACAGAGGGAAGAAAAAAGGCCCAAGAGAAAGTAAATGTCATCAGAGAACACAATAAATCATATCTGTACACAGTGCTCTCTTTCACCAGCAGACACCAAAATCAATGCAGAAGAATCCGAGACCAAATCTAGGAAGCCAAAGGTTTCCTGGGCTATTTATCTAATTCATTATTTGAGGGTTTGACTACATGTTACTCCTTGACATGTATGTCTGGCAGTTAAATATTTAGCATTCTATGAAATGGGTTTGGAAGTATAGTCTTAAAAAGACTGCAACAGAGCAGAGAAAAAAAATTGCAAGCTAGAACCAATAACAGCATTTCCACCACTGTAAGCCCTGCTATTGGCTGTTGCTTACTACAAGCCCTAGGTCCAAACTAAACAGAACTTCAAAATTTTTAATCAATGCTGCAATCAGGCATTATCCTTTCTCATACCCTTCATTCATATTTTCATAGTTGCATGTTTCTAATAATGGCACTTCTACAAGATGCTAAGAGTGGCACCATACCCCAGCTAACATTCACAGAATGGTGCTTTAGAAAATAGCACACAAAATGAATTGGGGTGTGTGCTACAGTGACTCACTTGAGCTGAAATATCTCTCTGATGGTGTTTGTTGGAAAGAACATTTTTTGGATCCCTTTCAGAAAGTGGTGTGCTAGTGATTCGACAGGTAGTTAAATGAATGATTTTGTTCCACCTATAGCTAGATTTATAATATGAATAAATTACTATCAACCTTTCTTTTCTAGGCAGCAGTACCCTTACATCTTACACAGAAAACATAAGCGAAGACTGATGTTTTCTATTACTTTTCTGTAATTAACTTTTTGTACTAATGGTAAAGAATAAATAAAACAAAGTTATTTCAGATCTTGCTCCCTATCTGTCAGGAACACATGCAGAAACACTTTGCTGTGATGTCCAGAGACTTGTTAGACACCTGCATGGCACACAACTTCAGTTAAAGAAGTACCTTACTTGAGGCAAAACTCTTAAAATCTGCCTGTTGTGTTTGTGAAGTGCTGAGTGGGCTTATGACAGCTTTCTGTAGGAGAGAAATTTTTTTTACATATATGATAAGACACGGGGGAAGAAATTGCTTATAAAAGTGTTACGGGGAGCTGCAGTGTTTGAATTGACATTCATTAATGGTACAATCTAACTACAATAAAAAATTCTGTGGTTACTGTTTAATGCATGGAAAGGTCAAAATTTGTTTTCATGTGAAACCTGTTGTAGTCTACATCATAACTCAGCAAGAAAGATCAGGGGTCTGAAAAAGCCTGAAAAACTGTTAGCTGAGGCTTTAATACAGACTTGCCTCCTGATCTTATTGTCCTGTAAATAGCGTTCATCACACTGTGGCCTTTTACTTGGCAGGATAGGCAATAAGCTTCAACATTACTTGCAAGAGCTATTTATTTATAGACATCTCTGACTATTAAGATCTAAACCCATCATGCACTGTGTCATATTCTTCCACATAATGCATGTATAAAACAAATAGTCCTTCTGTTCAGAGAAAAGCCAGTGTGTGGTATCTGCATAAGGATTTCCAAAGATAAGTAGCATTACTGAAATGAATTAAAAAATGCAATTACTGTCTCTAGAGACACATTTGGCAATGTCCGTATGCATGGAGAAAAACTGTAACAAGTCATGAAAGTCTTAAATTAAGTACACAAAAGAGACAAAATGGGAGACTTGATGCTGTATAATGGGCAAAAGAACAACCCAAGGGATGATTTATTTTAACAGCTGTGTTTTT
Organism: Sakesphorus luctuosus; assembly: GCA_013396695.1. NCBI lineage: Eukaryota > Metazoa > Chordata > Aves > Passeriformes > Thamnophilidae > Sakesphorus > Sakesphorus luctuosus. Next base: position 493,518 of record VWZD01011163.1, on the reverse strand, counting down.
AAAATACTATGGAGCAAGCTGTATGTACTGCAAATAGCCCTGAAGGACCTTAGGCCTTTCTGTAGAGGCCTGCCATTTCTTGTCTGCTTTCTCTCCTCTTCTATTGGAAAGGCTGGTTTTCATTTTAAAACACTGATTCAAACAGTTCACTTTTCCCAAATACCAGATACAAACCACACCACTGCATAAAACCAGCAACAACAGCACTAACAAATACAGGCAAGAAGAAAGTTGACAATATTACTATGTGAAAGAACAAAACTTCTCAGAAAGAAATCTAACTGGCAGAAGGGTCTGTAGCTGTTTGAATTCTGACTATTCACTGTGAATTAAGTGGGTGTGTCCCAAATTTAAGAATTGGGTTTGTTCATTCGGGTTCACATATGACATCCTGAGTAAGAAACGTGTCTGAGACAGTGACAAATAGAGCAAACCCAGCAGAGAGTCAGTCAGCTAGTTCAAATGATTCTCAGCTTCCACTCTGTACACCTCAGAGTGCACTGGCACATGACCCCCTATTAGCAAATTGCAGATGATATTCCCCAACACAAATTTAGCCAACTCTAATTAGCACTTTCTTGGAGGGGTCTTGAGCCCTGACTTGCAGCTAGACTTGTTCCAGGGGCCTATCGCAACAGGGAATTTGGACAAAGCCAGTCAGTGTTGCAAGCTGAGATAATTTACTTGACATGAACTACTCCCCTTGCCCAGTTGCCTCCAATGCCTAGAAACGTTCTGATGAATGTTAAGTTTACATTAATGTGTAGCCCAAGGACTTGTTTTGTGGCACCATGAAATTTCCATACAGGCAAGCAAGCAAAAAAAATAAAAGAAAAAAAAAGGAAAGAAAAGAAGAATCACGACTAAATCAGACTAATAATTTTTTGGTTGTAAATGGAAATCACCATGGTGACACTGCAGTAGGATGATTAAGTCTGTCAAGTTTTCTAAATTCTGATCACTGTAAAACTCATGCCTATGTCTTTGCTACAAGGGGAAGCAGCACAAGGAGCTTTTTGTGACCCACTGCAAGTCTGAATAGGACTTGTCTGGCAGAATTTAAAAAATAAAAGTGCACCAGGCTTCTCCATCCTTGCTCAGAACAGATGCCTATCGATCCACAGATGAGAGGTTTCCTATTGTAAATCACCAACAGGAATGATATGATGTGAGCTCCCTTTAAATAGAAAAGAGCTGCTGGTTGTTTTGATAAATAAATCTTGTTTCAACATTCCCAAATTTCTTGAATGGAATTTCTAGCCTATATGTGAAACTTCTTACAGACCAAATATCAGCCATGAAAATTATACAGGAATGTAAAAAGAAATAATCAATAGCTCTGTTTTATCATCCTGTGGTACTTACCTAAGCCTAGTCACTTCAGAAACCTAACACTCAGCACATTACCCAACCTCTCTATTCTGTATGACAACCAGAGCATTAAGAGCCTACTGAGGCAGCGCTTGACTTCAGCCCAGCTCAGGCAAAATACACACTGCACATGAAGGATGTTCTCATTACTAAAGAGCTATAGGTCATGCCACTGTCATCACCCCATTTTAGCACTGCTCATTTAAGCAGAAATGTGTTCACTCTCCTAGCTTCCTTTCATCTCCTCTTTCTTTCATAGGAGGCTGTCTCATGTTAGATTTCCTTTCTTTTAGGATAACTTCAAAATTCCTGCCAAGCATGTTCCTACACCTCAATAAATTCAAGTTCTGTTGGTAACTGCATTAGAGCTCAGCTAGTCTGAAAATATTGCTTAATCATGCATATACCTTATTTCTCATCTCTGATCAGGATTGAAGTCCTGTTCTTCAGAGGACTCATACAGATTTAGACCAGTGATTTGAGTAAGTCTAGGTTGGTGCCCAGATGAATGCAAAGAGTAGTGAACTGAATAAAGGGAGGCAGTGGGAAGTATTTGTAAATATGTAAATATTCTACTAGAGATGGTGCATGTGTATTACTTCATGTTTTTGACTCCTCAGACGCAAAGTTCAGCTCACAATTGCTTTGTTTGCACAGTACTTCAATGCACAGAGTGGGTTACCAGCTGGATGTCTACTTTGGTGATGACACAAAGTCATAGTGGCAAAGGCTAAAACACATGCAAGAATGAAGTGGAAAAAAAGACATGAAAGTGCCTTCAAGTAGTTGAAACTGGCATTTGTGTAAATGCCTATCCATTCATCCTGTTATTATCAGGTTGGGAAAAATTCTGGACAAAAGTTAAAGCTTAATCTCCTCACACCCTCTTTCATAGGTATGAAAGCAGCAATATGTGTCATTTTAGGTATTAATTAAGTGGAATTAAACGTTAAAACCAGCTGAAAATCACCGGACAACTGGTAAATTGCAATGTTCACTTGCATCTGTTTACCTATTGAGTCTTACACAGCATCACTGAATTCTGAGTAGTGATCCACACACAGATTTGAATAAACTTGTCACAAAAATACTGAGACACAAAACTGTTCACAGTATAACAGAACATTTATTAATCTCTGGTCTTTGAAATCCATTCCTTGTTCCAACAGATAGTGATTTTGGATAATTTTATTTTGAAGAAAAGTGACTTATCTGTGAATAAATCTTCCATTCTTCTTTTATTGGTTTCAGTCACAGCTGCTATCACATCTGACCCCTGGAACCCTTTCTGTACCTACAGCAGAACACTATCTTAAATTGAATATCAAGACAATATGGAATTACAGCTTTTGTGAATCAAATTTAAATTGTTTTATTTTTTCCAGAGCTAAGCAGAACTGAGGAAAAAACCAAACCATCAAAAAGCCCCACAGGAACTCACAATGTTCAGAAACAACAACCCTGAAAACAGCAGGAGTTACTCCATTTAAGCAGTGCTAGGGCCCCTGCTTCCTGTAACTTTAGCCCTGACATGATGGCAAGAAATTTTACATATAGCAAACAGTGATATTATATTACTAAACTCAAAAGAATTTGGGAAGTCTGAGGAAGACCATTATGCATAATGCTAACAACTTCTGCCAAAGCTCACAAGTAGCCCAGGAAGAGTCCCTAGGGCTAAAGAAGGTGGAAAAGGCTTTTGATGATTTCCCAGGTCTTTGATCTTAAGCCACACAGAACTGGATGTGTGTGTTCTCTTTAATGTTACCCAGGAGAAGTGATTTTGCTACTAGCATTTAGGGCAGTTCCTGAGACCATCTTATGTGGCACTTTCCCAAATAAAAATTAAAATTAAAACAATGACATCAGTAATAAGAGAGCGCTGAATACAAAATCCAGAAATTTGTACACATGCTGGGTAACATGCTGTTCAGAGAGCAGTTTCATTGGAAAAAGAAAAACCTTTGCCAAGTTGGATACCATCACAGTGGGGATCAGATGATATCACTGTATGAGGTGGTCAGTCCTGTCCAAGACAGACACAAAAAGAGTGTATAAAATCACACTAATGTATTGATGAGCCAGACTGAAACACATTTAGACTCTCTCCTGTCCAACACCTAAAAAAACCCCCAAGGATTGCAGTTGTCCAAGAACTTCTTGGCTATAATCTTTTCTCTGCCCATACTGTCCTCGTTTGTTATCCATTTCCTGCTTCAGCAGGTTGATGTGATCATGTATGTTGTTTGCCTGTGCATGTGCATGCCTGTCTGCATTTGGATGTGTGTTTCTAACTAACAGACCAATTTCAGCTTGAAACCTTTCAGAACGTGGATAAATGAAGTTGCACAAGTCTAAATACCATGGGCAGCTGTGTGGAGATGGATGGTCAATGCCCTGTCAGGCGGAAGAACAACAATGTGACCTCAAGCTCACTGGCCATTAAGGATCTCAAAAGCAGAGAAAAATTTGGTACATGCTCAATCCCATTACTACACTACGTTTACTTTATTATAAACTATACATACAAAGTAAACCCAGCATTATTAGTTCCAGTCTCCTCAAAGCATCTTGCTCATGCTGTGGTCTTTTACTCTATGGAGTAATCCTGGAAAAGGCCTGATGCCTATATCTGCTTAGTATGAGGGACAGCATCTCAGGCTCAAAAGTTCAAACTGTTAACACTTAAAAGAACAAGGTTTTGGACTCCAGGGAACCATTAAAGTTTGATTAACCTCATCCAAGATGAGGAAGGAGCTGAATAATTTGGTCATAATTTAATTTTTCTTGTACCCAATTGTTGTCTTCATACACTTGTCTCAGAACAAAACCAATTTGGCTTTGATTAAGGATTAGCAAGTCTCAACCCCACTGAAAATCCTGTAAGAATTTCTTGTGATTGGAGTTTCATCTAAAGAATCTAAAGGATACTAAACATGTGCAAAATATATGTTCATCTTCTTACACATGTAACTGTTCTTGCTTCAAAAGCAAATAACAAGGTTACAGGGAAAAAAGAATCCAACAAAAAACTGATCAAAGTTTTTAATTCTGAACTGTGGATTATTTGATGTCAAAGAAAAATTATGGTTCTTCAGGTTTTGATGACAACTATAAGGCTGATGGATAATAATGAAAGTCTTTCTGTTTGAACCAGATTCAATATGAAACAAAAGCTAGCTTCAAACTCAGTGTGGTAAAGAGATGATCTAGCAAAAACCCTCACCTTTTTTTCCTAGATCAATTTTTTTTTCTACTGATGAAGGGTTATTGTAGACTTACATGCTATACTTAGAAAATAAAACCTTGTTTTCAGAGAGATGGAGTATGTTCTAGACCTACTTACAGCACTGGGGTTATGGCTTGTCATGTCTGAAACCCCAGCATTGATAAAAGGGAAAATAGAGGCAAGTAAAGGAGTCAGAGTCTGACTTTCAGAGGGGAGAAGGCAAGATTAAATATAGTAGACCATTTTCAGTCTCAGAATCTGTAATGGTAAGTCACTTACTGAAGTGTAACAGCTTTCCTTGCTCACTTATTGCCTAAGTGTTTGAACTCTCATCACACTGCAGCTGCAGGAGCTCCCCATGACAGTGTACAAGATGATGTAACAACTGTCATGCTTTAACTGAGGATTAATTTAGGACGTAACCTCTTTTCTAAATTACATACAAATCTGCTGGCCAAATTTCAGGGTGATATGCAAAGGTACATAGGTTATGGAAAAAGCAGTTACAGGACTATGCATTAAAATGAGTAAGACTGTGTATCCCTGTGATAGACTGAAAATATAAGAGACCATGTTGTAGGTGTCTCAAACTGTACCCTACTAAAGTGCAGGATTATCCTAAATAAATATATCTAAGTTCTCAGACAAATAGGTCAACAGGAAAATTTCCCAGGATTTTTCAGAGCTAGCAATAAATTTGATCATCAAGTATATTCTTACTCACTCCCCCTCTCAGCTCACTGTAACTATTTCAGTGAACAATATAGACAGGCTACAATGCTTTTCATTGGAGTGGTAGCTTTGGTAAAGAGGAGATATTTGATTTCTAAACCCACACATAGCTCTTAATATCAAGCGGTTGGAATCACTAGGCCAGGTGCCAGACTGGATCTTTGGAGATTTATGCCTTTTCCTCACCCACAGACAGCAAGAGCTTATGCAGCTGTCCCCACACAATGACCCACTCATTTGTCTCCTCAGTTGTGGCCAAGAGGCTTCTTCCAAGAGGGAGAACATAGTTCATACTCAATTTGCAATTGACAGTGGCCCTTTCAGATGTTCTGGTGAACAAGAACACTTGTGATTGTGGCTCTCGATTAAAAGCAATTCAGCCATAGGAACAAAGCTGACAGCACTAATTTGTTCCCTACAAGCCAGCCCAAAGCTTATCTTCAGATGAAGCCTCACTCAGCCAGATTTAGTCTGGCAAAACCAAAATGAATGACTACACTTTAAAATGCCTAAGCCACCCAACTTTATACCGAAGAACATATTTTTTTGGTAATTATTTATTTTATAAAAAGGGAAATGCTGTACTTTCTCTCCTTGATCTATTTCTTCTCTGTGACAGCACAATACCTCTAAAGCAGCTCAGACAGGAAAAGAATAAAGTAAATGTCTTAGGTATTACTTTTTTTTTTAATTTAATCTTATCAACACATCAGGAGTTCTAATAATCACATACCTGGTGCAAAATTATTAGGCCTATTAGGCGTATGCCTGTTTGTAAGCTGGGGGATAACTGAAGTGATGACAACCCAAAGCTCTTCAATTATAAGAAAAAAGTGGGCATATAAACTCAGGGAGAGCTGTATCTATTGTTAGGCTGGATATTATTCTCACATATTCATATGACCTAAGGAATCCACCTGCAGATATCAGCACAGGGTCTACATGGTTAGAAGAGGTTTAGTCAGAAAAACTAAAAATTCTTGTATGTGTGCTGGGTAAAAGATGCCATAAACGAATTTGAGAATGCAAGTAAAGCAATTATCAGTTGAAAGGAGAGAAGGAATCTTTCTGCTATAAAAATTAAAACAACACTAACAGAATCAATTGGTACTAGAGAAATCAAGATCTCCTGTAACATTTGTCTTCATTCTCGAACTTGCACAAGTAGAACCTGCAAAAAAGTCTGAAGTTTTGAGAAAATTAACTCATTTTGATTCATTCAAGAAAGCTGTTTTCCTTAAAGCTCTGCAGAATCCTTTCACTCTCTGTTCCCTTTGCTCCCTCATCTAGGGAGTTACTAGTTCCCTGGCTTATTCTCTGCTATGTGCATGAGATCCCCTACCCTCAGTCCAAAACTAATCACAGTTACTCCTTACAATCTCCCGTCCATTAAGGTCATTCCTGATGTCATTAAGATAGCGCTTCTTTATTACTGCCCTCAAAGCATCAGTGCTGATAAAGACAGAGCCAAAGGAGGCAGAAAGTGATTCCTGCTACTCATGTTAGCAGGGATTGGCAAGGGAATAGAATTAGACTCAGGGCACAGCTGCCTGGCCTGAACAGCTGCAAAGAGGAAAAGAGGCTATATCTCCCTCTTAGCTGCAGCACTGCCTGAACCTCAATGGTGTAACTACTATGGGAAAAATCAAACCAACCCAAAACACAAAAAAACCCACCAATGCTAAAAATCTTCCTCTTCAAACCAAAGAAAATTAACAGGAAACATTAGTAACTTCATCAGTGCAAAGAAATTAAGTCTGATCACTCAATTAAAAATAAATCAGATAACACACTCCAAACTGATTCCAGTGAATTAGTACTCAGGAGTTTCCGATTAATTGCTGCCAGCCAGCCAGAAAACATGTCTTCTGTAGTGTTAATTTTTGTTGAAAAAGAAAATTACACTTCCAAGGAAAACATTTCTCTGTCTTTAGCACTGTTATCGGAAGTGTCTTATTACACAAGGTTAAAACAACTGGCATTTTGCACTGCAGAGACACATCAGATGACTGAGAGGAATTGTGAGAGAAGAGGGAAGTGAAAAAGCCGTCTCCTTATCTTGGCATTAAACCATAAAAAGCAATTAAATCTTTAATCTTGTCATCTTTCAAAAAAAAGACAGGGGGTGAATCTTTAGGGGATGCAAATGATTTTTTCCTCATAAGAGAGATTACGTGATCTTCTAGGGTGGACATAAAAACAGCACAGAATTTTACCAAACTTTGTAATACAGCTATAATCCATAAATACCATCACTTTTTGTCTCTGGCATCATTTGCTCAAGGCAATGAGACTGATGCTACCCATTTGCAGAAGAAATGGGAATGCTGGATAACCTGGCCACACAGGGGATACATGGTCTGTGGTCCCTGAAAGTGGGTCTGGAGCTAGAATTAGCACACAGTCCAGCTGAGTTCTCAGTGTACAGCAAATTCAGGTGACTCATTGCTGAGGTTCACCAACAGTCAGCAAGGACTCTTCCTAGGTAGCAAAACAGGCCTGATCAAAAGTGCAGACAGAAACCAGGAAAGAACATCTTAATTCTGGATAGCCATGAAACTGCCTACAGAAAATAACAGCCTGCCTTTATGGCAACCTAGTTTGAAACACTCAGCTCCATCTCTGTATTGACTGTACAGCATGAAAGTAATTCCTCTGGAAGGGCTACATAAAAGAATTTCTATTCTTTCTCTAATGATAACAATGTATTACCCTCTTTTGGTGCTTCATTCTGCCCATAAAATGTCTTGCAATATTATCTATCTCATGCAAAAGCTTGCTCATTGTCACACAGGCAACCCCTATAACNTTCACCAACAGTCAGCAAGGACTCTTCCTAGGTAGCAAAACAGGCCTGATCAAAAGTGCAGACAGAAACCAGGAAAGAACATCTTAATTCTGGATAGCCATGAAACTGCCTACAGAAAATAACAGCCTGCCTTTATGGCAACCTAGTTTGAAACACTCAGCTCCATCTCTGTATTGACTGTACAGCATGAAAGTAATTCCTCTGGAAGGGCTACATAAAAGAATTTCTATTCTTTCTCTAATGATAAAAATGTATTACCCTCTTTTGGTGCTTCATTCTGCCCATAAAATGTCTTGCAATATTATCTCATGCAAAAGCTTGCTCATTGTCACACAGGCAACCCCTATAACTTGGCTGGATTGTATTAAAAGACATAATCCCTTAGCAATGTTAGTACTTGTATCCCCAACTACATCCTCACTGTATAATGTAAATATGCAATACAATCATAATATAAAATATTTATGTACCTAGGCACACTACAGAATATCCATGTCACAGACTATTCTGAGTTGGAAGGGACCCACATGGATCATCGAGTCCAACTCTTAAGTCAATGGCCCACATAAGGGATTGAACCCATGACCTTGGTATTATTACAACCAAGTTTTAACCAACTGAGCTAATATTATATAATAGCTATCTTCCTGTAGTCACTACACTTCATCCCAGCCCAGTAACAAATGCCTGCCTTTTACATGTACCTGTTGTTCTTAATCCACAAATAAAGAACAGGCAAGTTGCTTCTAACAAACGTGTTCCTTACCTTGCAAAGGTGTTCATTTCATACAAAGTGACACTGTGATATTTGTGATAAAGTCTGTGTGCAATTGCAAACTGTCCTGCACTCTATGTGTGCAAACAAGATTTTTATCAAATACCCGTTTGCACAAATGAACCCTGTGGGAAGGTGCATGCACAGTGCGTTTGTGATTTAAGTTCAACCTGTACCCCAAGCTTCTAAGTACAGGCAAATATCCCCAGAGTGAACAAAAGACTGCTTGAACACAGTAACTGCAAAATTATTCTTGAACTTCATAGAAAGGTTTCCTATTCCCCTTCCTAATTTTCTGGCACCATTATCATCACCGAGAGGAGCTAGCCACAGATTCCACAGTTGGCACCAGGTACTGGGTATCAGAATGATCATGTAGAATTGCCATGGCTGAGAATGGATAGTTGCAGCCCTGCCTGATACTCAAGTTAGGTTCTCAAAGAAACAATAAGAACAAAAAAAAATTAAAAATGGCATTCTCTGTGAAAGTTTTAGTGATAATTCTGAATGATCATAACCTTGTTAATCACACTCAGAAGGAAAAATACTTGTTAAAAAGAATGCAGAAGTGGGCCCTTTTCTCTCTTTTCCCCTGTTTTTCCCTTCTATTCCCCTTAAGTATAATTTTTAGGAAGGAGAAAAGCAATTTTGGATAAAAATTACTGTAGGTCCTCCTCGTCAAAATTAAGGAAGGAAAATGTAGAGCGCCTGCATTAGTAATGGATACTGAACTCCAGTCAGTTCTGTTACTCTGGCCAACAACTTTTGTTTCAATGTAATTTCTACAGATTTACCTTGGAGTGAGAGACAAGAAGTGACAAACACAGAAAAAAAGAGCAAGTTTGTTACTCTTTCAACTTTTTACCTTAACTGCTACTCCAAAGCAGATATCCCTGTCTCTACAGTCATTCAAAGTCACCAGTCTGGATGCAAGAAAGCTTCCACACTTTCCTCTTCTCCTCAAACACTCAGTCTTCAACTGAAAGCACTTACTCTATTCAAAGCCAGTTTTCCCATGTTGAACAACAATGTTTCAATGCATTTAGGACCTGTGCAAATCTACACTTCAACAGCAAGCAACAGAAGCAAAGCAAAAAAATATCTGCATTATCAAGAAATAATTCTTTGAAGTAAATTAAAATAACTTTTAATTTGGAAAAGACAAATATTGACAAAAAAATCTGCAAGTATTTTCAAAGACATGGTGTTGGCAGAAGCTTGTTTTATGTATTTCAGTTGCTTGCTTTATTCAATGAAGCATTTGTCCCACCTAAAGAGAGGCCTAAGACATGTCACCCGTGTCATAAACAATCATAGATGATAAAGAGCTTCAAAGCAAATCTCTTATTTCTTATGCATAATTCTCACATGCAGGTCCAGCTGCAGTCACTGGAATGCAATACTACAGCTTTTTTTGCTGTCTTCTCCAGTGGTTATTGTTAATAGTGTAGGAAAGTGATACTTGGATTTTAGTTAAGACATTTTAGATTTCCAGTAAAGCACAGGCAGTTTTGATCATGAAATCATTGTAAATTTACAAGTCGTAAGCTGAGAGTTAAACATATGAGAACTGTTTCCTTATGCAGTTGGACAAACCTCCTTTCTAAAGATTTTGAAAGCTTTTTCTCAATTCTCTCATTGAAATCAGCTTTTACCTTTGTTATCTCTAGGTCTACAGCACTCAAGGCATCATATAACATCCAGAGAAAAATGTTAGCTTTGGCCAGACTATTATGTCTATATGAATACTTTACAAAACACTAAAGTAGACTTATCAGTTAGCAAAGCAAGAACCCTGGAGGCCTAATATTACTCAGAATGTGTTTGCAAATGTTTAAGGAGGCAGGGCTCAAAGAGGGATCCCTAAGAATCAAAGACAGATGTTCTCCTACCTGAAAGCCATTAGAGAGACCAAACTGCCGACAGATGATATCCTTGAAAGTCATAGTAAACAAGTGACAACTATTCACCAGGAATGCAGCAACCAGAGGAAACAGGTTAACCAGTTTGCACATCAGTTGGCCTTAAAGGTACTATAAAGTAATTCCTGTGGTTAAATTCAGATATTTCTCAGTGTATGCAACATTACTGGACACTAAATTTCTACAATGAAAATTTACTACAATGCTTTTTAAAATCTCTGTATTCCATTTGCAAAGGCCAATCTGTAATATAGAGGAGAGAGGCAACCATGCCTGTGGTTCGTGAAAAGCAGCTGACCAAGAAATGCTTCTTCACTTACTTCACTCACTCCATAATGAAATTTCTGAAGAAGAAAAGTCAAACACAACTGTAGTTGGATTTTGCATAAACATAACACTTCTAGTATTTTGCTTTTATGAGAAATCTCTCAGAGAGGAAAAAAAGTTCTCACTTAAGTGCTTATTAGTTGTGAGGAAATCTGGAAAGGTCAGAACCTCAGCCACGATTATTGGCTGGCTGGCTGGACATGTTGATGCTGCAGGCTGCATTGTGGTCCCAGATAAAGATAAAACTAGTTACTGAGCTCGTTCAGACATCAAAAACATTCTAGCCAGAGCAACAAAGACCTCAGCATGATCTCATTTACTCGGTCCAGTCTGCCTTTGTTTCTAATATGTGTTTGATGTTTTTTACAGTATTCAAAGGAACACTGCAATAATAAGAAAATAATATCCCATAGCCTTTTTTTCTCCTCTTGTTGACATTTTAAAGAACATACTGATAGTATGACATTATAATTACAGAACCATTAGACCTAGTTCTGAAGTTTTTACTTGGTTTCTGATTAGGAAAACAGCAATTTTTGAGGTCTGAGGAGTAATAAGCTCAACTCAGCACCTTTATATATTTATTTGTTTGTTTGTTTGAATAAAATATGCTGAACAGAAAAATATGAACAACAAAGATTGTGTTGTAGAGGACTGGCAAAAAATTTGATTCCTCTCTCCAACAATTTATATTAACACATATGCAAAATCACATACAGGTCATTCAGTTATAAAACACTCTTTTCTGCTTATTTGATTCATCTGGAAAAAATAACATGAGGAAAAACTTGATAGAAAACAATGGTTTCCTTCTGCTTATTCTCTCCACATATTCCTTCTGCCAAAAGAACAGGTGCTGCTGCTCTCGCAGGCACCACTGAAAACCTGGACTCTGCAGAAATAGTGCTTCCCTGAAAGGACCAGCTGAGCCTTGAGTAAGACAATGGCTGTCTGACAGGAAGCCCCCCAAAACCAGGGATATAAACAGAGATCTTTTTAAAAGATAAAAAGGTGAAAATACATATGCTGGTGCACACTGTGGTGAAACCCATGGATTTAAATGTTATAACTAGTTTTAACAATAATGCAGCTGGGTGTATGAGCTGTGCCTACACACACGCAGTCATTGGTAGGTCAGTAGCAATTTCTCCCCAGCACATTTCTGTTCAGGTAAGATTTGTTATGCATAAACAAAGGACACCTGCAAGGCTATCCTGGCCTCACACAGACATCGGCATGAGCTGACTGACATAAACTCCCTGATGGAAAACCCTGTTTCCAGCTATTATGCTCAGATGTATTTATTAATTTTTTGCAGATGCTTAAGATATATATTCATAACATGTTTTCATAAGATGTGTTTTGTACATAGCTTGAGATAGTCGACAGAGGAGAGTGGTCATGCAGATAGACTGTGGTAGGTTGAATTATAATAATTCACTGGCCAACATTTCGGGGAATGCCTGCTGACCCAGGAGAAGAAGGTGTCACAAAATGTCTGCTAGGGAAATCCCCATGACCATCTAGACAGTGAACGACCAACCTGTTAATGGTATTCCCTAAGTGAGTATTAACCTTTGCAGATGATCCCAATAAATCAGGTTCTTTAGCTAACAGTCTTTGCCTGGGTGTCTGTGTAGCATGCCAATAGAGAAAAGAAATAAACTTAGTTGGGATATGACCCAGATTGTGTATGATTTGCAGCAGCAGGAGTTTTCCAAGAAGAAGGAGGAAGGCATTTTAGCAATTTGAGCTTTAGCTCAAGGCTTAGGAAACTTAGGTTTAATTCCCTGCTCCAGCTACTTCCTTTCTATAATGTTTCTGAAAAGTTTCAAGGTGTTATATCTCTAAGTACCTTTAGCATTGGACCCTTAGTTTTACTGTAACCCAGTTCTTCATTTGTACACTGAGTATTACAGACCTTCCTCATCTCACGGGGGTGTTATGAAGGGCAAGTGCACTGAAGCTGGTTAGGTGTTCAAGTGCTGCAGAGGAGGGTGCCATGTAAACATCTGGCTCATAATCCTGTTGACGTGGTGCCTGGCTGTGTGACTAGAACAAATTCCTCTACCTCTGAGTACCTCATTTCATCTGCAGAACTGAGAGAATATTTTTCTACTCCCTTTCCAAAGTATATTAAAGTGCTCATTAATGCCAAAATGAGATGAGAAAAATAATGATGAGCAGTTTTTGAAAGCTTATAAATAAACAAAACATACTCTTGTAATCAGGATCTGTGATAGCTTTACTATGAAAGGAGACTGTAAACAACCAGGAGAAATACAGTCTAAACTAAAAGCCAAGGGAAGGAATGGATTTCTGTTTTAGGTTCCTTGATACCATGCAGAAAAAGAAATAAGGCTGCTCAAGAAAAAGATAATATCTTATCTGCTCAGTACAAGATTGAGACCATGTGGATGCAGAACAACTGAACACTAGGAACCTGGGCAAATCCTGACCCTAATGATTTTTTTGGTGTTTAGATGTCAGAAATATTTTAGTCATAAATCTTAGTCCGTCAGTTCTCTTGAATCAAATCCTATACTCTTCAGTACTGCAGATCTTTGTTTCTTTACACTGTGACTTCTACAGTCCAAGACATACAAAAGTATTTAGACATTTAAAATTGCAGAGAAATTACCACAGAGTTTTCAAAAGCTTGTAAGATGATAAAGTGCTAAATCCTACTTCAGTCTGCATTTACACTCTAGTCAGTGTGTGACCGCATAATTGCACAGCTCAAAGCCCTACAAATTAGATCTTCTACCATTTAGGTGCATTAGAGAATTTTTACCCAAATCATATTGCTATGATTTATTTTGTGCCTCCCTTATCAGTAACAGATGAGCAACTACTGAGAGAATTTTGTACAATATGAGTCATCTGGAAGAACTTTGGTAAGGGTTTTACTAAAGCTTAAATAATTGAGGCTTATTACTTGTGACTGATCATTTATTTGTGTAAGAGTGAAATGAAAGACTATACATTATCCAAAGGGAAATACTTATACAAAAAGGAAAAGGAAAACCCATGACTTTTTTCTATTTCTACTTAAGTCATGGTGGATGATCTACTTTATTAGGGGAAAATGTAGATTATATCTGCTACATCAGGTAGAGCTTCCATCAATCCATCACATCATTGCTCGAAAATCACCTGACTGCTGTGCCAAAATGTAAAAATCCTTCAGAGAAGAAGATGTAAAGTAACAGCTATTAGTCCTGCTACATCTGATGCATCACTGTGCCAGCTGCTTTCCATTAATAGATGATCTTAAAGAGACAATATAAAATGTTTCATAGAAAAGCTTGGTGTGCTGTCCAAAAGAAATTGCCGATTTGGGAACTTAATTCCCTCATCCCTGGAAGGACAGTATAAAGATTATTGATGCCACTAAATCAAACTCTGTTAATGATCTACATGAGATGAAAGTGAGGGTCAAGCCTATTATTTCTGCAAATTTAAGTTTCCTTTTACCTAGATGTATCTTTACAGAAAGTGAGGCATTCCATTATGAAGCTTCCGTAAGATGCTTACGGTTGATGTGTTTGGCAAGCAAAACGGTTTGTAGCAAGAAAAGAAACTACATGAAACTCAAGAGAATTCAGAGCTGAGAGATTCAATCACAGCTTGTTTTATGACAACTTTTTCACCCTCTTTTCCTACTTAATCAGTGGAAGCCTGTTCTACTGAGCAGCAACTATGTTCAGTATGGCTGGGAGAATCTTTTGCTGAATGACATTCTAGGTCAAAGTAAGGAAGCCATGAGGTGTCAGCATTATAATTGAAATGTTTCAGTTCAGATTTATTTATTGTCAAGCTGAGATCAGAAAGCAAAAAAAACCCCAACTTATTATTTAAATGTGCAAATCTATCAGTTAAATGCACAGATCACTGTATAGTTAGATACTGTTATTTTGCTGTTTTGCAGATAAATATGTAAATTAGTTCCTTTTCCTGTGGACAAATCTCAGTGATTCTGCACCTTGGATACAGACGTCATTATCTATTTTCTCAGTATTGACTCATAAAATCCAGTAGCTGAGAAGTATCATATTTTCTTTTAACATGGTATAGTTTTCTTTTTATATAATCCACAAATGGGTACAAACTGACATTTTTAACTTCACCTCAGAAGTGAGAATAAACCTCAACTAATAGGTTTTTCAGAATATTCCAAAATTTTTAGTTATTAATATCCTTTTAATGCGTATTTGACTTTGTGAAGTGAAAGCACATCTTCCCAGAATCTACCCAGGATATTTGCCAAGGGCTGTACATACATCAAGGACGACACATCTCAGTGTCAATGGACTGAACACACTGGTTTAAATGCCTGTATGCAAACCTCATACATGTATAATAATGCATAATGAGCATTATGAAATATAATAATGGGCAAACTGAAAATGGCATATTGAAGTTGTTATGCAGAGACAGAAATTGGCATTTAAACACTTAATATCTACTGTCACTCACAATAATGTTTTCCTAGGAAGATGCAAGACTTTGATTTTTTGATTCATGTGATGAATTTCCAATGATAATAACAAGATATTGCATGAATTATTAACATGTATTTTGGAAAAAAAATCCTGTCTTTCTATTATATGAAGAACTTTATTTTCTCTCAGTTTTCCTACTACTTCCCCAGAATAAAACCCTGGGGTCAGTTTTCAGAAGGTCTAAACGCTTACAACTCCCACCAACTTCAGTTACAATTCTGTTTTGAACACTTGTGAAAACCAGGCCTGTAGCACAGTGAATCTTGCTCCTTATGAAATACACACAGGTTTTCCTAATGTTCATACAAAGTCTCTGATTTTACAGTGCTGGCCTAAAGATTCACAGATGAAATCTGTTTATTATAATATTTCCTGTCTCTGAAAGATGAGAGCATGCTGCCCACATTTGAATCTATCCTTCGAAGGAGTTTTTGAGTTTCATGTCAGAGGTGGAGCTAATTATGCTGGGTTTAGAAATAAATCAGTAAACAGAAAAAAAATGAATCATAAGCACTTAATAACACTGATGCAATTACACCAACAAACACACACACACCTCTCCCCACATCCTCATTCAGCTGCAATAATATAAGCATTTGCACTCAGCTCCTGGGATTTGGAAAACGCTATTTTCCACTTTTGTTCTTTGAAGCATACTTGCTCACTTAACCTGTTAATTTTCTGCCTAGTTCCAGAAAGCAGTTAAGTATTAGATGTTACTTTCAATTTCCTCATTGCAATGTATGGTAGTATTTTCAGAACAGCTGAAGAGTTATCTGAGCTGGAAAGTGAGGACACAGAGGGGGGCAGGAGGAAACAAGAAAATGCAGAGATAGTGTGCGTGAATTGAATCCACTTGTTGGCGTCTTACAGAAAAAAATTAAACTAAACAATATATAGAAAAATATCTCTAGGGAAATCCTTCTCTCCTGAACTGTTTGAGTATAAATAACTGCTCTTATTTCATCAGTTCTTACCTTCCCCAAACCCAGCCTGCCTATTAAACTAACAGAGTTCTAAAATTAATTGATTGTCTTTGCATAGGGTGTATTTTTAAGGCCATGGACTGTAGACTACATGCTGCCATTGTGCCACACTGAATCTGTCACTGTGTGGAAGAGTTCAGCATGCTCTCTCCCTCTGTATCTCTCCAACATAATGTGTCACTCTAGAGAGAGCCTGTCAAACTCTGACAGTGGAAAAGGCATAATTACACCAAGAAGTAATTTGATTGGGAAGATTATCACAAAATTAGAGTTTTGAAAGGCGAGACAATGAAAAGTGCCACGAAAAATTATTTGAATCAATATAATGGTCTTTAAAATTTAATAATCTGGCACTACTTCGTACAGTTGAGCCATTGTTTTAATTCCTTTCTTTTTTTTTCTTGCTTGCACAACCAGATTACCCAGCAGCCTGTCCTGTCTTTATTTTTGGCAGCAGTGCTAAACCAATCAGGTATTTGTTACTTTAAGAGGCTTATATTTGTCTCAGCTATGATTACACTCTATCATACTGTATCACATGTGTGTGGTGTTACTTCCCTCTTGGCAAGCTGAAGATGCTGCTATTTAGCTAGTTACAAATAAGTAGGAAACGTTCTAAACCTTTTTATTCCCTGTTTGACAATCTACATGATGTTATCCTGTAGTAGTTCTGTAATGCAGTTTTTAAACCTATTTTAATGCAAATTGGGGCGGTCTCGTGGCGTAGTGGAGAGTGCTCCGGTCTCCGACTCCCAAGGTCGCGAGTTCGAGTCTCAGTACGGACCGTCCCCCCAGCAGTTCAATGCCTCCCTGCCATCCAATCCCGTCAGATCTCGGAGGGTCAGCCCCGGTTAGTACCGGGTGCTGTAGGTAGTCCTAAGGAGACTTCACTGTCACTGTCCAAGCTCGCTCGGCCGTGGCAAATGAACCTCAGGACTTAAACGGTGGGGCCAGTTCTGCGCACGCTGTGCCTCACCTAAAAAATCCACTGTGCAGGCTCAGAGGGCACACCCACGTGGGGAGAGCCCTGCCCAAATCTTCCTTTGCGAAGACTGGCCATTATATATAATGCAAATTAAAGCTATTACCTAATACCTAGACATGCTCAACTTGAATAGTGTTATTCAGACTGAAGGTTTGATTGTTGTGTTTATTATTTAACTCTTATTGCTGGGCTTGCACATATTTTTATATGATCCTTTTGTGTTTGTTTCTGTAATTAAAGGAAAAATAACACCTTTAATTATGTGAATGGGTTTTGCTATTGTTAATAATGTCTGTGGTGAGCTATTATGAAGTATTCACTCATGTGAATCTCACTGTGGAAGTGACATTGCCTTTCTTTAGCACACTAGCAAATTTTTCTTCACTTGCTAAAACAAATAGTACATAAAAATGTAATAATTACAGTACACTGTTTCTTTTGGATCTTTCACTCTGTCTGGTCAGTTACTAATTTTTAAGTGTAACTGCATTTTCTTCCTCACATTCAGAAGCACAATGTTGCCCTCACTGAAATTTTCAATGACATCTAGAAAAAATTGTAAACGTGGATTTCAGTGGAATAACAAACATTCTGGAAAAAATTATATCTAACAAACTGACATGTAGGTCTTCAGAGTCTTGACACTGTCTCCTTAAAAATTAATCTCTTTGATAGAGGGTCTCAAAACTGTATAATTACTCCAGTTAATGGATGAATTGTCCTCATTAAGAATCAGAATTTCTAGCATGAAACCTAGCCAAACAGAAACATGAAGTCTAGGCTTACTGGCTTTGACACAGAACAATCATTACAATTTCTCTGTATATTCATCAAAACTGCTCTCCTGCAACCATCTCTTGCAGTGGTGATTTTTTGAGAGCTGAATTGCATATCTCCAGAGCAGTAAAGAGTCAGAACAGTCACAGTTCCACATTCAAAAGTATGTTTTTAGGGTCCCATTGCAAATAATCTGAGATGCTGTTATCTGAGAAAAGAAGTTTCGCCCAGGGATGATTAATATGTAAAGCCATGTATTGCCACAGATTTGTTCTTTGTGAGTTTTATGGTGCAATGCAAGTCAAAATTCAGCCCGTGATTTTCATCTGCAAGCCTCTGCTATTACAGAATCCTGGTTAACTCCTTGTAAGACCAAGCGGTAAACAATCCCTTTACAATCCCTTCTGGTACATTTCTGTAAAGGACATCTCATTATGTTAAGCCAAGTTGGCAGAGTCATAGATACTGTTGAGCATTTATTAAAGTACCTCCTACATTGCTATAGCTGTGCAAAATCTAATTAGAATAGAAGCCAATGTATATAGCCTTATAAATAAAATAAAGTCTACAGTAGAGACCTGCTGTCTTTGCACATAATCAGTGTGATCATCTATACAGCAGATGGCTACTTAGTCAGTTGGCTAAGGGTTACAGTACATTTACATTTGTAAAAATGGATGAGAGTTTGTTAAAATCCTTCAAATAACTGCTTTTCCTGATGTAC
>VWZD01011163.1:435477-474361 GCA_013396695.1 Sakesphorus luctuosus | reverse complement strand
TCCTGATGTACTCAGCCAATAACATAATTTAAAGGATAGTTTATTGGCTAATTGAAAAGATCAAAAGGGAAATCAGACTGGCTAATTAAGGAGCTGTTGTAATAACACCTTTTTATCTGTTTCCATTTAATATTCCTTGATTTTTACTATCCTGAAAAAATAATGACACTTCAGTGAACATAAAGCTTAACTGCACTGCTGCTCTGGATAATCTTCCAGACATTTAACAGGTTTTTAGCCATATGGACAATGCATGTACAGCTAGAAAACAGCTTTAATCCAGGTACATATGAATTTACAGGGAAATAAAAGGGCTATATGTATCTAGGGAAGTAAGGGGCAAGCATCTCGAAATCCCAGAAAATACAAAAATGCTTATTTGTATACCAGGTATATTAGAAAATTATCTTCAAATAATAACAGTAAAAAAAATACCAGTAAGCACAGACTCATGAATTTATAATCTCTTTCTCTGTAAACACACAGAGACTAAAGGAAGGTTGTGGATAGCTCTATAATTAACTTGTTTCTGTGCTGCAGTTAAAAGTGTTTCTATATTTTGATGTGCATGAAAATTACAATGTATCCTTCCCAAAATTACCACACTGACTCATTGGTAATGAGTTTATACAGAATGAATCCAAAATCTCCTAATTTTTTAAGGAATAATAATTAATTAAAATTTACTAAATGTAAATACTTAGCACTCAATGCCAGACTAATTTTAGTAACAATACCATTGAAGCTCCTGGACATGGCTAAAAAAAAAAAAAAAAAAAATAAAAAAGGACAATTTTTATGGATAGGCTACATTATAATTTTACAATTTTTCAGTATTAAGTAATTTTTACTTCCATTATTTTATTCATTGTAACAAAAAGTTAGTTATTCACTGCACTCCAAAGGATAAATAGTCGACTCCAAAGCATACTGTGAAGAACAGTCTCTTCTATACACCACACCATGCTTTAGATGGCTCTTGGCCTGTGCTCCATGGAACAGTGAAGATACAGATTTTGACAAGACAAGACACTGCTGATGGATCACTCTGAAAGGAGTCCTTTTCTGTGCAAAGAACCATTTTTGAGATGATAACTGCAAAAATTAATCATTCATTTCAAATCTATGATTTCTGAATGCCTAACCACTGAACCTTATTATCATATCTGTGGTGGAGCAGGAGGAGACACCAATGTATATATACTTGCAAAAAGAAAAGAAGTGGGTAAGAGAAGCAAAAGAGTAAGAGAAGCAAAACAGTAAGAGAAGCAAAAGAGTACCTGCACTGGCTTCAGGGGACAGGGATGCAGGAAACTGTGTGTATTTGTGGAGATACAAAGACATAGGTATATGTTCAGGTGTCATAATTGAAGAAAGCCACAAAGGATAAAAGCCAGAGCATTTTAAGATACAGGAGGAAGTGAAAAACTAGCCTGGTAAAATGCAGGACCTCTTAATCCAGTTAAAAAGGATAGCTTGCAGGGGCAGGTTTGTGCAGTGATAATGGACTTAGAATGCCCTGTTGAATCAAACAATGCTAAAAATGTTGATGAAAGAATGATACTTTTTATTTGAAGTTACTGAAATTATCAGTGGTTACACTGTGATTGATTTTCCATGTTCTTTTACGCTTAGGAACATCATTTATCACATAGGGAGAACCAGAGCAACTCCCCAAAAACCCCTTCTGAAGCAAAAGGTGGGACAAACATACCCTGGAGTAAAAATACCCTGCAGAGATGTTGTGAGTTTTCTTAAAAATGCATTATTACCTCATAAATTAATAATTAAGATTTTTAGCACTCCAAACAGTTCTAGTTTGAAATGTGCTGTAAAGGTTCTGAAACGACTCAGCATTAATAGCAAATTTATCAAATGAAGACTGAAGAATTTGTGGTTCTTCACCAATGAATGATGAAATTTTTTAGAAATGGAGCTGTACAGAATCAACTTTTCATATTACTTCTTTTAACTAATCGTATGTTTCCTTATATAATTTTTCAGCATTTATATTCTTTTCCTTTCAATTGACATATTTACTTCTTGGTGATGCTACCCTTTCTGATATTTGAAATAAATGAGAAGAGAGAAAACATTCCACTTGCCTGCAGTGGAACAGGAATTTTGATATTTTCTAAGGTGAATAAAGTTAAAATAAAATTGAAATCTTTTCCCCTCAAATCTCAGATGATTTTTAATTGATTTTGATTTATTTTTTTTAAGATTCTAAAACACTTGAATAACTTCCTTTTTCTGCCTACAAGTCCAAAACAAGCATTTGGTTTAGATCTGAAACTAGGTCAGGAGCTGACAAGATATAGTGATAGACCTACTTTTTTAAAAGTGTCAGCTCAAATACTTTTTAGCTGCTGGGGATCTTTCTTTGCTGAGGGCTGTGGGGGTGACAGTGAGTGCATCCCTTAAGGAAAGCTGTTTGGAGTCCTACCTTAAAGAGAACAGAGCTACCTGCAGTGTGTGTGGTGGCTTGTGACCAATGAGAGGCTGTGGTGTATGCAAGGTGAATTGGTTAACCAATTATGTGGTAGCATCTTGGATGTGAGAGTGCATAAAAGGTGTGGATATTACTGTGTGAGATGTAGATCTACTAGGATGTGAAATGATGTCATAAGAGCTTCTAGGAACTATTTACTTCTACTACGAGCTATGAAAACTGTCTATTAATCTATCTTGAATAAACTCTCAAAGTTGTGAGCCTTCTGATCAAGCCTTCTGATGTCTGCTGTGCCTGAGCTCTTCTGACTGTCAGTCCAGCGCCCTAGCTCGGTATAAGGGGCTCCCCCTATAGAGGGCTACTACACGGGTGCCTGTGTTTCCATCTCCTGTGTGGGGTGGTGCTGGGCATGGGGCTGGTGTATGAGTCCCTGCCATCCCTGCTCAGTGCAAGAGGAAAACAACTCAGAGGTTACAGAGGTGATATTTGATCAGGAACTGGTGGGCATGGAAGAGCTTCCTTGTGGGAGAACAGGCCCTTCCCTGTAGTGCTTCCAGCAGGCAGCAAATGAGGAAAATACTGACCATTCCAAACGACCATCTAATCAAACCTCTGCTCTCCCCCAAATTAATCTTTCCATGAATATCAACCTCAGAACAAACCTGCTTCTAAATTACCTATTCATGTCTCCTTCTTCACTATGTCTAAAGGGATTCCTTGCCTTTGCAAATGTTAATGGAGATCAAACTGCAAAATCATCACAACTATTTCAGACTTCATTTGTTTGGCAGCTTTCTTAAACCCTGGGCTACTTCTAAAAGTAAACCCCCTTAGACATTGCTCGATAAAGAATTATTTGTAAAGGTTCATTATTTGCAATACTATGTCTAGAAAAGTGAGTAGGTTATCTATAGTATCTTTTTCTATAGAATTGCTAATTTTAAAGGATTTTAATACATCAAGTTGCAATTTACTCAAATATTTTTAAATCTAAAAGCCTGTCGTAATTCTTGACTGCAGCCATTGAATTAGAGCAATTAATCAGCTGCTCACTTCTCATGCTTCACAGATTAGCAATAAAAATCTTGTAGTATTTCATATTCTTTTCAAGTTATGCCTACCTGAGCAAACACCTGAGGCATTAGTGACTCCTAATATCTTAAGAACAATTACTTGCTATGTGAGAATGGCATTTTACCAACAGCTCTTCCATTAAAGCAACCTTCTGCTTTGTTAATGTCACGGTCTTTTTTAAGATCCTGACATTGTTACAGCATGTCACTGCAGAAGAAAATCTTTGATGTTTTTAAATACCAGAGGAATAAATACATATTGCTAGTGGTGACAACTTATGATTCAATTTTTTTTCTCCTTATGAGACCTTGAGCTCTCCATAAGACATATGTAAATATAAAAAGGACATCACTGAGCGCAGCCCAAAATTCCAGTAATTGGAATGTTTCATCTCCCGTAAAAGTTATTTATTTAATGTTTTGAGATATTCTTGTTGTCTAAGACAATACTGTAGAATGTGTGGTATATAGATACTAATTATTTTCCCCGAATACAGGAAAATATTCTGCTTTAGAAGGTTAGCATTTCCTTAAACATAATAATTATCTCCAAAACCACAACCTTAAAGGCTGTTTTAATTTGTTGCATTTAAAATCACATATGCATTACAAAAGCATGTCCATTTGTTTGTTTGTTTGTTTTTACTGGTGTTTCTGGCAGAAGGTATGGTAATTTTCATAATTTCATTCTAGCACATATGCCATTTTGAATGTCATGTGTCAAACATCTCATCTGATCCAATGTATGTTGAAACTAAAATGAAGCCCCTTATTCATTTCACTGAACATTAAACATGACCTCATATGTAAAATGGGAATGAACCCCATTTTTATATTTGCAGAATAGGAAAGTTTGAAAGACATGGTGAATTGTGACAATGAAATTATTTGATCTCTTCCTGGTTTTCCACCATCTCTTCATTAAGCTATGTACTAAAGTCTTAACAGAGCTAAGAGGAGCTAGAGGACAATTCTCATGCAGCTTAGAAATAAGATCTCCCCTTTACTGGCTATTTCATGTGGCTGTATGCAATTCAGATTGTAATGTGAAGTTCTGCCTGTCTGTCTTGGTATTGTATGTCTGTGACCTCGAGCAATTGAGAGATATCATGTAGCTACTGTGCACTGGAAATATATGAGAAACCATTAGAAGGAAACAAAATACATATTGTTGTAATTGACTGAAATGGGATGCTCTTGCTACATTAAAAATGAAGCACAAAATCAAAACCAGATACAGAAATAATTAGAATGCTGGTAGGATGGGGAGAAGATTACCAGTTACCACGCACCACTGCAGTATTCTGAGGTCTATTCAAAGTTATCACATACAATCTCAACCATGTTTTTGTTAAACAATTGAAAAACTTCATTCAAGAAAGGCAGATTCAGGTCTACCTTTCTTGAGGACCAGTGACCCATTATTTTCTATAGGTTCCTGCGGCAACTACCACTTTGTTTTGTACATTGAANTAATTTTCAGGATTTCTGTTGGTTTGCAGAGCTATATATGGCCAAACAATATTAAAACCAATGCTAACATCTATACTGAATGGTTATAATGCTTATCCACCAAGTCAGAGGCACCTTTTCTTCTATAGGCTGCAAAAATGAAAGTAAAAGACTGAGAGGAGAAACCCTGTCAAAGGATGTGCAGCAAATTTAGAACAAAGTGGCATGAGCATCACAAGTGCTGAGATGTGCTTTGAACCTCTACCAATAGGGCAGAACATCCTCAACTCCCCACTAGAGAGATCACTAACTTGATCCTTATGG
Organism: Sakesphorus luctuosus; assembly: GCA_013396695.1. Taxonomy (NCBI): domain Eukaryota; kingdom Metazoa; phylum Chordata; class Aves; order Passeriformes; family Thamnophilidae; genus Sakesphorus; species Sakesphorus luctuosus. Next base: position 469,060 of record VWZD01011163.1, on the reverse strand, counting down.
AATTTTTATTCTATTTGAATATCAAACTGTATTCTTTCTCATATCTTATGGAGAAACAGTTTATTGAGATTAAAAATGACCTCCTCCAGACAACTGTATTTTCATTTACTTCAACTAATTTCTATCAGTAAAACCCATAACACTTACCTTTGTTTTCAAATTAACTGATTAAAACCTATAACATAATTTTTATCCTTTTTTCCCCCCATAAATATACACAGTTTTGCTTCTTTAGCTATTCTTTTTCCTTCCTATATGAATAGGTCTGAATATCAATTGAAACACATCACTGAGCAGTGAAACTGAACTGGTTTCCTTTGAGGAGATGCTAATATCAACAGCAATTTATAGTCCTTTTAAGATGCTTTTTGATTTCAGATACTCATTTTTCTGCATTTGAGGAAATGGAAGTAATGTGATTATAAGACATTTAGAAGTTGAACTTCCAGAACTGTACAGAAATTTCTTTCTTGGTGCATTAATCCTCACATAAATGCGGTAATGTTTAGGCTGAAATTAAGAAATGCACACCTTTGTTGCAAACATAAACACTGTTGATCATCCCAACTATTTGACCATCTTTCACCAGCACCCTCAGCACACTCCACATGGCTTCTTCATATCTGGTTCATTACAATAAATAAGAAATGGCTCCTCAAAAAAAAGAGATGTGTAGGCAGTTTGATCAACACTACTCTCACTGTCTGTAGCCTTCTCTGCTACCTGAGTAAAAGAGAACTCTCTTTTAAGTCTTGCATGGATTAAGGAAAGTAAAATTTAATTGCTGCTTAGAAACGCCAATGCCTTCCACATATCAATTGCAAGCAAACATTTTATTGCTAAAGATGACTACTCAGTTTTTTAGAAATCTCGAGTGAGTTCTCATCCACTGGAAAGGAAGATGGTGGTCTATGTGCTACATAGATCATGGCTTATAACTATTTCCACTCTTTCATCTGAATTTGCATTTTAAATAAAATACATTAAAGCTTTAAGCTAGCCAACGTGAACACAACAGCAAATCAGAACTTATTTTGGAGATCCATGGCTGCACTTTTATTGGAAGAAGTTGGTGAAGACTGAAGTTGAATAGAAATTAGGAAATAATATAAATTCACAGGCAAGCAATTCTAAGTCTTCCTTACAGATGTCACCCTGCTGATAAAACTTTTTACAACACCTTAAAGAATATTTTCAACACCTTACCTTACTTGTTTTTTGTTTGTTTTACTTCTAGGAAGCCATGAATAAATAGTGGTTCATTTTTAAAGCTTTCTAATTAAATCAGTGACTGTATCAATGGATTCCAAGTTGGGAAGAAGCAAGTTAGAAGTGAGCTTTTAGCATAAAATCAGCTTTCACTTTTACTAGGGCTAGTTTTAACTAGACACCTAGGTACTTATGGTATTTTTAAAGGAAGCACAGATGTTCCCCAAACATTTGATCTCAAGTTCAGGTGTTTGCTTTTTTACATTAAGCTATGTCTTTCTAGGCTGCTTAGGACATGTATAGAACTCCTTCTATTTTAAATACAGATTTTCCACTTTTTCCAGGCATAACAGGACGTGCAGAAACAAAACGGACCTCTTTGAGAGGATAGAGCCAAGACTGGCTTACAGAAGATGATGCAAGAAAATCAAAACTACAGTTTTGTAAGAATCTTAGGATATCTGTAAGGATCCTCCTTATAGTAAAACAGAAATCCTGTTACAAACATTTTGGTAAAACATGAGTTCAATTGGAAATCATTACCTTTAAAGATCAAGTGGTTGAAAAAAAAATTAAAAGTAAGAAACCATTAAATTAATCTACAGTTAACCTTGGGAAAAAAGCCTTTAAAAACATATATTAACCCTGACAGAGCCAAAGAACACCACTAACAGGTGAACATTTTGACCAGACTGCTGTGCTAAATGAAATGTTGACTCATGGTAACACAATGTAGGAAAGATTTTAGAACTGCAACTCAGTTTTACATGTTCTCTAGATCCACAGAACTCATTACGTGGTTCGGTGCCAAACGGAGAGCTGTAGCTGTGAGGTATCGAGTACAGGTGATTGCAGTGATACATTTCTCTGAGATCTTATCTGAAACAGATAACGCAAGAATTGCTCTGTTTATCTGAAATGCAGAATATGAGGTGTTTAATATTGCTTATCTTAACTTCAGGCTCATAAATCCCCTGTTTTATGTGTCAATACTCATATTGCAACTTCTCAGCTCAGGTGTCTTAATTCACACATGGCCTCTTGCAAAAATTATCCTCGTGCTTTCAAAACAGGTCTAACATGAACAAAGTTACCTCTTACACCTAACATCTGCTCTCCTCTACCTACTTTGTATAGCATTGTAATTATATTGGAATAAAAATATTGTTGTAATATTGTAATTCCTGGTTCAATTACAACCAAGTATGTCAAAAAACAGCAATTCATTGTTCCTCCTATTTTCAAACTTTCCAGACACCCATTTATAATTTCTGCTTTCATGAGGATGTCCAAGTCTTTAGGATGTTTTCTTAAAGACAAGAATTGGTAGCTGGGAATCTGATACGGATGTTAATGACACACATATATATATATAACATAATACTGGAAAGAGTTAATGCTGTCTTATTTACTAAGTGACCTCCAGACACTGTCACTTTGGCCCAGCTGAAGTGATTGATGACTGGAGAGAAGAGGTTAGTAAATATCCCTCAGGTATTTGTGTACAGCATCCTTGCTTACACCCTTTCGAACATCTCCAGAGCCAGTTTGATTTATTGTATTGCTTCAAAAGGGACTTGACAAACTCTTAATCAAGGCATCTTTTATTAGCACAATAACATCAATGCCAGTGTCATCTTTCTCCACTACACTCTTTCTATCATCTGGTTTTAAGTGTTTTAAAAACTTTGTTTTGTAACTGAATATGGGTATAAAGCATCAAGCCTGAAGAAAAATACTGCCTGAATGCACCAATAAAATAAATTACTCTGATTCAGAATTTTTGGATCATCAACTAATTCCCACTTGAGTTCTTTCCGGAAAAATTATTGGATAAAGATAAACCATGTACTCTTCCAAAATCCCTCCCCACCCCTGCACCCCACTTAAACAAACATAAATAAGATTTTGAGACTAAGAGAATAGAAGTCCATGACATTCAGGTGAGTTCACCAGAATCAGGTGAAGAAGCTTCTCTAGGAATCCTTGCCCAACAGAGAACTGTAAACATGTTTTTGTTACATGCACCGCAGATCTGCTTTCCTCCAATACTGTACGGCCTGTCCAAGCAAATGCAACAGACTCTATTTCCTTGGTAGGAGCAACAATGGATGTTTTTCAGAAATTGCTCCCAAAATGTCCCTAGAATTTTTAATCCATATTCTAAATACATGAATATTCAATAGCATCCAGAAAGATCTCTGTATCTTGCAAGATATCCACATTAGAAAAGTAAATTATAAATTGCCTTCTGGTGGTGAGAGTCAACATATTTTGCATTAAATCAACATAGCTATGCCTGATTGCACTATTCAAGCAGTTTGTTGACACTGAGACATGATATTACTACTTTCATAACCAAAAACTTGCACTAAAAAAAAAGAGAAACAAAGGACAACATGATCTAATATGATTTGAATCTACTAATGGATATTAATGCTCTGATATCTTGTATAGAGGATCTAGATATTTTCAAATCCATACAATGTTATTATTTCATATATGTTCATGTATTTAAAAGCACCTAAGGTTTCAACTCCAGGCGCTGTGATTATTGTCAGTGTTTGCTTATGAAAACTTTCTTTATTAAATGCAATGAGACAAAAAGAGAATCAGTTCAGTTACAAAGTAAAGTGGTTTGCACTTTCAAAAGCCCTTGATAATTTCCAAACCTAGGACCTATGTTTCAAGGACGTATCATTAACTACTGAAGCAGAATGAAGCATTCTCATGGTGAGGAAAATTTCATGGTAAAAATAGCCTTTGAGTAGGTCACACAACATTAGCAGAATAATTAGTCTTTGACAATTGTCAAGGACAATTCAGAATAATTTATTTTAGAGGCATGGGTTTTTTTCCTTAAATCCAGTATGCATAGGTATAGAATGATCTTTAAGGTACAACTTTTATTTTCCTTATATTGTAACTGAAATCACCCATATGCTTAGCTGTTTGAAAGCTTAGACAAATACAGTATATTATATTTACAGTGAGAATCTTGAAGCTCACTGTCCATCACCACCATCCAGAAAATTTAACTATAATGCACTTCTAATACTGACAAGCTCTCACATCTCACCCTTCCTATGATAACACCTTGGCTATGTTGGCAGAGCCTGTAGCCTTGCCTACCAAAACTCTCTGAATATGTTGTGTATATTAAAAATTTATTATAGGTGAGTCACACAGACCGCATCAAATCTGAAGGTTAAACTCCAGCTCACTTCACTGGACTGCCAGGCACTTCAAACAGAAACATCACTTGGGTCTTAGAGCTTATTCCATCTGGGAATACAAAGAAGTAGCAGATGCTACTAGGGGTATTCTAGTTGAGGTCGTTCACTGCAAAATCAGGCATTCTCCTGGGCTCAAAGTTATGAAAAGCTTTCCCTAACTTTCTGAATCAGGACCTTAATAATGATTAAAATACATAAACACCCACTACACAAAGGATATCAATACTTCCTGCCAAGGACATTCCAAAGTCTAGTTTGACCTCTCTGGGTTTCTCATCTTTTTCCTTGAAAGAAATTATAATGAACAAGTAGAGTGTTCCTGTTGGTAACATCAAGAGGGATGAGCCTGTCTGTTCTTACGCTTTTACTTTGGGACAACTTGTAGAAAACATCCGATGAGAAATTAGGTGAAAAAATGTCATAGTCTCAAAAAACTGCTGGCTTATAGGAAAGAATGTAAACAACTTTCTCCAATACATTGCTTATATCATGGCACTCCACTGGAGAGGGGCAGTGCCACGTCCTTTTTTCCTCCATATTTTTCTAGAGTTTAGAAATGATACCTTATACTGTGTGTCCGCACAGCCTCAAAGACAGTGCAGGTGTTCTCATAGGTGTTCCCTCAAAGAACTTTCTTTGTCCTTATTTCACACAGGTGCACAGATGAGTAAGTGACCTTGGTCACTTTCAAAAAGGACTGGCCAGTGGTTTCCAGTGTTCTGGTGGTTGCTAGCTGCTGTATCCCAGTACTAGTGAGCTCCCAGTGTACCAGATTCCAGCAGTGTAAGGCAGTCTTTTCACTGCTCTAGCTCTGAGCTGTGCTATATGCAGAGCTAGGAGAATCTGGGTCACAGATTTTATGCTGTAGTATGCCAGGGGGACTTGTTATTTCACTTGTTTGCTCTCCATGGCAGCCTGATGCAACTTGGCATGCAAAAATACGTGCAATGTCACACTGTCCAGGAAAGTAACACATATCACCCCTGGGTGAGCCTGAAAGCCAATGGTTTTCTGATTAAATGCATTGGGCAACACTTGTCTCCCATTTGCACCACCAAACCTCAACACTCTTCACCAGAGTTTAGTTGGATATGTGTGCAGGAGTTCAGGTAAGAAGACAAACTGAGATTTATGATAAATTTTTTTCAGCTTATTAGGACCAAGGCTTACTCAGGAAACTGGGAATTCTTCTTGCACATTTAAACTATGATAATCTGCAAGGCTCATATTTAACTTAGCTGATTTTTATGCGGTGCAAATTAGCTACAGATTGGGGAGATAATGAATCAGTGTTTTGAGTTGTTGCATCTGTGTTTTTCCAGTTCAGTTGATGGGTGCTGGTTTTCACAGTCTTATAACCTACTTTTTTTGTTATGTCAGTCACCACTAGTCACCACTATGTGCCTGGACAGAAGCTAATATTCTTTTTGTTTTGATAATGCATAAAGCTTTCAAAGCTCTACTGCTAAAATTAATAAGCAGTTTCTTAGAATAAAATTATACAGTTGAAGTTAAAATTATGTTCTCTCTCAGACATTATCAAGCATTAAATGTCATAATTTCCTCTAACAAGGAATAAGTTTAACAATTCAGGGGAACCATTAATACTTGTACAATGCTTTTCAAATAATTTTTATATTAAATCTTTTAAATTTCATATGATAAAAGTATATGTTAAAATGTAAAAAAAGAACACCTCTGGCTATAGAATATGATTATGTTTGGAAGGCATATTGAGACATCTGATTGTGGCCAGCATTAAACTGGATTAATCTTTTACTTTCTAATATTACATGTCTGTATATTAAATTTCCAGGTTCTAAGAAGGTGTGATGAGATACTTATTTTGCCCTTGGTAGGTGCTCCATGAATAAGCCATGTCTATGAATGAAAGCAAAGCTATGACATTAAATTGGATTTTATTCCAAGAGAAACTTTGAGCTCCTTCCTGAGCTGTGTAAAAGCCTCTGTGCTTCTACTCAGCTGGGAAAGCTTTTTGCCTATTTTTGTACACTATAGTGTGTTGGCTTCTCCAGTCATATGCAAATGCTTGTGTAACACCAGGATAATATATAGCTTTATACACCGCAGACAAAAAGGCCTGTGCAATTTCATTCTTGCTTCATTTTCTTTTGTGAGCAATGAGGTTGCTTTCAGAATCACGAGAAGCAGAAGTTACAATATAAGACATATAAACCAGGCCAGATTACCATCATTCCCAAGCAGAGACCCTTCACCCAATCCATGCATGGTCCATGGCATCACAGATATCACAAGATTCTTAGTTTCAAATCCAGACAGCTGTGGCACTGAACTGCTTTCTTTCTCAGAATGTGATGAAAAATTCATAGAAATGCTGCCTAAGTATCATCTTCACACTTTTTCTTAGCCATCTAAATGTAACTTTCATTTATTTTCTTCACGTGTATTTGGTTTCTTGTTGTTTTTCCCCTGATACATCATTCCACTCTGATTAGACTCTCTTCATGTTTTAGCTGCTATCAATTTTATGTCTCATAAGAAAGCTACAAAGCAATTGGTTGTCTTCGTAGCTTTATTCCTGCCTTGTTCCAGGGAGCACACACCACTGAGATTTTCAGGAGCTGGGCACGTTATGCAGTCAACGACAAGTTCTGTACTGCCTGGCACTCCCTTGACTGCTTTTCATCCAGACAGGACAGTTCAATAGAGAGTGTTGAACTGATGACCTTCAATATCAGCAGTTCCTCTCTACAAGGCTCAGCATAAATAAAGCAGTTCACCTCTCTTCTCAACAAAAAGAACTCCTAAAAATGTTTAAAGTACTTATTGTCTACTCCACTTAAGATTCTTGTGGTTTGAAAAGCTAAACTGAGGGAAGGAAATGTCTCTGTTCAGTGCCAAAAGTCCAAACAAAGGTTGGTGTAGGAAATTCGGGATTTCTTAATCATGTACTTCATAGGAAACATGAACAAATACTTTCCATTCTGTAGCTTGTTTCAGCCAACAGCTTCTTATTTTTTCATATCTATAGTTTTTTCCCCTATGATATGGAATCATAGGAAAAATGCATTTTGTACTGTTTTTACATTCACTATTATGAAGACATGACACTGAAGATCTAGAAAATTTGACACTGCAAGACTGTAAATCTTCTCAAAGAAAACATATTTTATACAGAGAAGGAACTAAATTCTCTCTAAAACAAGGAAACAGGAACACCATGATCTCTTCAGGCAGAGTTAGGAACACTACCAGAAGAACAACAGTGGAATCTGTGACCTGACTTCTACTTATATCACTAGTTGATTCACTTTCTCTAATGTCTAATATACATTTCCTATTTTCATTTTCAAATAAGCAAAGGCTTGATCTTCACAAAAAAAGATGGTCAGACATTGAAATTGGCTGCCCAGGGCAGCATCTGAGACACCTTCTCTGAAGGTATTTTAAAAGCCCTGTAGATGTGGCATTTAGGGATATGGTTTAGTGGTAGGCTTGGCAGTGTTAGCTTTACAGTTGGAATCAGTGGTCTTACAAGTCCTTTGCAACTTAAATGATTCTGTGATTGTATGACATTGTCTTCTTCAGAGCACAGCAGAATCATCTGCAATGATTGGTTGTCCAGTATTTCCCTTCCAGGAGCTAAGCTGAACTGTTGTGTTATTTACTGCTTTGAGGATTTGGAGGGACAGGACAGCAGATTACTTTTTCTCCTTTTAAGGTTATGCTGCTGATGCAAGAGGTAAGAATAAATCATGGGATGTGGGAGATGATAAAACTGGTGCTGCTGCCAAACATTTTGCACGACTAATTCTGTGCTCTTGGCATATAATCCTGAGTGTGAGGTCCCAGTTCTCAAGTGTGCCATTAAACATGTGCATGTGGGAAGGCAAAAGAGAAGTATCTGGAGCTAGTCTTTTGCTTTAGCAAGAGGGTCTAATAAATAATCACATGAAAATAAGATTTTGGATGTTTTTCATTTTATATGGTTGTATTTTATTCTATTTTTATATTATTTTTATATTTTATGTATTTGTAGACATAAAACACCCACAAACAACCAAACTCCCCAAAGCACAGAACATTTAGAAGAATCACTTTAAAATTGTTTAGATCTACGTTCTGCCCAGAGATTATAAGGGCAAACTTAAAATTAATGCAGAAATATATAGAATTGAAAGCAAAAATAACACAATCTGAATGACCAAAGTGAATTACTCCCTATGGGTTAGAAGCTTGCAAATTAAATACTAAACATTTCTAAATTACTCTAATTTTCTAGATGCAAAGAATTCACCTGGTACTTTCATTAATGAAGCATTTCAGAAGGTAAGTGCTCAGGTTGCTATGGTTAAAATGCAATTTCAAGTTGATGATTAGGTGGCTTGTTTGTGTGCTTGGCAGGGGGCAGTGGTAGTCATGTTTACGTTTGAAGTTACAGTTTTTGTAGAGCACTTTGTTACAAAGTAAACAGCCTTATTGTGATTGGAACAATAAAAAATCCTTGTGGGTTTTTTTAATATTATTTTCATACTTTAACAGTGCAAACAGGAATAGAAATCATCACAAAAATTACTATCTGCCTGGTAGCCGTCTGTAAAATACCTGTAGAATAAACATCACCTTCATTCCCATAAGTGTATAGAACTGTCTTCTCAGAAGAAAAAATGGGAAGCTGGGAAAAATCAGCACTACCTCGAAAGACAATGAGGTAGCAATAGCCAAAGACTAACAGTAAGGCCACAGTTTTCAGTTATTTCACTGCACATTTTTTTTTTAGATTTATCTAATCTCCATTGGAGAATGAATCAGTATGGCCAGGCTTCATGAATGAAGATTTGGGAAGGGCTCTCCCCACGTGGGTGTGCCCTTCGAGCTTGCACAGTGGATTTTTTAGGTAAGGCACAGCATGCACAGAACTGGCCCCACCGTTTAACTCCTAAGGTGCATCGGCCGGGCGAGCTTTGATGGTGACAGTGAAGTCCTCAGGACTAGAACCTACAGCCCCCGGTATTCCCAGGAGGTCTCCCATCCAAGTACTAACCAGGGCTGACCCTGCTGAGCTTCCGAGATCTGACGGGATTGGGCGTCAGGGTGGATGAAACAGTATTTGATGCTAAAATGTTTATGTATTTCACCACTAAACCAAATCAATACAACTGGTCAAAAAATGCAGTATGTAAATATGAAAAATGTTTAAAATTCTTACTGAGGCTATTGATGGAACTACACTATATGAGACTTGTAATACAATAAGCACATAATTTTGAGACTGTTATTGTTATGGATAATGTTGCAACAAAAGCGATGTATTGCTTATAATATATTTGCTATTTTATATTTCAGCATATTGTCTCCTATTAAAATGAAATACTTCCTTACTAAAATGAAATGTGACATTAAAATCACCTAACTCATTGTGTAAAAAATGGAACTTTTTCAAAAAATGCAAAATGTTCAGATTTCTTCTTTTTATTTCAATGCAGAATAAAAGCTGGGAGACAAGAAATTTCTTTTTTAGTTTTTATTAGTTAGCAGCAGATTAATAAACATATTTTTTTTAAAAAAAGAAAAACCTATGGCCATGCAGAGCAGCTGGACACCTGTATTCGGCTGTTTTAAGAAACAGTCTGTTCTTAGAGATGTGTTGAACAAAAATTAATAGGAGAAAAATATACCTAGAATTCTATCTGTTATGGTCATTGGATCCAAAATATGACCAATCCTCATTTTTATTATGATAATGAGCAGCCTAGTATTACTTTTTTAAACATTCACAGTGTATAAATAATCAGGGACTACTCAATGTACAGTGAAATGTATTTATTTTAGACACTGGGCACATATCAAAACATCTCCCTCTGTTTCCAAGTCCTATTTTCCCTTTGTTTATGACTATTTATTTATTATATCCCTGTCTACATTCAGGATTTGTGTGTAAATGTTTATGGAGATTAAACTATTTTTTCCCATTGTGATACATCCTCCATCTTACCCCAAGATGCTGGTTATATATTTGCTACTTACAATATCCTGCATTTATAGAGTATAATAACGGAATACAAATATTTGTACCAAAGGTCATGGCTCATATTCTGTTCTTAAACCCTTTTAAATTTAATGGCTTTGACAAACACAAGAATGACCAAGACTAGGCTGGGATATGGTGACTTTCCAACACTGCTTATCCATCTCAACATGGAATCAATATATTCTTTCAAGCATTCTACCAATAGCTTTACAGAACTATAAGTTAACAAAGAGAATGTTTAGCCATATGCCAGTTAAAAGGCCACTTGAAAGATGCATCCATGCCATTCCACTAAATGGCTGAAAGATGCTGTATGTTTTTAATACAGGCAGAGAGCCCTGACTGATACCTGATTTTTAAAAGAAGAGTGGTTTGTTTCTTAATTATAAGAAACATACAGGTATGCACATGTGCGAGTATAGCATAAACTTAACCCATAAAACTCATAGGTCAAGTACAGTTTCTCAAAACCAGAAGCAATTACCATTTTCTTCTTTCATCTAATCGATAAACATTCACCCTATCTGACAAAATTACCTCAAGGATGTTTGATTATTTCAGGCTCAGGATTTCCAAACTGCGGTTCCTTGCTGAGACTGGCAGACATCCACTGTGGTTTGTGAGGCAGGTGTCAGGAGTGACCATGGGAACAAAACCCAGAGCAATCCTCACAAACCACCACCACTGTCTGGCCCAGGTACAAACATACAAACCAGGCCGGGGAAGAGAATTTTACCCAATCCACTGGCAATAGCAACTGTACATTCAACTCCAGCTCTCAAATGCCTTCACCCTATATTGAGAACTGCGAGTTACATCTGCACTACATAAGTGTTTCATGGATATCAAGTGCCTTGATTCATATCAAACAGGAAGATTCATCAGTCTCTATTGAAGCACTAGTTCCACAAATGCAGTGGTTACTGAATACAGGGTTTTTTTCCCTCTTTAGTTATGGGTCACCTCATTTCAGTTTAGAGAAAGTTCACAATTTATTACTCACTATGTAAAATACCAGGAACTGGGTTGTCTTAACTTAAAAAAATCCTAGACAAAGCAAACACACAAAAGCGATAAACTGAATGTCAGTGGTTAAATCAATAATTTATGTAACAAAGTTAGAGGTGAACTGCAAATCTTTTTACATATTCCCCAAACTTCAGCAGCAGATGTCGAGTTGGAAGATAAAGTTGGGCATTCAGCACAAATGAAATGCAAACCCTACTGTTTCTTAGGTCCCACCACATACATTTTGTTAAACTTTCTGCCACCAGTTCTTCAGTGATGCCCCACTATACATTAAAGTGTTATTATTACCTCAGTAGTGACACCAACCTGAAGTTCAGAAGTGACCTTTAAAAGTAGGAGGGTCATACAAGTGACAGTTTTTAATATGTAATAAAGACTCAGAATATATTTTTATACCTTTATAATATTGAAGACATAAAAAGTGATTTTTAAACTTGTCAAAAACTTTACTTACAATTGGAAATATTGAGTTTTTAAAATATATATTCTTACGGCTGACATAAAATGTCATTGGAAGAGATACTGTCTATAAACATAATTTATTTCAGTACTTGAAAGAGTAATGGGTATTCTCAAAATATTGTTGTAAATACTGTATTGCACCTAAAGTAATTGTATGTGTATAGTAATTCTTTATCGTTTGTAGCAAATCATAGAATTATAGATATATATGTGCATTCTCTGATTACATTTGAAACATACATCATGAGAATTAAAATCTATCTTTAAAATATGATGCACCCCATAATAAGCAGTGAGTATAACTACTTGTCTAAGCAAGGTCTGAGTAAGGAAGAGTTCCATGATCACACTTTCATTAATTTTCCCATTTTGAGTTCATATTCCACCTTTATTCCACGATCTGCTGTAAGAATTGATTTCTTTTTAAATAGGTCCTTGGTTGTCCAATCCCCTCCCCAGAAATCATCTTCGAATTAATCACAGCTAAGAGTCATTGTAAAGGAGCTGTAACTGTAATGACAATATTTGGTATTTAATTGACCCATGGAAACAAGACTTTGTTAAAGCTGATTCCATAAAAAGCTGCTTTCAAAGGACCATGAAAAGCAGATGGATTCTGGGAAGGAATTAAGTGTCTGCTGGTAGGGGGGTGAGGGTTTCCTTCATTAATAAAATATGAACAGCAGGAGGACACTAATGAATAGGGACCCTAGAACTGGCATACCAAATTTAATTCATCAGGCGTGCACATTCACACACTGTCAAAATGGAAAAAAAAGCCTCACCTACCCAACACAGTTTTACTCTAATGAAAAGTTGAAGGAGAATACAAAGAGATTCTTCTAATAGCAATGTAAATGTTGACTGCATGATCACATTCAAAGCCCTGGAAAGACCTCTAATGCTAGGCAACTTTCCCCAACAGGTGGCCCAGCTTTTATGTTTTGTTTCTTCTCAGGCTTAGCTTTCCCTAAATTATCTCTCAGTACCCTGACAGCCTATGCAGTGCAACAGACACTTTGTTGTTTTCCTATAAGTATTCAGGGCTCTTGATGGAATATGACAACATCACACAAGGAAATTACAGCAAATTTAGGTCCCTATTCCATACAGCAGTTACCTAGGTACCCAGCCTCAAAGACTGTGCTGCTCTCCAGCTCCTCTTAAGCAGAGAAACTTTTGGTTGTGACTGAACATCTCTAACTTGACTAAATATTCAACCATGGGATTGGTTGTATGTGACAGATCTTTACTGTGGATTATAAAGACTAATAAAAGTTTTATTTAATTAGACAAGGCTTAAGACAGTAGGAAAAGAATGCCCAGTCTTTTTGTGGAGTGAAAAGACATTGGAAATCCCTCTGGAAGCACCAGCATGATGCTTCCACACCAGAAGACTGCAGTCTATTCTAGCAATCTCCTTGGAAATGGCTTTGCCAGGCAAATGCTGAAGGCACAAACATGCACTTGATGCCCTTTGTGCCACTGCACTAACTTTCGCACTATTTCCTCACAAATTTCCTATGGGAGCAGGACAAATTTTAGTAGTATCTGAAGACAATTTTAGTGGTATCTCAGTGGTGTGGGAATCACTGAGTAGTTTTGGATCTATGAATGAATTAATCTATTCATAAAATGGACCTGAAGTAAGCCAACAAATCTCTGAGTTTTCTATGAAAATGAAGCTACTTAGAAGGTACTATCTATCTAAACATAGTAAGAAAAGATCATGTTTGTGAAGGGGATTTTGGTGTGGGTTTTTTGGTGGCTTTTGTTTTTGGTTTTATTGCTTTGTGTTTTTTCCAGCCAACTAAATGCTTTCCTGGAGGCAATTAAAAAAAGAAAAAGGGGTTCAGTAATTAATTTTCTTTTCTTTCTGTATTGTTTATGTGCTTCATAATATCACAGTCCAAAGTGCAAAGAAAGCAGAAAGATGATTGTTGTAGGTTTTTTAAGGGATTCCCTTTCAGAAATCTCACAGACATTTTAAGGAACCCAGCACTCTCCCTATCCAAAGTACTTTTGGAATAAGGACTCAAATTTGTGAATTTAAAATACTCTTTCACGGGAATTATTTAGAGGAGAATATAACAGTATTGAGTACTAAGCATATTTCTGCTGCTTCTGCAGAGTTCGTGGTAATGGCAAGATGGTGCTTGCTAAAACCTAGAAGAGGGGAAAAGGTGCAACTAAACCACTCATTTTTTAATTTATCAACAGTTAATTGATATATTTTGCAGTTTTCACTCACCTCTGTTAATAAGTCTCTAAGAAATAATTACTTTGTCCTATACAGGACAAAATATATTGTCCTATAGGACAAGAGATGCATTCTGTTCCTTGAAGTTTGGAAGCTGGTGCAGTAATAAAACATGTATTTTCTCTGGAAGTATTGCCATTTCCAAAAGAAGGCCTAAGATAAGAAAAAGTAGCCTGAAAAATGACTGCTGTAATTTAATACAAAAGGCCAAAAATGGCTAAGGTTAAAGCATCAAAAGGAAACTAGTCTGAAGTACAATGAAATGGCATTTTAACTCTGGAAATTATTGGAAGCTGAATATCACAAATCACCCAGCAATCTTCTTACGTGAAATTAACCGTAAGATTTTAACACCACTTTATTAACTTAGGCACCCTATGCTCTTCTTCCCATCATGGAAGAGGCATGGTTAGGACATAGAAAAATGTACATGCCTTATGTATCCCAACCCTTTTTTTTACAGTCTTTTTTCTTGCTGGGGCAGAATGGACTCAGTTATGTATGACATGGAGCCTGGGGGCCCGGCTGTGAAAGGGAATCTTCAAAACAGAACCACAACCTGTGCTTATGCACTTCCTTCTTCCCCAGAACAACACATCTAAACCCCCATCGACAGTGTAAAGCTGTCACCAGGGCCCTCTAGAGGCAGTGGAATAGGGAACTGGTGTTGCACACACCCCTACACTGTTCTCTGTAATGGTAATTGTGTGTTAGGGCAAACATCCATTATGTACAGTAACTACCTTGTGGCTCTCATACTGCTAATACAACCATAGCTATTAATGGCTTCAAAAGTATTTATTTCAACATTTGAATCCTCTTTAAAAAGCAAATGAGACTAAAAGAATATTATTTGGATCTGGTAAATACTTTTTTCAATATTAAAAAGGCAGCATTCTGGAAAGCCCTTTAATAATCATTATAGAACAGCTGTAATCCCAGACTTTTTTTCCTCTCTTCCCATCTCTTTAAAATCTTATGCATGATTTTATACCAAAGATTTCCATATGCATGAGGAAGGTAAAATCTGAATAGTCTTTGAAAACATAATTTTATATTTTCTTCTCCACTTGTTTGTCAAATGAACAAATGTAGCTAGATGAGTTCAAAATTTAATTTGTTAAAAAATCATTCTAGAAAAAAATACTTGGAAATGATTACCTGACATTGAAAAGGATTCTCATAGTTTAGACTATGAGAATATATTTTGGTGTACATATTAATGTATGTGATATTAATGCAGTTTCAACTGAACTTTTTGAGAAAGCAGTAGTTTCCTGGGATACATACAGTCCCAAATTCCTTCAAAATAGCACTTTTAGAAGGCATTTATGGATCTGGAATTTATGGGTGTATGATTGTTTTGGAGAATTCATTGCAATGATCTGAAATACTGCCCATTGCCTCTAATCCTTCTACTGATTTCTTCTGAGAAAAGTCAGACTCCAGCTCCTCCACCCAATCCCAGTAAGCAGCTGTAGTCACAAAGCAAATCCCTCTTCCTGTTCTCCAGGCTGAATGACCTCAGCTCATAGACCTCATAGACTCTCCTCATACACCTCATTCTGCAGTCTCCCACTATCTCAGTGGCTCTACACAAGCCTCACTACAGCATAGCTCGATTTATCTTGTACTGGTGAGCCCACCACTGGATCCAGGGTTGAGTAGAGAGGAAGGATCCTCACTCTCAGCCTTCTTAATGCAGCCCAGAATCCTATTGACCTCTGCTCCAAAAGCACATTGATGATTGTCCTTCAAGCTGTTTTTCACAAGGACACCCTGGTTTGTTTCTTCCAAGCAGCTTTCCAGCTGTTTGGCCCTCCAGCTGGTCTGATGGGTTCCTCAGTCAATCTATTGGATTTTGAACTTGGATCTGTCATATTCCATGAAGTTCCTGTCAGCCCACATTCTCATTTTGTTTAGCTACTTGTGAGTATCAGCCCTGTTTCCCGTTGCACGGACTTCCCACAACCTGGTATCACCTGAAAATCTGCTGGGATACTCCATCCCACTTTTCCAAGTTGTTAATAAAGACATGACATAGTCCTGGCCCCAGTATGAGTCCTTGAGGCATGACACTGATAACCACCTACCAGCTGGACTTTGCACCACTGACCACTGACCTTTCAGACCCCAGTCCAGTCCATTTTCATCCATCTCATCATCCACTTTGGTTGGAAGTTGCTTCCTTGTTAATAAAAATATGTCTAAGTTCAACAATTGGCAAAGGTTTTTCTATTTATATTGATGAACAATGCAATTTGACTCAGGAGATCATTCCCCCAAACCCCAAATCTCCATATCCTCATTCCTCTGATAAAATCCAAACATGATGCACTGAAATCCCCAGGGATTCCTCATGACTGACAGAAGTCTTAACGGTAATAAGGTTCTTCAGGATCATTTGAAATAGATGCTACTATCTAAATATAAATGCACTATCATTATTTCAATGGGCAATCACTGAAGTAAACAGCAACATTTCTATCAATGTGAAGAGCTCCATGGCAGACAGGTGCACATATATTTGCATGTATCTGGAGCACCAGGCACTGGTACACTGTTTGGATTCAGTGGAAAGCCAGAAATGGAGGATTTTCAGCATGCAGTTTTCAAACACTTCAAACTATGTTATGTCTTAAGAAAACATAAAGGCACTCTTGTTCTTGCATAAAATAATAAAAACAAGCTACTTGTGAGCCACCCATTCAAAGAAATAATCTAAAAAGGTTTTATAACCTGAAAACATCTCCCTGTCTAGATATGGCTATTCTCAAAGAAGTATGCTTATTAGAATTCTTTGGAATATCTGACAGTCAAATTTAACAGTAAACATAAATACTTCCAGCTGGACATTTCTGCAAGAATGGAGTTTGTCTTAAAAAATGTAGTAAAGGGAGAAGAAACGAGATCAGTTGAAACACCAAAAGAACTGCAGCTTGTTGCAGGTCAACTACTTACAGGTATAAGTATTTCAAAGGTCAAGCAGATGGGAATGCAGGAAAACAGCTCCTGCAAATAAATAAATAAACACATAATTGGTCTCATACAGTCAAAAGGTAATGAAGGCAGAAAATCATCAGAGATGTCTCCAAACCTTCTCCCTCATGACCTCAATAAAATACTCAAATTCCAAGCACCCATGTGGCAAGACCTGATTTTACAAAGCTATTCCCAGCAAAGGTAGCTGCTGTTTTAATTTCTTTCACACACAGTTTGACTTTAGGAATCCTCACCTGTACCCCACCTTTTCTGTGTTCCAAGACATGACTTTCTTTGCTGAACGACAACAGTGCCATACAAAATGGTGAAAAGATTTGCAAGTCCAGCTGATTCTGTCTACAAAGACAAGGCTACAACATGCAATCAGGAACTGAATGCCATGTGGACAGAGAACATCACTGAATCTCTTCACTTGCATCAATGCCACTGCAAAGCTTATGTAAAACTGTTTATATTGTGAAGGCATGGAGAAACATCCTTTCTACCCTCTGAGCAAAGCATCTGAGTCACTACAGAACATAAAAGTTACCATTAAAATGATCCACTTTGAGCTATAAGCTACAATATACTATTATGTAGTCAATTTAATTTTTATAAATTAAAGGAATGTTACAATAAAGAGCTTTTGAATAGACTTACTGTGTCATGTGTGTATTCAGGCACCCAACACCTCTTCCAAAATTGTGCAACAAGAATGGCAAGAGACGGGTAGAAGGAACAAACTTGGAATGGTACTCAGACTTGACTTTCATAAACAGTAAAAATTTGCAGTGTCTGAAGCAAGCAGGAACTCTGTTATGACTGGGCATTTTTTTTCCCTCTACAGTCTCAAAGCAGGATTCAGAGATCTAACAGAGAATCACTTTCTTTACAGTATTCCTGCTGGTAGGTGAAACTGGACTAGATCATAAATTGCAAATATGCAATGAAAACCCTACTTTATTTGCGTTTATGCTCAGCCCTTAAGGGACTTACTGATACTAAATGCTATAAAACACGTCATCATTGTCTCTAAAAAAATTCCTGCCTTGCCTTCAGTGATAAAAGACAAGACTACCACACTGTAATTACATAGATTATTTCCCAGGTGAATCCTAATAGATTCTAGCTTCAGAACATAGATCATATTATTTTCATATTGAAGAGCATATAATTTAAAAAAAATAAATCCATATGTGTGTATTGATCTTTCTCCACAAACAGAGGCAGTAGAAAACATCATGGAGATGTAGATTCTGAATTTGTACAAAGGCTTAATAGAAAACTTTCACAATATGCATTGACTTGTACTAAAACATGGAGAAAATGAATCAGCAGAATGACAATAAGAAACAAGATGCAAAGTTGTTCAAAAGAGTACAGATGAAACATTTGTTTAAAATCAAAAGCTGTTCCCTTCATGTCAAAAATGTTGAAGTTGTTTTCACAGTCTTCTACAAATAAAGGAAACCTCAATATGATAAAATACTAAGGATAAATAATAAAAACAATCACACTAACATAGATAATTTTACCATTAAATTAAGGAAAAACCCCACCAAATAATCTCAGAATTTACTGTTTTATGTAAAATGCCAAATATCAAACTTTTGTTCCAGTGTAGAATTTAGAAGTCAGATTTTCTGATAAAATGGATATTCTATTCTCAATTTATAGTACAGTACAGTAGAATCTCCCTAAGCTCACTCAGCACAAATGTATGGCATGGCAGAAATCTTCTTGTTCTTCCTTAGCATCTTGCTACCTTCGTCATACAGCTATGAGATTTTTACCTAATCTTGCAAAAATAGCAAGATTAAACCAAAATTATGCTTTCCTGAAAAAACCTGTCACAAAATTCTATACAGTTACCAAAGAAATGGCTTTCCCACTTCAAATCACCATTTAAAAATGAAAAAAAATGTCGTTTTGAAAAGATGCATTACATCAAATCCTTGAAAAACAGCCATATTGCATTTTGCTTGGAGATTTGCATTGATTGTATGCTGTGGTATTTTGCCTGGACCCTTGACGGGGGAAAGCTGTGTGGGGTTGTTATTATGTGCAATGTGTGTTTTGTTCTGGGACAGCTGCAGGTCCTTTATGTCAGATCTGCTGCACCTCTTGATGAGATTGATCCTTGACTAAATAGCACATTGAAGATAATGACTTGCATTTTTTGTCTCTCGTATTCCAGTAAATAAATAAAACCCACCAATCATATGAGAAGCCCTGAACCTGACTGAAATAAAGTGAATGGGAAAACATTAATTGATTGACTGGGGGAAGAACCAGATCTCAGCAGAGCCAACTGGTGCAGTTCCAGAAAGGATGCTAAATAAAACACCTGCATAGAGCTTATTTCAGTGTATCTCTGATAGTGAAGGTTTAACCTCATTTTTCGTGGTCATTTGGGTTTTGAAAGAAGTGATAAAATTGGATGTCCAGATGCAATTAGGAAAAAATAACAAAACCCATCATACTTAATATTTCCATTACTCTTTTGATTAGATGTGACTTTATATTCCTTTTTGCACAATTAAATGCTTCAGCTTACTATATATTATAAACACTCCATAGTAGTTTAAAATTATTATAGCTATTAAGACTTTTTAAAGCATTATGCAAATTCTCTTTTAACTATAAAACTATTTCATAGAGCTAGAAGCCAGGAGAGATGAGATTAGTTTAAATATAAAGAAAGTCTATAATTTCAAAATTATTATTGCAAGTGGCATGTAGCACAATATATGTTCCATTCTTAGTTCAGACATCAATTTTTTAATCAAGGCCAAAATGATTGCAGTAAGCAAGCGTCATATCAAGCAATATTTTTTTTGAGATAGCATGAGAAAGTAACTTACTTTCAATCCTGATGACTCCTAATTAATCATGTAAATAATAAATGCAGTCATATGTTGTAAAGCATACAATTTTGCTACTAATTCTCAGTGCACAGTCAGATAAAGCTGTTTACTTGCTACAAAAGGCCAGCAAATACAGCATTCCTCTTTTTGTGGTGCCATGATTATTTTATGCATACATATCACACTGAGTTAAGGTGCTTGAAAACCCTGTTTCAGAAAAGAGCAAGAAAGAAATTTTTTCAAGACTCACTAAATGCTGGTCAATATATCTGAGGAGTCATTAAGCCCTTGGTAACAGGAGAATCTACACCAAACCTTGCGCTATGGTAAAAAAAAAAATCAACAGACCAACTTTGAGGGGATTTAAAAAAAGATAAAGGCTATTTATCTCACTGTTATCTCACTCATAAACCAGAAAAGAGCAATCTGCAATGACCTAATTAATTTTTGTTTACATCAAGAGTTATCGACTTAGATTTATTTATCGGAATTATTAGCTCCAACACATGAAAAACACCAGAAAAGAATATGTCTATTGCCTTACCCATAATGAAAGCATTTTGCCCTCTCAGTGGATAATAGTTTGCTAGTTGCTTGGTCAAGCACAAAAGTTACTTCTCCTGTACTAAATGCGAATTGCCATTTCCAAGAGATGGTCACATTCCTTGTGCTGGCTGCTGCCACTTCTAAATTCCACTCTGCATTTTAGCTTGTGAGTTCCCCTTCCTAAGTGTGCAGAAAGCCATCCCAAAAACATGAAGCTTATCACGAGATGAACTAATCACATTGTTTGATTTTTTTTCCCTTTAGTAACCCATGTCTTTAGGCATCTCTTTTTCCAGAAACCTAAAGAGTATATTCCAGATTTATAACTAATTTCGTTTCCACAATGCACAACAATTTTTTTAAAGTACCTGTCTAATTTGTAGGTGCTTACTCTGGAGAGGTACGGCCAGCCTTAAATGAAAATGATGGAAAATTCCTGCCACATCCTGGAGATTCAAAGACTCTGCCTGGAGCCATGTAACTGTGTGCCTGCTCAAGAACAGCACTAGTGTTAGTCAGACAAGTAGCCCAGCAACAGGAAAGTAGTACGATGAGTACCTGAACCTTTAGAGAATATGCAACATGCTTTTTACGTTTTGAAACACTTCAGAAGGCTAATTTGTCTTGCTGCTTGAGATCATGAAAGACACTGTTAGGAATTCTAATGGAATGAATGTGAAGGTTTTGATTCCTTTCTAGTACCAGGAAGCATTTTCCTAAGCTCAGAGAGAAAACTAGAATTTTCAAATTGTATCTTGGTGGACAAGAAAATTTGAGATTTCCTTCTGAAAAAACCAAAATGTCCCAATCATCTAACTCTCCAGTATTATACTTAAATGTTAAAGCAATGCATAGACAATATGTGCTTTTCACTCAAACTCTTCCAATTCTCTCCATGTCATAAAGAGAATTTAGTGAATGAGAATCCCTTCAGCTTCAACCCACATCCCTGACCTCTTCCTGACAGAAGGGATGTCACACTGGATGCATTTCTTAAGTCAACAATTACTTTCCTATGAAGACAGGATGAGAGCTGGGGTTATTCACCTGGGGAAGATAAGGCTTCTCATAGCAGCCTTCCAATACCTAAAGAGAGCCTACAAGAAAGCCCCGACAAAGGCACGTAGTGACAGGAAGAGGAATAAATAGCTCTAAACCGAAAGAGGGAAGGTTTAGATTCAACATTAGGAGGAAAGTCTTTACTTTGAGAGTGATGAGGCAGTGGAACAAGTTGCCTAGAGAAGTTGTGGTTGCCCCATACCTGGATGTGTTGAAGACCAGATTGAAAGGGGCTCTGAGCAACCTGGTCTAGTGGAAGGTGCCCCTGCCCATGGGATGGGCGCTTGGAAAGATATGGTCTTTAAGGTCCCTTTTCAGCCTAAACCATGCTGATTCTAGGAATCTATGATAGGTGAAAGCTCCTCCTCAGTCTCTGATGAACAGTATGTGCACCTTTTGGAGGCAATGGCCCCATAGTCACTGAAAAGACAGACCAAATACACACCAAACAATGAGCAAGAGAGATGGATGAGCAACAGCAAACACAGGACTGGCTAAACACCCTGCTTTAACTGCAGAGGGATGGGAAACACTAAAACCTAGCATTCTCTTGTAGAAAAATCTATTATCTACACTTTGCAGCAGTAATTGTAGCAGGTTGCTACTTCTTTACATCAGAGCCCAAGATGAAAATCCTCCCTTCAGTCCAAAATGGAAAATGACTTTTCAGGTCTCTCTTGACAGCAGCCATGTTATTTTTACCTGGTGCTCTCTTTAAGTACAGATGCTGTCTCAAACCAGCATAGATAATGGGTTCAGCTTCAGGTCAACAGAATTATTTCTGTTCTGATAAAAGCCTGGTACTCCTACGTCTGAGGTTTATGTATGCCAGTATGTCTACCACTAGATGTTTCAGGGATTGTGTAGACAGCAGGTTGCATGATTTGCATCAGGGTTGTCTCAATAATGTCATGCTGTTACTAGCTGAGGTGTCTTGGTTCTTTGTTTAGGAAAGAGGCTGTTTTATGGCTTCATCAAAATGCAGGAGGATAAAATTAAGTTTGCTGAGGATTTACTGAAGCTGTGCTATCTCTCAAACAGGCAACTCTAAAGAGGCATGTACTGCTGCTACCACCAGTGCTGCATTAAAGTCTTCTACTATTGATCCAGCTCTCATAATTTGCGTGTCATCGATTATCTGGTCCTTGGTTCTCACACACCATGTGCATGCAAGCTCAGCGTGCCTGCAGCTCCTCCCACAGAAGAGGACTGCCTACTGCATTTGAGAGAAAGGGGTATGGCAATGGATCTGTTGGCTGGGAGTAGCTAAGTTATGTCATGTTAAATAGGGAGTAGCTGTGTAGAAAATGAAGTCTTCTACACATAGAGATGGCTCATGTCAACACGTGCTTCTCCATACAGGCAGTAAGGACATGTACACTCGGGGGCTTTCATGACTCCTGTTTTTGCCTGATCTGAAAGAAGCAAAAGTCTGCAAAGCAAAATTTTGAACTAAGCAAATGAAATCATGCAGTGTTAATGGGAAGATGAAGTCTCCACCGAACCTCCTGCCTGCCTGCTTCTCTCATGAGCTAACTATTTTACAGCATGATTTCTCCATGGTTGTTTTCCAGAGGTTTTCTAGGATTCAGTGTCATCACCACTCTGGGATGGTTTCTGGACCTACACAGATGACAAAATTATTGCAATGCTTCTAGCTCTGCAGTGGGCAGGGTTCAAAATCCAGAACACTGCCTAGCTGTATCATTAACTAAAGCCCGGGAGGTTAAAATACCTCTGCAAATCACTGAGCTAAGCCAAGTGAAAAACATGGCTACACCAAGGAATAAACATACCTGATAACAAAATTTTCCAGCATCAAATCAAACCAGAGACAAAGCCAAAATTAAACTGGATATTAGCAATGAAACTAATTTGTAAAAATGAAGTAAAGCAAAACAATCCACGGTGTTCTTGCTCTCATTAGATGAAATATTCACCAAATATGATGCTATTAAATAACAATATTGAACTGGAACACATCAGTACTTTTCAAAAAGAAATTGAGTTTATCAGCCTTGTCCTCTCACAGATTTTGTTCATTTAAAAGTGCACTACTTAAATACTACTCCTTCTGGTTATTTCAGTAGTCAATCTGAACTTTACAGCTTGATCTGTGGCCACTGAACTGCACAAGACAACTCTTCTGGACATGGAATGAGGTTCATTATACAGCCTTGTAGATAGGAGACTTATAATTCAGCTCATCTCAATAACTTTACATCAGTCTTCTAAAATACTTCTCCTGGGTAACACTTGTCTAAACTAACTACTATTATTGATTAGCAAACATGTTTAATATTCTTTTGAAACTAGACAAAATGTGGTAGTTCAATAAATAAACCAATTTCATGCCATGATAATATTGCAAATAGGAAAAAAAATCTAATTATGTGTAAGTCTGTGAGAAAGGTATGTCAACAGCCTTGACATGCTCTAATATACCAAAAATCAAGCCCATCTAGTCTTAGCTCATGCAAACATGAAGTATGAGACTGTAAATTATTGACTGAAGAACTTCATAACATACACCAGATCTGACCAGTTACTAATTCACAAGTTTTTCAGGTTAAACTCTTTCTTTACTGATCACTGCATGCTGTTTATCATGTTTATAACAGGATAGCATTGACAATTCATATTTAATCTATGATCAAGTATAGATACAAGAATATTACTACAACATTTGTATCTTTTCTATACCATTCATGTTCAGCTGGATGTTTCTACATAAATGCAGTACTATGCACTTACTGAAATAGCTTAAAGGAGTTTTTAGATTATGTCTCTTATTTTTAAAGAATCTTGGAACTAAACTCTTAAGAAAATTTTGACAGATTTCCTGGGATGGTGTAATCTGCACCTGTGAGAGGCAAATGCTATTTCATCACTCACGCCATTAAGAAAAATATTGAGTAGTACTGGAATCTGAGGAGATCCCATTGAGCTTTCACCCATTTTGATGGTGCAAGGTTGATAACTACTGTTGAGGAACAGTTTTCCAGCCAGTTTTATACAGGGACCTTAGAGAAGATTAAAAAAGGTTAGGATTCTCAAATGTGTTATAGTAAGCAATGTTATGAGAGACAAAACCCCTAGGGAATTTTATTTTTTTTATCTGATGCTTTTCCTTGCACAAGCCCTGTCAGCATCCCATAGTGTAACTGAATAACTAGGGTGCTATTTATTCTTGCAAATGTTGGGTATTAATCTTCTTTT
Source organism: Sakesphorus luctuosus (assembly GCA_013396695.1). NCBI lineage: Eukaryota > Metazoa > Chordata > Aves > Passeriformes > Thamnophilidae > Sakesphorus > Sakesphorus luctuosus. The sequence goes on along the minus strand of VWZD01011163.1, from coordinate 444,178 downwards.
TATTATATTCTACGTAACTACAGATACTAGGGGGGGTTGCCTTTTAAAATTTTGTTTTTCTCTTAACAGTATATGTGCTCTGTTCTACTTGTCTGTCATCTCATCCACCTCACTAACTTCAAAGATAGTTATCTTTGTGACTTCTGAGAGTTCATCATCCGATTTATCAAGATCAGTGGATTAAAATTTTCCAAGATGTTCCTAATATGTTCTTTCCTTACTGATGACCTTGGTGTTAAAGTAATAGATCTACTTCCTAATGAAGGAGCTTTTCTTTGTATTTTTCTGTCTGTAACTTTATTTGCAAGCACTGGAAATGCACATGCATATGAACACAAATGCAGAACATGCCACAGAATGGAGAAATATTGTTCCTTTTAATGCTGCAGATATTCCCTCATGCACATATGACACAGATAAGTGCACAAAAGTACATGCTGATATTTCATGTTAGTTTTGTGATTTGCATATCCTTTTAATAATGAGGAAAATGTGTCTTGCCTAATTAATGTAAGGGAAGTAACTCCTTAATGATTCCAAAACATTATCCTCCCCATGATGGATTTAAGTAATTTTTGCGGTCTTGAGTAATTTATTGAATTTGCAAATTGGTAATAAAGCCTTCACACACTTTTAACATGAGATTCTTATTTGGCACAGGAACTCAGTTTAGTTATTTTCCTTTCATTTAATGTTGGATATGTAGTAGGACTCTAATTCATATACCTTCTCAATGAGAAAAATTTTTCTTTCCATATAGAGATCCAAAACATTTGTTTTAAATTAACATGTTTTAAAATTACACCATAAAAATAATAATGCAAACCATACATGCTTACTCAGATGAAGGATTTTTTGAAGTTGTTGTCCATGCAGCTAGTGTATGTTGTGATAGAAAAAGTTTTGATTCTGTGAATAGCATCATAAATACTGATAGTGGAGGAGTTGTAGTAGAAGTAGCAACAATAAGGAAATGATGGTGTAGCAGATCAGTGAAGAAAAAGTACATCGATGAATTGCATAAATATTTGGCCTTAAGCATCCTGATCACGTGACATCATCGTGATTATCCATGCCTGATCACCTAAAGGCAACTAAATTACTTATTCATTCAGTCCTCTTCTAAGCCTCTGCACTATGTTTCTCCTCCTGAATATCTGAGTAGGAACCATACTAGCAGGTCTTCACTTAGTTTGTATTCAATGTTTTTATTCATAAAGTTATGCACATTTGGCACAGAAAGCTGATGGATAGATAACAGGAAATGTAGAAACCTGCTATGAATTTCTTTCTTTCACGGTGCCAGCTGGGTTTCTTCAAAACAAAGGCCTTTCTAGAAGCAGGTTAATTTCTTCTTTTTTAAAGCTCTGTCATTTTGATCCATTTGGAAAAAGCACAGAGCCTCCTAAAACAGTTCTTGACTACATATGCAACATTAGCTTCCCAGGTTTTCTTGGAAAAGGCAATATTAATAAAATATATTGGAGAGATGATGTTTTTAGTTAAGAAGGACAAGTGAATAAGTATAATACAATATTGCTAGGTTATTGAAGTGAGGTTCTGAAGGGGTGAAAAAGTGACAGACTTTAGAAAGAGTTTCTTTATATTATAACATTAGGTAACCATATTGCTGAGGAAACAAATGGTGGTAAAAAAAAAGAAAAGAATCAATAACGGGACACATACTGCCTTTTCTTCCCTATATGGAGTCACATTCACATTTTTCTTTATGCATCTATACAACTTTATTTGCATGAAATTTTACTGCTAAAGAGGTATAAATTTATAATTATTTGCTTCCCAAAATATATTACACTTGTATTTCTTAACAAAATAAGTGCAAAGATAGCAATTTAAAACAATAATGAAATCAGCAAGGAGAAAAACTAGCACATAAAAGCTTATCAGTATGAGTCACAAAGAAACCAGGAGAGTTATGTAGCAGTGGAAATTCTTCAGAAGGGTCAAACAAGTACAGAAAATGGCAATGAAGAGAACCACTCTGATACTTAATGAAATCCATTGACAGCAACATCTATTGCTGTGAATTTGAACCGAAAAAGCTAATGAGTAGGGGAGTTAATTTTGTTTGTTTGTTTGTTTTGTTAACAGAATTACTTTTGTTTCCTTGTCATAGGTAGGCCTCTAATATGACCAGGTCATGCCTTCTCAAAGTATTCAGTAAAATTTTGGGGGTTTATTTTCCGTTTTGGAGAACATGTGCAGCATTGAAATTGCTTCTTTGATAGTCCCCACAGCCTCCTTCCCCGCAGCAGCACTCCACATTGCCCCTTCACACTATGGAGGCTTCTTGCTAGAGTCTCGTGATTTGAGAGGTGGGCTCAGCACTGCTCTCTCGCAGTTTTATCTCCATCCTCATGGCAGATGTTCTACACAACTTCAGAAAATTGCCTAATCTTCCTTTACTTCTGCTTTCTCCACAGTGAAAAGGAGTGGGTGGGAAGGGAAAATAATCGCCACTCTGGCTGATAAAACACTTAGAATTTTACACATGAGAAGTATCATACTCACAGAAAGTAACTGCAATAAAGAAAGAATTATTATGAAGTTTTAAGTACTTGAAGTGCTGTGGGAAAATTCTGCCCCTGATTTTTAGATGCTATTCATACTTGGATGGTTACTCTTTGGTTCATCATAAAGAGTTTCCTCATGTGTACAAATTTAAAGGACTGTTTTATAGATCATAAAAATATGTACTCAATTACTTCAAATAACACTTGGGGAACTGCATGTAAATGGTGCATAAATTGCTCAATGAATCAAGCCAAAGTCTTTTTCCAAATCAGGAACCAGGGGGTAACCAACATCAGCAAACACATAACCCACTGTTGAGACGTGAAAGCTTATTACTGCAGAGTAGTTTTCGTCAGTGCTGTAAATAAAACAGGGGCTTTAAACAAACCCACTTCAAACATGCATCTGCAGCAATTCTATTACTAAAACTGGTAGTGGCTCAGGGACAATCAATGTACTTTGTGTCAATATTGCTTTGATTTGCATTAGTTTACTTGTACAGTACATAGATTTATAAAACAGCTGATACTCCACTATAGATGCTCCCAACAAGCTTACTTAAGCCCTATGGATCATAAGCTCTAAATCAAAGGTTTGACTCTACAGAGCTCTAGTAAATTGACTTCATGATGTTGTAATTCTCCTCTTGCCTTCTGCCAAGATGATAATGCACATCATCAAGGCCTCTGAAATGCTTCTAAAATTATTTTTAAAATGTGTTCTATTTATTATGATGCTATCAGTTGATTGAGAGCTTATTGTTTTTTGGTTTCTTGGCTTTTACCTTTTGACCCATCAAATTTTACATTCAAACCCTACTGAAATTCAGTGCAGACTTTTTATTTCAGTTGATTTCAGTCAAAAGTTCACAATTTCAGGCTCAATAATGTATAACAAGAGCATGACTGTTTAGGGCATTTTTATACCAAAGCCATTTTTAAAGCTTCTGCTAATCTATATGGAATACACTAAGATCTTAAATCCCAAATCTTGTTCCCACAACCTGAAAAAGAAATAAGAAAAAGAAAAAGAAATACAAGTACCTTAGTTGATTCTTACGTCAGGTTAACTACATTTCTCTGTCAGTTCATATGGGAAATTCCCCTTGAGTCAGAGAATTGGCTACTGGTGAATGGGCTGGTGAGAATCTGTGTGGTTTGGCCCTCACTTTCTTCACTCACACTTGTGCTGGGCAGGGTCACCTGGAGGCTCTTGGGGAGCAGCACATGCCATGGCAAAGGGAGAGCTTGTCCCCACCTCAGTCATCACATTTGCTTCTCTACACCTGTGAGGCACTACAGATGAGGAGGCCCTAATAGTGTCTTAGCACATAATATTATTCCTATTTACCTTTAACAAGTGCCCTCAGCCTGTGGAGAACAAAACCTTTCTCAGATACTCAGCAGTCTTCAAGGCTCCCATGAGCCAGATGGGTGAAAGGGGCACACGAGATTTAAATGGTTGTCCTCAGTCACCAAGTTATTTGATAGCTGTGCAAGGGGCACAGATTTTGTTACATGCATATAGGATAATTTGTTGATACTTCAGTCTGGAGAGCAAAATGCAGGAGAGAAGATCTACACTGCTTTGAGATAGGGGCTATTGATTTTATGTTCAGTACTGCATTATGAGACTGCATTAGGAGCAAACCCAGCATCTGAATATAAAAAGAAAATACAATTCAGTCAGTACAGAATAAAATAAATATTAGTTCTGTCATCCAACAACATGATAAACCATGCCAATCACTCCACACAGAGCAGAGGTCCCTAAGTACAGTTTTGACTTCTTGACTGTTTAAGATTGATAATTGCTCCTGAAGGCAAATGAATCCACAAATGAGTATTCCATTGTGTACTTTATCAGTCTTCCATTTACAATGAATATCTGACCAGACCTACTGCTTCTAATAATGCACTTCAAAAATAATTCATATCAAGTTTGAAAAGGATTTTTTTTCTCTAAGTATTCTTTCAGTCTTTACTTCAGTAATATCTCAATACCTCACACTTGAAAATAAATGGATGTGCACTATGCCAATTATGGCAGCAAATAGGGCTTTATATCACATTTTCTGGTCTGCCTTTCCATGCATTTTTTATGCATGGAACAAGTTCCTCATAAACATAAGCACAGAAAATTTGTTTTCCTCCTTTAAACTTCTACCTGTGACTAGTGCCTTTCACAATACCTATTTTAAACATGAGTGAGTAAGCAGTTTGGATACTGTTCTCATCACACTGCTCAGGACCTCCTGAATATAACTTGTGCTGTCTTTCTCTCAATATTACTTGGTATTCAGCTGCTGTCTACCTGCCACATAGTTCATTATTTAGGCCAAGCATTAGTAAGTGTTGTGATGCAAAAAGTTTTGATTCTGTGAATAGCATCATAAATAGTGATAGTGGAGGCATTGTAGCACAAGTAGCAGAAATAAGAATCATGCCAGTTCTATCTGATGCAAACATATTATAATCTGCCCTTTAATTTACTGAAGCACAAAGATGGAACAAATTTCAGTTGTCTAATAGCAGACACACAGCTAAAAATCCAAGCATTCACTTACAGAATGATTTTCAGTTTTGAAGATTTGGTGGATGTTTTAATTCTTAATCTAAATATAACAGGTGACTGGATTCCTGTGAGAAAAAGTACATTGTATTTTTCAAATCCAACAAAAGCCAACTCTTTCCAAAATACATTGAAGGACCTAAATTTTCAGAGACTACTCTGCCTTTGTGAAACAGCATGCAGAAAGACCAAAGAACTATATGGTACACAGTGGACAGCAGAGAGCATACACTGCTGTGGATGCTGTGGAGTTAATCTTTGTGGATGGGTGCTGTGAATTTATGATGCATCCACTGTCCAGAGGACTGTGCATGTATCATCTCAACTAGGAATAAAAAGTAGAGAAATACTGTAGAAATGGGACAACACTGAAGTACATTTCCATCTAAACTGGAATTTTTTTCAGATAAATAGGCAAGCTAGATCAGAAATGTTTGTGGACAACATCTTTGATCTTTGCTTTTTTGAGTAAGATATTAGATATAGATATAGATATATTTAATTTGTTCCTGAATTCACCAATACTTCTTGTCAAAGTAAAGAATTGATTTCGGACCTCTAGACTTCCAAGTCTACCCATTGACAAGTAAATAATGTCTTTTCTTGGCTACTTCACACAAAATACAGTACAGAGAATTCAAACATTACCAGTGACTATAAAATCAATTAAACTAGGCCAAATTCTGTTCCTGCATTTAGATTGGAATACCACATTTAATTCAATGACATTTTAATGGATTTAAATGTGCCGTGTATGAAATCGTGCTAATGTAAAGCTAAGCCACAGAACTTTAGACCTCATAAGGTCCATGATGTGGCTTTTAGGCTCAGGGTTTAAGTAGGTGACCTCTGTAAACCCTGTGCTGGGGTAAATTTTACCTCCAAGGCAATCTTTTGTAATTGCCTCATAGAAGATATAGCATATCTCATTTTTATATCCATTGATCCCTATTTATGATAGATTAATTTAACCAATAATGTTTATAGAAAACACAGATTTTTGACCTCAAAGACAAATATTTTCTGCAGCATCTAATGACATTACCAGACCACTGACCAGTGGCTTTACAGTCCAGAAGCTGTTTTCATTTTCAAAGCTCATATGTACCAACCCAACAAAAGACTGTGGTATTACTGTGTATCTTCCATGCAGAAATTCATGCTTTCCTGAGATTTGGAAGCTTAAATTGCTCCTCTAGTTAAAGTAGACAGCAGTGCTATCTTTATCAAGCTGTTGGATGCTTCATTCAATTGCTTGAGTCACTGGCAAAACAGCTCGAGGGTAGACAGGTATATTATTCTTTAGAAACAGATGGTGATGCACACAGGAGATTTGAGAAACACACATTNCCTATCTGCACTTTTCTCATGGCTTATAAAAGACATATAACTATTTCTTTTCAACCCTACTTATTTAAAAATAAATAAGTGAGCATATGTCATTATAGATACATTTGCATTTCAGTTTTTGCTTTTCATTTTGGACTTCTGGATTTTGACTTTTATAATTGGTGAGAACTTCAGAGAGGAAAAAAAAGGAAATTAGTCCCAATTCCCTCCTTAAAAGNCATTGTATTTTTCAAATCCAACAAAAGCCAACTCTTTCCAAAATACATTGAAGGACCTAAATTTTCAGAGACTACTCTGCCTTTGTGAAACAGCATGCAGAAAGACCAAAGAACTATATGGTACACAGTGGACAGCAGAGAGCATACACTGCTGTGGATGCTGTGGAGTTAATCTTTGTGGATGGGTGCTGTGAATTTATGATGCATCCACTGTCCAGAGGACTGTGCATGTATCATCTCAACTAGGAATAAAAAGTAGAGAAATACTGTAGAAATGGGACAACACTGAAGTACATTTTCATCTAAACTGGAATTTTTTTCAGATAAATAGGCAAGCTAGATCAGAAATGTTTGTGGACAACATCTTTGATCTTTGCTTTTTTGAGTAAGATATTAGATATAGATATAGATATATTTAATTTGTTCCTGAATTCACCAATACTTCTTGTCAAAGTAAAGAATTGATTTCGGACCTCTAGACTTCCAAGTCTACCCATTGACAAGTAAATAATGTCTTTTCTTGGCTACTTCACACAAAATACAGTACAGAGAATTCAAACATTACCAGTGACTATAAAATCAATTAAACTAGGCCAAATTCTGTTCCTGCATTTAGATTGGAATACCACATTTAATTCAATGACATTTTAATGGATTTAAATGTGCCGTGTATGAAATCGTGCTAATGTAAAGCTAAGCCACAGAACTTTAGACCTCATAAGGTCCATGATGTGGCTTTTAGGCTCAGGGTTTAAGTAGGTGACCTCTGTAAACCCTGTGCTGGGGTAAATTTTACCTCCAAGGCAATCTTTTGTAATTGCCTCATAGAAGATATAGCATATCTCATTTTTATATCCATTGATCCCTATTTATGATAGATTAATTTAACCAATAATGTTTATAGAAAACACAGATTTTTGACCTCAAAGACAAATATTTTCTGCAGCATCTAATGACATTACCAGACCACTGACCAGTGGCTTTACAGTCCAGAAGCTGTTTTCATTTTCAAAGCTCATATGTACCAACCCAACAAAAGACTGTGGTATTACTGTGTATCTTCCATGCAGAAATTCATGCTTTCCTGAGATTTGGAAGCTTAAATTGCTCCTCTAGTTAAAGTAGACAGCAGTGCTATCTTTATCAAGCTGTTGGATGCTTCATTCAATTGCTTGAGTCACTGGCAAAACAGCTCGAGGGTAGACAGGTATATTATTCTTTAGAAACAGATGGTGATGCACACAGGAGATTTGAGAAACACACATTCTTAACACAGCAACAGATCTCTCTAAAATGAGCTGTCCAATTTGTTATGGTTTATACAAAAATTCTGCTACTACCCTCTATTACCCCCCTATTAAAAGTACAGCGTTTTGAAACAGGTATCAGCAAAAAGGAGTTTCATTTTCTGGGAGGCAACATCAACAGAAAGGAATAATAATTTTTGTATGTGTTCAGCAGGTATTGTGGCAGAGTCAAATTCAGGTTATTAATGTTGAAGATAAATATTAGAAAAAGATGGGTTTGTCACTATTGCCCAAAACACATAGTTTTCTGAAGAAAATGTAGTAGTTTGATTTTTTTTTATTAACAGCATGGAAGTGGGGGCCAGAGGAGAAAAAAGTAATGCAATAGTATTGCAACCATTTGCTGATTATATTATCTTGCTATTTCATCATCCAGCTACCTATCTGCACTTTTCTCATGGCTTATAAAAGACATATAACTANGGAAACTACCTCTCAAGGCCAGCAATGTTCCCAGCATAATCACCTGTCACAAGTAAAAATCAAGACCGCTCTACAACTTTATTATTAATACAGGTTGGTACTTGCCCTTAACATTGTAGGTTATGGGGAAGGGGGCTATAGTAAACTTCGTAGTGTGTTCAGCACTGGTTTGTAGCAACAACTGATTTAGCATTCAGATTGCAACAATTTAGTAGGATCTGCGACACTTCAGACTCTCAGCAATTTGTCTTATTGAGGAGATGGAATTCAGATTGGATGATCACTTTTGCTAAGGTA